>QRFJ01003139.1:0-172209 GCA_006176705.1 Cocos nucifera | reverse complement strand
ATTTTTTCTAATTTCAGATCTGATCACATCTCATGTGACATCTAAAATCACTTATTTTTTTATTAAAATAAATTTAAAATCAGATCTAAACAATTTAGAACCATGGCTCTGATACCAGTTGAAGGGAAATCCTGATTTTTCGGTCCAGGTTCGTTCAGATCTGATCAGATCAAGAGATATATTTCAAAATTTTTTCTCTTTGATCTATATCAGATCTAGAATATTTCAGATCTGATTCTTATTATTTTAATAAAATAAGGATAAATTAAATCAAATTAATTTACCTGATTTGGGTAATCCTATTACCCTGTTGATGATCCTGTATGCAGCGGAAGGTTCTGGATCTAGCCACGCAAGCGCCTGGCCTCTACCGATATCCACTCGGGCTGGATCTGGAGATCCTCTTCTTCTCTATCACATCTCCAAAAATCAGATCTGGATCTGATCTGGAGGATCTTCAAAACTCCTTTTGAAGATCAGCAGTCGTCCTTTGCAGCAGCGCAGCCTTCTTGCTTTTGATCGCCTTTCTCTTGCTTGAATCGCACCAACAAAAATCCAAAACTCCTTTTGGACGTGGAGAGCAAGGGGAGAAGGTGGTTTGGCATGGAGAAGGAGGGGAGAGGCAGCCTTGGGGCGTATGGAAACTCTTATTCAATCATGTCACAATCTGAGTTGGGTACAGGGTCTTATTTATAGACTAGCTGTGATCCAACTCCTCTTCTTCCCAACCAATCACAACCCTTTGTGAAATCAGATCTAAATCTGATTGGTGGGAATAGAGTCCCCTGGATTCCTCCTTAGAGGGTGCCTAAGACCAGTCAAACTTGGTTCTTAGGAGAACTCTAATTGGAATCCAAAAAGGAGATGGAGTCCTTGTCCAACAAGGACTCCTAGGCGCCTCCAACTTGGGCACACGCCTAGGGTGGCATGCGCCCTCCTCCTTGCCAGGTTCTGGCAGGGGGACAGGCCCCCACCAGCTCTCCAATAGGTGCATGACATGTGGTCAAAAGTCAAAGTGTCAATGGTCAACATTTGACCAGTCAAAGGTAGACTTTTGACCAAAGTCAAAGAACAAGAAATGGCAGGTGACCAAAAATGGCAGGTAATGTCTTACAAAATAAGACAACCTTTCTGACTTGGACAACCTCCAGTCAGACCATATGAAGGCCTCTGATTGAGCACAAACTCCTTTGGCTCAGACAGGACAACTTATTTATGATAGTAAAAGAAGAACGTTAGGTTCAATCGAGTGCTAGCACGATTTTTCTTGAACCTAATTGAATCTCATTCAGATCAATTGAACTGGATCAGTTCAATTGATGATCACCAGATTCAAACCCTTGTTTGTGTGACCCAGTTAGGTTCAGTTCTGTATGGTAATGGGATATGTCATGATCTCTATCATCGACATCATCGAAACTCCTTTCGATGGATCAGAACTCTTCTGATTCGAACAGCTAGAATGATCGATCATCTAAATCATTCTAATTGCTCCCAAAATCCACCAGTGACACCTAGCAGTATATGGTGGCAACCCATCAGAGCTGAATGCGAACCTCTTGGTGCAGCTACCTGTGTGATTAAGTTCTTCTATCTTGAGCCCCGATCAGATTAGGGTTAAGGTGAACTCGTCAAACCCTAGTTTCTGTCATATGATGTAATCATTCGATTCGAGTCCAATGTGAAAATCTAAATAGAAACTCTTTCTATTATTTCACTCTACCATGGCCATGGATTTCTGAACTTGATTCTCATGATCATCATAGGGCTGCTCCTCTACCACCGAGGTAGATAGATTCCATCTTGATGCCATCCAGTTCCTACAATGAACATGCTATAGCCAACATACACCTCAGGGTTCCATATGGCTAGGAGATCGAGTAATGGTGTAGTCAAACTATAACACCCTCAAGGTGAACTGCCGATGCACCTCAGGTCAAAGAACCAGACACACTACTGCAGCATCGAGTCAGTCATTGACGAGAAGGTAGACTTCCTAATGACTACTCGAGGTGGTCACGCTCAGTGCCCTCGTTCTCTAACGAGTACCTGTACTCTCGCTCCGGTGTCTCCACACCGTAGACTCAAGACTCATCTACTAAAGAGAAGCGATTGTACACCAACCTTCCGGATCAATCACCATCCTCGTGATGATCCTATGGTCGGAGCATTTTATGAGTTAATAATGATTATTCATGTCTTAAATTTTCAACTCTTGAAAATATGAATTATCATTACCATTAACTCAAAGGATGTATCACAGACACTAAATACACATATGTGATAGAAAATAACCCATTTATTGATTTTAGTCAAAATTACAATTTTGCCCCTAGAAGTGTATTACAAGTGTCAGCCAATTCTGGCTTCTAGGGCACATATATCTAACAAGAACATCCCAAGTTGTGATAGAACCTGTAGGAAGAGAATGAAGCCAATTTTTAGCTTTATCCCATAAAGAGAAAGGAAATTACCTTAATCTAATAGCATCATCCGACACCCCATTAATTTTAAAAGTATCGCAAAGTTCAAGAAAATTAGAAATATGGGCATTCAATCATCATGCATGTGTCCACTGAATTGGACAGTTGATTGAATCATCTGGATCATCGTCGGCTTTATTTCGAAGTTGTTTGCTCGTACAGACGGTCTCCTGATGCTCGAAGCTGCATCGACTACAGATGGTGTGATGTAATCATTTAATGGATGATGTACTGGTTGAATAGCTTCATGCTGTCCTTCAGTCGCTATATCCACTCCTAGATTGATGTCGTTAGGATCTTCAGCTGCCATGTTTCTCTCTTGTTGTAGTCTTCTAATGGTTCTTTTAATTTTTGGATCTAAAGGTAGTAAGTTACTATGTCCAGTACGTGTCATGCACTAAAAAAAAAAAAAATTTTTAATAATAAAAATTTAAAATAAATTTCTAAAGTAAAGCAAAGATCAAAATTTTAATATTGTTTTAGATACAATCCTTGGCAACGGCACCAAAAACTTGATGCGTGCTAATTTATAGCTATGGCAAGTGCACCAGTCGATCAAGTAATAAAGTGAATGAGTAGAGTATCATCCCTAGAGGATTGGAAAATAAGTACTGAAAAGCTCTTTCCTATGTTTTATTTAGAAGATCAATTTATGAGAATAAGAAATTAAAGAAAATAAAAAAAAATAATTAAAAGTTTTTAATTAAATAGAGAGAGTGTAAATTATTAGGGTTTTAAATTCAAGAGCAATGGATTACTAAGGCAATCAGGTTCACCAACTCAGTCAATACAATATTCAGATTTTTTAGATTAATTTTATTTCATGTGACGGTGGAGTCTCCTAATTTATTCACTACCCTTTGGTCCAGGCATAGCAAATCTATTAATATTTATTAATTATCCTTTGGTCCAGGTGTAATTTAAATAAATATTAATGCATTAGGTTTTGTGAAACTCTCTAATTAAAATACGCTGCGTCCAAAGCGCACTAAAATTTCCGCATGCATATGAATTCTAATTTGATTTATAATACAAGGTATATAATCAAGAAGCATTAACATAGATGTACTTGGTCCATAACATCTATGTTCATCAGATCAATTAGAAGATGGCCAGTAATCTAAAAGCATTAAGATCAGATTTATATACTCCTCATGAATAAAATTTAAAAATAAATCATACTGAATATTGCATCAAAAGAGTGGCTACACCTTAGCCTTAGTAAAAAAAAATTTAGTTCATAATAACAAGTTCAAAAATAGCAAATAAAATAAAAAGCATAGAGAAATTAGACTATTTGATTGCTGAAATTGATTGTCTGCTGCTCTTGATGTGGAGAATTTGGCGAAGAAGAAGAGGCTCCTTGATCGATGTCTTGATCGTCGAAGAAAAATCAAAAATCCTTTTTGATTTTCTCATAAATCACTTTTCTTTTTTTTATCTCTCTCCTCTTTCTTTCTCTCTCTCTTTTTCCCTCTCTCTCTTTCTCCCTGTCTCTCTCTTTGTCTCTCTCTAATTCATATTTTTTTCATGACAACCATAGGTTTTTATAGATAAAGAATTTGATTTTCCCCCAAAATCCATCAAAAACTAGGTTTAAGACTCCCAAAACAACTCAAATTAAGATCTGGATAATTCTGACCATTGGATGGTGATCAAACAGTACAAAAACCACTCAAAAACCCCTTAAAATAACCTAGATCAAGTTGGAATTAATGCCAGCCATTGGATCGACCGTTGGATCAAATCTGGGCCGTCCGATCGCATTGAAAGAAGCCTTCTGATCTATTGTTTAATGTCGGGATGAATATCAGCCATTGGATCTCGATCGGGAGCTGTGGATGCCATCCATCAATGCCTTCTTTTCCACCATCCGATCAAGCTTCAGTGAAAACTGCCTGTTGGATCAGCCAGAATTTCCAAATTGCCCTCCGTGGATCGTGCGCAAGCCCGATGTTGTGTGGATCGCCTCATTCTTCAGCCAATCAGAGCGCACCTCTTGCTGTGAAATTTCCAAAATACCCTTCAGATGGTCCATCGTGCGCTGCGAAAAATGCTGACATCATCTTGACGTCAGCGTTGCGTCGACGGATTTTTTTTTTTTGAAATTCAATTTTGGGCTCGTTTAAAGTCCGTTTTGCCTGAAATTTTTTTTATCTGAACCAAAAAAATGAGATCTTGATATTGGTGGCCTTCTTTCCTACATAAGATTAATAAAAATATTAATTTTTAATAAAATAGATTAATTTATTTTATAATTTAATACTTTTATTAGTATATTTTTTACCACTTATCAGTTCTGTCTCAATAATTTAGTGTCTAAGGTAAGTTTGGCAGATACGATCAATTAGTTTTTAATTGAGAGCTACTCGATCCGAATGCATTCTTGTCGAGTTAATGACATATCCCTTCCACCGATCTCACTTAGCTGGCTATGTTTGTTGACTCAGTTCTGATCTGAGGAGGTCAATAATCCGAGCTAATCCATGCCACTAGGTTAGTCATAATAGTTATGACTATGTCAAGTCTAGTTTAATGAGATCTAAATCAAATCTTCCTAAGAAAAGATTAAGTCAAAGGTCTTCCACCATTGTACATGTATGGGCCCTTTTTGAGGTTGATTATTCTCGATTGGTTACAGTGGATCAGTTGCATTAGAAAGATGCAACCATATCTATTAGACATTGGATGCTACAGACTGGAGGATGAATTGGGCTCAATATTCTGGATACGGTGAGAGACTCAATTAGGAATCCAGTCTATGCAAATAGTAGGTCTGACTTAGCTAAGGAGTGGATCAATATTTCGAACATGGTAAGATTCATGAATTAGAGACCAAATTTGGGTGCATCATGATTAAAGAATCATTGAACAAGACTTGTTCAACCATTGGCTAACCCATCACCAATAACTGTTAGGTGAGGTGATGAGTAAGTTGGTGGGACCGTACCACACACTAGAAATTAGTAATCATGGAGATTTTCGCATCTCTGTAGAGGGAGTGTAGGGATCCGAGAAAATAGTGGAAGCTAATTTGTTTAAAAATAAAATCTCTAAACAAATTGGTTAAGTCTTAATTACAATATCTAACTAGAAATTTTGACTCTCTACAGAAAAATGTCTACATCCAATCCACTAGCACGAATCTTGGATACTCTAGACTGATCGGATCAAATTACAAGGATTGGCTCCGAAACTTTAAAATTATTTTGGATTTTGAGAAGTTAACTCATGTATCGGACCAGGACCCTCCCACCTTACCAGCTCGTCCATCCGCTGAACAGAGAGCGCCTTTGGATAAGTGGACTGACTAGGATAATAAGGCCAGATACTACATGTTGGGCTCAATGTTTGATGAGCTTCAGCGCCAACATGAAGATATCAGAACTGCTCGCCAAATGTTGGATCACTTATAGGAGATGTTTGGTGAACAGAGTCGCGCAGCCAAGTATCAAGTCACTAAATGACTATTCAAGGCTAAGATGCATGATGGGCAGTCAGTCTAAGATCATTGTCTGATGATGATCAAGGACTTGGAAGAGCTTGAGAAGCTCAGAGTGAGGTTGGACTTGGATCTGCAGAATGACATAATTCTGCAATCCTTGACTGATGCATTTGGGCAGTTCATCATGAA
Organism: Cocos nucifera; assembly: GCA_006176705.1. Classification (NCBI taxonomy): domain Eukaryota; kingdom Viridiplantae; phylum Streptophyta; class Magnoliopsida; order Arecales; family Arecaceae; genus Cocos; species Cocos nucifera. The sequence goes on along the minus strand of QRFJ01003139.1, from coordinate 166,092 downwards.
CTACCATATGCATAAACTTCAAAACTCCTTGGCCGAACTTATGAACATGCTGGTTACCATTGAGCTTTCCATGAAAGGTTCTAAAGGCTCAGTGCTTGCTATGGAACGGACTTCTTCCAAGAGAAAGTCTTTTGGAAAGAAGAAAAAATCTGTGAAAAAGCAGAAGGTGGAAGGAGAAAAGAAGAAAAAGGCAGAGCCAAAGAAGAAGGCCACTGACAAAGGAAAGTATTTCCATTGCAACAATGACGGCCACTGAAAGCAAAACTGTCCTACTTACCTGGCCACCCTAAAGAAGAAGAAGGTAGGTCCTTCTGGAGGTATGCTCGTTATTGAGTCTAACCTTATGGTTTCTTCTGCATCCAGTTGGGTGCTTGACTCTGGTTCTAGTGCTCACTTGTGCACTTCTATGCAGGGTCTTGAGGATAGCAGGAGGCTGAGGGATGGTGAGATGATCCTACGCATCGAAAATGGAGCAAGAGTTGCTGCCATGGTCGTGGGAACATACCCTCTTCGACTACCATCTGGTTTAGACTTAGTATTAAAAGACTGTTATTATGTGCCTGCAGCAAGCAGGAATTTGATTTCTATTTCTTGCCTTGCATTAGAAGGCTATGTAATTAGTTTTCTTAAGGACCATTGTAACATTCTTTATGAAAGAAATAAAATTGCAAGTGGTTTTCCTTATTAACGGTCTTTATCAGTTACATGTTGATGTATCTATTTTTAACTTTCGAGCAAAATGTGAATGCCATAAAATCAAAACATCCTAGGGATAGTCCTAATGATAGGTATCTATGGCACCTAAGATTAGGTCATATAGCAGAAGATAGGATTAACAAATTGGAGAAAATTGGGCTATTGAGTCCATTGACTTTTGAGTCATATCCAATTTGTGAATCCTATCTTCATGGCAAAATGACTAAACTCCCTTTTGTAGGACATGGGGAAAGGGCCACAGGATCTTCTTGCCCTAGTACATACAGATGTGTGCGGCCCATTTGATGTGCCGGCTAGAGGCAACTTTTGTCTACTTCATAACCTTTACCGATGATTTATCTAGGTATGGGTATGTGTATCTTATGAGACACAAGTCTGAAGCTTTTGAAAAGTTCAAAGAATTCAGACATGAAGTAGAAAAGCAAACTGAAAAAACCCATTAAGGTTCTTCGATCAGATCGAGGAGGTGAATACCTTAGTCCGAAAATTCCTAGACTATCTCAAGAAAAAAAATGGCATAGTCTCTCAATGGACTCCACCAGGAACACCTCAACTCAACGGGGTTTCAGAATGGAGAAATCGGATCCTATTAGGATATGGTTCGATCCATGATGAGCTTCACAGACCTCCCTGATTTTCTTTGGGGATACTCATTTGTTAACTTCAATATACTTACTGAATAGGGTTCCTTCTAAAATCCGTTCCTACCACACCGTATGAGATATGGCATGGTAAGAAACCAAGTCTGAGTCATCTCAGAATTTGGGGTTGTCCGGCTCATGTCAAAAGACAAACAAGCGGACAAGTTAGACTTTAGGTCCTTTAGAGCTCGATTCATAGGATATCCTAAAGAGTCATTAGGATACTTATTTCTACATTCCAGAAGATCCACAATGTGATTGTGAGTCGACATGCCATCTTTCTTGAAAAATAGTTTATTCAAGATAGCGGCATTGGAAAGCAGATCAAGCTTGATGAGAAAGTCTCACAAGAGCAACGAGCTAAGGACCAAATGGAACCAAATCAGGTTGAGCCAATCCATACACTACCTCCTCCACCTCGTAGATCGGAAAGAGATTTTTCCATCCCCCTGAAAGATACTTAGGTACTTATTTCAGAGGATGTAGAGGAAATGTTCCTCATAGGTAATGGTGCTCATGGTGATGATCCCAAAACCTACAACGAGGCGATATCAGATATCGACTCCGAGAAATGGCTTAGAGGCAATGAAGTCAGAAATTGACTCGATGCACTCAAACCAAGTCTGGACCTTGGTAGATCCACCAGAAGGTATAGTACCTATTGGGTGTAAATGGATCTTCAAGAGAAAGATTGGTGCAGATGGGAATGTGGAGACATTCAAGGCTAGACTTAGTGGCAAAAGGTTATAGTCAACGCGAAGGCATTGACTATCAGGATACCTTTTCCCCAGTAGCTATGCTAAAATCCATCCGCACATTGCTTGCTGTTGCAGCCTATTTCGATTATGAAATATGGCAAATGGACGTGAAAACGGCATTCTTAAATGGATATCTTGAGGAAGATATCTATATGGAACAGCCGCTAGGTTTCACATCCAGTGATGACTGATCACAAGGTTTGCAAGCTGCAAAGGTCCATATATGGACTTAAGCAAGCATCTCGGAGCTGGAACACTCGTTTCAATGATGTGATCAAAAAGTTTGGTTTCATCAAAAATGAAGAGGAACCATGTGTCTTTCAAAAAGGTCAGTGGGAGCGCTGTTGTCTTCCTCGTATTGTACGTGGATGACATCCTCCTTATTGGGAATGATATTCCCATGTTGACATCAGTCAAAATGTGGTTGTCTAAGGAATTCTCCATGAAAGACCTAGGTGAAGCATCCTTTATTCTAGGAATTAAGGTCTATAGGGATAGACCGAATAGGATGCTAGGACTTTCACAGAAGATGTACATAGAGGAAGTACTAAAGAGGTTTAGTATGGAAAACTCTAAGAGGGGATTAATACCCTTCAGACATGGTATTCATCTTTCCAAGAAGATGTGCCCCAGCACACCTTAGGAAATAGAATGCATGAGCAAGATCCCTTATGCTTCTGCAATAGGGAGCCTCATGTATGCCATGCTATGTACACGACCTGATATAGCCCATGCTGTGAGTGTCACAAGCAGATATCAGTCAAATCCAGGTGAAGAACACTGGACTTCTGTGAAATGTATCCTTAAGTACTTGAGAAGAACTAAGGATATGATGTTGGTCTTTGGTAATGGAGAACTCCAAGTCCAGGGATACACAGACTCGGATTTCATGTCCGATATAGATGATCGAAAGTCGACATCTGGGAGTCTGTTTTTGTGCAATGGTGGAGCTGTCAGTTGGAAAAGTTCCAAGCAGACAGTGATAGCAGATTCCACCATGGAAGCAGAATATATCGCTGCATCAGAAGCTGCAAAGGAGGCATTCTGGTACAAGAAGTTTGCCACGGAGATCAATTGGAGTGATGCCATCAGATGCCATTCCTCTGTTACTGCGACAACAATGGCGCCATAGCCCTTGCTAAGGAGCTGAGGTCTCACCAGAAGTCCAAGCACATCGAGCAACGATACCACCTCATCCACAATTACCTCAAAAAGGGTTACGTCGAAATCAAGAGAGTCAACTCCATAGACAATGTGGCAGACTCGATTACAAAGCCATTGGGTCAGTCGAAGATTGAAGCGCACCTTGAGAAGATGGGACTTAGATTTGTAGCCAATTGGCTTTAGGTCAAGTAGGAGTTTGTTAGATATGAGTGCCCTAGAAGCCAGAATTGGCTGACACTTGTAATACACTTCTAAGGGCAAAATTATAATTTTAACTATAAATAATAAAATGGGTTATTTTCTATCACATAAGTGTATTTAGTGTCTGTGATACATCCCTTGAGTTAATGGTAATGATAATTCATATTTTCAAGAGTTGAAAATTTAAGACATGAATTTTCATTTATTAACTCATAAAATGCTCCTGACCGTAGGATCATCATGAGGATGGTGATTGATCCGGAAGGTTAGTGTACAATCGCTTCTTTATAGTAGATGAGTCTTGAGTCTATGGTGTGGAGACACTGGAGCGAGAGTACAGGTACTCGTTAGAGAACGAGGGCACTGAGCGTGACCACCTCGAGTAGTCATAAGGAAGTCTACCTTCTCGTCGATGACTGACTCGATGCTGTAGTGGTGTGTCTGGTTCTTTGACCTGAGGTGCATCGATAGTTCACCTTGAGGGTGTTATAGTTTGACTACACCATGACTCGGTCTCCTAGCCATTCGGAACCCTGAGGTGTATGTTGGCTATAGCATGTTCATTGTAGGAATTGGATTGCACCAAGATGGAATCTATCTACCTCGGTGGATGAGGAGCAGCCCTATGATGATCATGAGAATCAAGTCCATAAGCCCATGGCCATGGCAGAGAGTAAAATAATAGAAAGAGTTTCTATTAAGGTTTTCACATCAGACTTGAATCGAATGATTAAATCATATGATAGAAATTAGGGTTTGACGAGTTCACCTTAACCCTAATCTGATCGGGGCTCAAGATAGAAGAACTTAATCACATAAGTAGCTGCACTGAGAGGTTCATTTTCAATTTTGATGGATTGCCACCATATGCTGCTAGGTGTCACTGGTGGATTTTGGGAGCAATTAGAATGATTTAGATGATCGATCATTCTAAGTTGTCTGAATCAGAAAAGTTCTGATCCATCGAAAGAAGTTTGATGATGTCGATGATGGAGATCATGACATATCCCATTATCATATAGAACTGAACCTAACTGGATCACACAAACAAGGGTTTGGATCTGGATATCATCAATTAGACTAATCTAGTTCAATTGATTTGAATAAGATTCAATTAGGTTCAAGAAAATCGTGCTAGCACACGATTGAGCCTAACATTCTCCATTTTCTATCTTAAAAGTTGTCTCGACTGAGCCAAATGAGTTTGTGCTCACTCAGATACCTTTAACTGGTCTGACTAGAGCTTGTCTAAGTCAGAAAAGGGTTGTCTTAATTTATGAGATAAATTTGAGACAACACCTGCCATTTTCCATCACCTGCTAATTCTTATACTTTGACTTGGTCAAACATTAACTTTTGACCCTTGGACATCTGCCCATGTGTCATGCACTTATTGGAGAGTAGATAGGGGCTTGTCCCCTCTCTAGAAATTGAAAAGAAGGGGCGCATGCCTCGCATGCCTAGGATGGCGTGCGCCCATGGATAGGGATGCTGGAGTCCCATATGGATGGGACCCAGGTTGCTTGTTGGATTCAAACTAGGTGACCCTCACCTATAGACTTTGATCAGTCTTAGGCACCACCTTAGGATGAATCCATGGGTCTCTCATCCCACCAATCAGATTTAGATATGATTGAATGAAGCAACACGATTGACCTGGGTGATGCAGCACTACATGGTGCAGTAGAGTCTATAAATAGACCCTGTCTGTGCCCACTTTCAATAGAGTTCATCTAATCCCACGCCCTAAGGCTGTCTCTCTCCCTTCTCCATACCACCATCTGGCCCTCTCCCTCCTCTCCACGCCTAAGAAAGTTGGGTTCTTCTGATTAGTGTGAGTCAAGCAAGAAAGGCTGACGAAAAAGAAAGAAGGCAGCACTGCTGTAGAGACGACGGATGATCTTCAGAAGGTCTTTTGAAGATCCTCCAAATCAGATCCAGATCTAATTTTTGGAGAAAAGAAAGAGAAGGAGATGATCTTTAGATCTAGCCCAAGTGGATACCGATAGAGGCCAGGCACTTGCATGGCTAGATCCAAAACCTCGGAGCTTCCGCACTATCATCAATGGGTAATCAGATTACCTAAGATCAATGTAAAAATTAATTCAGAATTAATTTAGTTTTATTTTATTAATTATCAATTTATAAATCAGATCTGAAAAAATGTTAGATCTGATCTGGATCTGAAAGAAAATTTTTGAAATATGCCTCTCGATCCAATCAGATCTGAACGAATCTGAACCAAAAAATCAGGATTTTTCTTCAGCCCAAGGGTTGGGTGCCCCAATCCTTGCTCAAATTGGACCTGCCTTTCTATGTATTCGACCTAGATAAGGATTGTATCATAACTCTCTATTTAAAAAGAGTTAGATCATAAATTTTCTATAGCTTTTAGTCCTATTTGAGTTGTTTGGTATGAAAGCTTGGGTGCAAAGAAGATTTGGGCATGGTGCTTCATTGAGATACAAACCATTATGCCTTGGTGAGAGAAAAAGAAGGGAGAAGAAAGGGTTCTTCTCCAAGGTTTTTTCTTGATCCCTTCCTCCTCTTTTTGTAATTTTTGAGAGGTGTCTCTTCTTCACAAATCTCTTTTCTTTGTTATAAAAATTAGAGAGTCCAAGATTTGAAGAAAGAGATTCTAGATCAGCCATCGAAGAAGGATTAGCATAGTACTGGCATACTATGTTGATTTTCTATCATCGAACTTCGAATTTTGCATCGAGACCTTGTGTGGATAACTTACAGAGGCCAGACATATGTGCAACTTAGAGTGATGACCTTAGCCTTAGATCAGTATGTTATAGAACACATCTTACAAAGGTAACATTGATATTCTTTATGTATTTGGATCAGCTCTATAATTGCCTAGATGTTGATATGATCAATATCACCTTTTGATTATTTTTATTTTCAAATTTAATAGCATGTTAAAATCATGTGATAGAATCCTAGATCTAGGACTCTTTTATGTATTTTAAATAAATTAATATCATTAATTTATTACTTTTGCTATCTGATTTTTGAAAAAGTTTTGAAATCCATCCCTGAAATCCTATATTGTTTCCTTGAAAATATTTGAGTCTATTTTTGGTACTAAGAATTTGGTTGGAGTGTTTAAGATGAAGCTCAAGAAGATAAGAACACATCTCAATGAAGCTCCATGTATTTGATTGAAAGAACCAAGAAAGAAGAACAAAGAAGATCAAGCCAAATGTTTTTTAGAGAGTACTGGATTAGGAACGAACTCAAGAGAAGCTTAAAATTAAATCCAGCACAATTTCAGCACTTGGCATAGATCTGGAGTCGATTAGGAGTCCATTAGGAGTCAACTCATGGAGGAGTCTACTCAAGAAAAGCAGAAGCCAACTCATATCTCAGAAAACGCACTAGTCTAAGAATAGAATGCTAAATTTTTCATCCTAATATTGGAGTCGACTCACGAAGTCTAGGAGTTGACTCCGGCATGCAGAACTGGCATGAGATAGAAAATACATAAAGTTAGATTTTTTACCCTATCATTGGAGTCGACTCAAGGCTTTGGGGAGTCGACTCCCGAGCTTTTGACAACTCCAACGGCTAGTTTCTAGAACTATCCAGATTTCATTTTTAACACTCTAAATGGCATTTTCTGGCATTCTGATGGCTACAAACCCATTTTTGGACTTCTTAACTTAGATTAGAAGGCTTCTAAGATTAGATTAAGACTTGAAAACATAGGATATAAATGCAAGAAAATGGAAAACATTAGTAAGATTTCAAAAACTGTGTTGTCCAAATAGTGAGCCTTAAAGAGCCTTCATTGTTGTTCAACCATTCAACCAGCTGTGCAATCAAGGCATTCTCAAAAGAAGAAAGAGAGCATTTATTGCAAAAGCCCTGCAACTACTTATCTTATGCATCAAAGCCTCAAATATGCTCTTCAAAAGAATTTTGCTTTTATTTTAAATTTTTATATTCTAAAATCTTTGTATTTAAAGATTCAAAGGGCTGAAACTTGGGTGATAGGCTCATCCAAGCCTTGAATTAGATTTGTACAAGCTTAGGAGTTGCTTGGGGTTAGATTTTGGTTGGTTAGCCCATAATATCAATTGGGTTTAGATTGTGAACTTGAAAGAAAAATAATTTTACTATAATCTTGGAGATCATAGTGGAATTCTCAAGTGTAGTGCTTGAGGAGTGGACGTAGGTGTTGGGTTTGACACCGAACCACTATAAAAATCTTGTGGCTTTATGTGTGTGATTTTCTTCATTAGCTATTATTATTTTTTACTTATTTAATCATTATATTTTTAGTATAGTAGTATTCTAATTCTACACATACGCTTAGTAATCTAAAATTTTTTAAAAAATCCAATTCACTCCCTCCCTCTTGGGTTGTTCTTCTAGGCAACAAGACCATTGATAAGTTAGTCTAGGAGTACCTAAATCAGTCATACTGATTTATCTAGCTGACATGGGTCAGCTTGAATTATCAAATGATCTGATCAAAATATAATTTTACCAAGAAGGTCAGGTAAGTGAGATCGGTGGGAGGGTCTGCCAATGCTTGCCTTAGATACCATCAGAAATGGCCAGGTAAGTGGACTGTCGATTAAAGAACATCGATCTAGATTGCCAAACTTATCTTAGATACCAACTAGTTAATTAGTTTTGACTGGATTAGCCTAACAGTTCGTGCTAGACCGTGTAGCCAAGAATCAAGATAATCTTGGTTCTCGTTAAAGACATGGACTTGACCAACTACAACTATTGTAATTGATCTAAAGAATCCTTAACCTAATTTATAACAACTATTAATTATATTTAGTCAATCCTCTAATTAAGTCCATTCTTTAATCTAACCTTAGGTCTAACCCAATTAATGGACCTAATTTTTACTAACCCATTAACCCAAATGTTATGATTTGTGTCTTAGGATCTTCAATTCACAATCCTAGATCCTAATCCAACAACTCTTAATTCTTAATTAAGTTTTAGACTGAGGGTTGGAATTCGACATTTTGAAAATGATTTTCATATTTATAAAATATTTTTGCTATATGGTTTTACCAATTAGTTGCTTGTTTGATTCACAATCAATATGTGAATAATATGAATCTACTTTAGATCTAATCTAAACATATTCATGTAAGCCAGATTGAAACTATTTCAATTCTAATCTATCATAAATCATTTAAGATTAAATCTAACATATTTATAATAATAAAATTAAATTAAAACTCTTTCAGTCAAATCATAAAATCTCTTGGATCTAATCTAAAATTTTAAGATTAAAATTTTAGATCAGTATGTACTAGGACAACCTTTTCGCTATAAGAGGTAAACCTTACAGCAAGACAACCTTATAAGATCAATCCATGTAATCTAAAATATTTATTTTTAGATTTAAATAATTTTAAATCTAATAAATTATAAATAAATCTAGATCATATCTAATAAATTTATGATTTATATTAGATCTATACGAACTAGGACAACCTTTACACTGTAAAGGATAAACCTTATAGCAGGACAATCTTATAAATCAATTCGTATGATCTATTTTTTTAATTTGAGATTTAAATAATAGATTATAATTTAGATCTAATCTAAATTATTAATTTAAATATATAAAAAATTATGTAATAAAGAACCTATGCTCTGATATCAATTGAAGAAAATAGATCTTGAATTTCATGATCAGATTTTAAAACTTTTTCAAAACATGCAGCAGAAAAGATGAACTAATTATATTAATTCATAAATAATACATGAAAGAGTCCTAGATCTAGGATGCTATCACATGATTTAAGCATGCTATTAAATCTAAAAATAAAAATAAGAAAGGATGATGTTGATCAAATCAACATCAAAGCAATACTAGATCAAAACTAGATAAGAGAAAGGAGATCGTATCACCTTTACCTTTCAAGTTGGATTCCTTAACTTACTGATCTAAGACTGAGGTTATCACTTTGAGCCACACACATGTCCAGCCTCTACAGGTTGTCCACACAAGGCCTCATTGCAAGATCCGAAGTTCGATGATAGGAAATCAACACAGCATGCTAGTACTATACTGATCCTTCTTCGATGGCTGATCTAGAACCTTCCTTTTTAATTCTTAGATGCTCCAATATTCAGAAGAGAAGGAAGAGGATTTGTGAAGAAGGGACATCTCAAAAATTCACAAAATGAGGAGGAAGAGATCAAAGGAAAAACCCTAGAAGAAGAACCATTTTTCTTCCTTGTTTCTCTCACCAAGATACCTTGGTTGGTGCCTCTACAAAATCCCACACCCAAAGCTCTTTGTGCCCAGCTCTTCCCATGCCCCAATGGCTCTCTCTCAAGTCAATAACCTCTGAGAAAATCAGGCCCAAAGTCTCCTTATATAGAGAGATAGGATAGACCCCTCGTCTAGGTCAAATACCTAGCAAGGGTTGTCCAAAAAGGGAAAGACAAGGGGGATCCAACTCTTGGATTCCCTCTCTCTTTTTCTAGCTGTGGACCACCTGATTATTGTGCACAAAACCTCCTCAATTTCCCATGAAAATCTTAGAAAAAATCTAGGTGGGTTGGTGGCACAAAAGGAAGAGTTTTGATTTCTTAAAATTCTATCTCATAGAATTTGAAATCAACACAAATTCTTACTTTGACTTGGTCCATAACTAATTTCCATGTAAGAAAGAAAGAGAGAGACTTGGGGGCATGCATGGACTCTCTTGGGCTTAGAGGAGTTCATGCCAAAACCAAAGTGTGGCATGGAAAGCCATATGGTGCAAGGAGAGAAGTCCTAGTCACACTAGGACTTCTAATTTGACTTGGTCCAACTTGATCTTTGAACCAAATTAAATCATAATTAATTCAATCCAATTAAAATAGATCTTAGTCCAACTAAGAGCCTAATTAAGTTAGATTAAATTAGATTTAATTTTAATTTAATTTTTAATCAAATTAGAAATTGGGTGCTTATAAGTCCTAATTAAATAGGGACTTGTTCTCCCTTGCAATTGGCTCATCCAATAAATCATTTGGACTTAATTTAATCAAACTCAAACCAAATCTAATTAAATTATATTTAATTAGACTTAATTTAAACCCTTTGATTTAATTAAATTAAGCTAATTAGTAATCTAATTGCTAATCGATCCTCTTGCAATACTTGCACTAGGTCAAACATGAATCATATTGATTGTTTGACTTGAGAATGATTCTAAACTATTGATCAACCATCTGATCAGATCGAGATATTTTATGTATGTGACTCCATAGGTTCAAACCTAAGTCGGTAGTATAAAAATAAATTTTTGTATCAATCGAAGTAACTATCTTGCAATGATACTCGACAGCTGAATAGGTCGAATGTGTAAAGCAACACTCTTAGAACCCATGTGGATATAGTTTTGGTATAATTCATCCCTTTGACCTTAATGCTCATAGGATGACTCAGAGTTTAACTATCAATCCTGATTAGGTCATCCACATTATATTTCAAAGTACCAAATCCATCTTATGAATTATCCTAGCCAAAGTTTTGCTAAATTGAAATATAGTGATGCATTTTCTCCAAACCCTTGGAGTGGTCAATCCCATCTTGATCGCTCACCGACTTCATAAGTACTTGACTATGCCTAAAAAATTTTTATTACTAAATTATAAATTTAGATAGTCTGGTATCAAAGCATAGTGAGTTGCTTGAAAGCGACTATGGTGATCTCAGGTCTAAGGGACACTTATACCCATATCCCATCAGAGCAATTCTCTATTGTAGAATGCTCTAGAGTTGGTCATGTTTAGTGATGATGTATCCTTACATATCATCTTTATGCCATACTAGTATCTTTACACTTCTTGATTAGGAGGACAACCAACCTATATGGCATACAACAATCTATACTCGATAAATATTATCATCCTGATTAATAATGTATCATTTGGTTATGAACAATTTAAGAACTAATCGATAAATTCTTTCTTTATCGAAACTAAATAGTCCTAAAGACTTCATCACGATAAATGAAGTTCATTAAAAATTATAAACTTTATGATGAAAAAGCTAAAATTTTATTTTATTTAATAATAAATTATTTATAAAAATAAAATAAAATAATCATCAATAGGCTGACGATTGGCTTTGGGACACAATTCTTAACAGTCTTAAATCAGACTCACCATAAACAAGCCACTAGTCCTTAGTATTTCTCTAATACTTTAGGATGATTTTAACAGCCTTCCAATAGTTCTCCCTAGATTAGATTGGTATCTACTTACTATCTTTAGTGAGTATGCCACATCTGGTCACGTATATGTCATGGAGTACATGATAGAACTCACTGCTGAAGCACATGGAATTCTACTCATAGGCTCTCTCTCTTGAGATGTTGTTGGACAATCCCTCTTCGAAAGAAAAATTTCATGGCCTATCGATAGATTGCCTTTCTTAAAATTCTCCATGCTGAATCTTTTTAGCATGGTATCAATGTATATAGACAAGGATAACTCAAACAACCTTTTAGATTTATCTCTATAGATCTTTATCCTTAGGATGTAGGAAGCTTCTCTCAGAGCCTTTATGGAAAACTATAATGATAGCTAAATCTTTATTTTTTGTGATGTAGGAACATTATTTTCGATTAAGAGAATGTCATCCACATACAATACTAGAAATACAACCGCTGGACCATTAGCCCACTTGTATATGCAGGGGTCTTCTTCATTCTTAATAAAGCCATACGTCTTGATCATCCTATCAAAATATATGTTCCAACTCCAAGATGTCTGCTTTAATCCATAAATGGATCTTTGAAGCATACGCACCTTAGACTCATCTGTGGATATGAACCCTTCAAATTGTATCATATACACCTCTTCGTCTAGCTCTCTATTCAGAACAGCTATCTTCACATCCATCTATCAGATTTCATAGTCCAAATGGGAAGCTATTGCAAGCATAATCTTAATGGACTTGAGTATTGCTGAAGGAGAAAATATCTCATCATAATCTATATCATAACATTGATGATACCTTTTGACAACCAGATAAGCTTTATAGATCTCCACCTTCCCATTTATGCCCCTTTTCCTCTTGAAGACCTACTAACCCTATAGGTTTTACCCCTTTGGATGGGTCAACCAATGTCCATACATAGGTAGAAGTAAAACACTTTGATCTCTTTTGGGTATCCTATAAAACTATACTTGTCAGACATAGGTCTAAGTTTATCCGTTACTAAATATTTGACATAAGTCGGACACCCCAAACCTTAAGATGCGAGAGTACTAGCTTACACCCTATCCACATCTCATATAGCATTTTGGAAATAGACTTACTCAAAATCCTATGCAGAATGTAACAAGCTAAGTCGAGCGCATATCCTTATAAGGAGATCAGCAGACCAGTAAACGCCATCATGGATCAAACTATGTCCAACAAGATCTGATTCCTTCTTTCAAACACATCATTATGCTGTGGTGTTCTAGGAGTCCATTTGGAGAGAATCCCATTCTCTCCTAGATATGTCAAAAATTCATGAAAAGGATACTCTACCCCTCGATCAGACCAAAAAATTTTAATACTCTTTCTAGTTTGCTTTTCTACCTCATTACAGAATAGTTTGAACATGTCAAACGACTCCAATTTATGCTTCATTAAATAGACATACCCATACCTCGATAGGTCATCCATGATGGTTATGAAGTAGAAATATCAATCTCTAGCACTTGAGCTCATGGGTCCACATACATCGGTATGTATTAGACCTTTGAATTTACTAGCTCACTCATCCTTTTCAAGAAAAGGTGACTTGATCATCTTATCAAGAAGATAAGACTCATAGGTCAGAAGTGATTCACAATCACCAACTTCAAGAATTTCTTCTTGAGCCAGCCTGTTTATTCTGTTCTTGTTGATATGAGCTAGCCTATAGTGCCAAAGGTAGACTTCTGACACATCATCTAATCTAAAATATTTACCAAAGGATTGGACCATGTTAACAGGATGGGATAGTAAGTAAATACCATTATTTAATTATCCAACACAAATCGTAACACCATTCAAAATCATATTATAAAAGTTTCTTTTGATTGAAAATTGGAAACTATTCTTGGCCAAAAGGCCTATAGAAATAATATTCAATAAAAAATTTGGATTGAAGTGACAATCACTAAGAATAATTCTATAAACATTGATTAAAAGGTTCATGATTTCTAAAGCTAGAACTAGAACTTGTCTTCTATCTCCAATGTTCAGGAATCTTTCACCTTTATCAAATCTTTTACTGACCTGCAAATCTTGCATCAAATTATAAATATGATAAGGGCTTTCGATATCTAATACTCAGGCAGTAGTATCATATATAGAGAAGTTGCAAGATGTTATCATACAATTATCTTACCTCGCAATAACTTGCTTCTTCCTCGATCTATTTGGATCCAGGGAGGCAATGCACTAAGGACAGTTCCTCTTCCAATGCCCTTGCTTCTTGCAAAAGAAGCACTCCATCTGGCTTTAATCGAGCTTGCATTTCTTGGTTTGATCCTGTGCAGACATCCCAGCATGTAGCTGCACCTTCTTATTCTTCTTATTCTTATTTTTCTTCTCTTTCTTAAAGGATTGATGATCAGAAGAAGATCCTCCCACTACATTCACTGACTCCTTATGGAGCTAGTGATCCTTCTCAAAGTTCTTCAGCAATTGTAACAAGCCATGGTGATTTACTGCAGCTTTATCATTCTAAAATGAGTAAGAAAGGGGAGGAAGGACTTGGATAGAGAGTTCAGGATTACATCCTTTCCAAGCTGCTCATGCAAGGAAAAGCCTAGTTTACTTAGTTGCTCAATCATCTCAATCATGTACAATATATAATCGATGACTGACATCCCATCCCTCATTCGAGCATTAAAAATAGCACAACTAGTCTTGTCCCTTTTAACGTCATCAGGCATGCCAAAGTAGTCATTCAATATTTGAAGCATCTCCTATGGTTGGGCATTCTCGAATCGATAATTGATCTATCATTCATTGCCTCTAGTATAATGCATCGAATAGTCATGCGGTCATTGTGCCACTTCTGGTAAATATCTCTGACTGTCCCTCTAGCATTTGGGGCTAGCTCCTCATGTGCTGGATCAATCAGAACATATAAGATCCATTCATGCTCCAGGATGATTTTAAACTTTCGATACCAGCTATCAAAGTTGGGTCCCATGAGTTTGTCATTGTCCAACACTGACCAAAGCGATAGAGTAGTAGCCATATCTACATTAAGAAAAACTAAATCTAATTAGTATATAAATTAATTATCCTAAAGACTTAGACTTTAGTCTAAAGATTCTTCCACTATTTTATACAAACCGGTAGCCTTTACCTTTAATTTGAAGAATTACTTTAATTTCTTAGTGGGTACTAGAATCTACACAGACTACACACGAGTCCAACTTTGGTTGGTCCATCCATGTGCATCTATGGATAGGTTCATAATCAATTATTTCTCTAAACAACTTCTAGTAATTTTAATTTTGCTCCAGAAACCTAATCATTAGGCTTTGGCCTCTATTAAAATGATCTGCTTAGATCCAACCATTAACATGACTATATTTGATGCATCTGACCAACAAATGATCAGGCTCAACTTTGGCCGGTCAACCTAACCACCATTAGAAAGACACGATCAAATCATCATTTTATGAATGATAATTTCACTAGTCAATAAGCACCTAGCCTTTGGGCCTCTAATGATTATTAAACTAATGGACCCATTATTACTCAACTTAATGGGAGGCTATGACTTAGTTATTATCATAATTTTATCATTTTAAGGATCTAATAATTTTAGAGGGTTTTATTAATTAATTTTAGGAAGATGAGAGAAGAATTAACCAACCAATTTTGATTCTTCTACTGATTTCACCAAGTCAGATAAAAAAAAACCTAATTCAAGCTGGCATTAGGAGCACCTAAATTAGTCACATTGATTTACCTAATTGATATAGGTGAGTCTACATCACCAAGTGATCTAATCAAAATCTAATTTACCATAATGGCTAGGTAAGTGAGATCAGTAAAAGGGATATGCCATTAACTCATCAAAGATCAGAATCATTGCGAGTAGCTCCCAATTAAAAATCACTGGTCTAAACTACCAAACTTACCTTAGACACCATCCATTTCATTAGTTTTAATTTGATCAACCTAATAATCTCGGGTTCGACCGTATAACCATGAATCAAGTCCATTTGGTCCTTGTTAAAGGCATGAACTTGACCAACTACAACTATTGTAATTGAGTCTAAAGAGTTCTTGACCTAATCTAAATCAACATTCAGCTAGATTTGATCAATTACTCTAATTTAGTCCATTTTTTAACAAACCTTAGGTCTAACCTAACTTATTGCCCAGAGGTAGCAACCTAAGAGCGAGGGAGGGGGGTGAATTGGGTTCTTATAAAATTTTAACTAAATTTACTTTCTAAACAAGTATGTGCTTTAATTTAACCTAAGTGTTGTAGTTGAAATATATATAATATAAGCAGTAGCAGATTTAAGATAACAAAACTAAAAGTATAAAAGTAAAGCAATAATTAAAAGCATGCAAAGTATGTAAAGGGATAAAAAAAGCACAACACAAATACACCATAATTTATAGTGGTTCTATGAAAGTTGCACCTACATTCAGTCCCCAAGCTTTTCTTAAGATTTCCATAATAATCCACCATTGATTATAGTGTATTTTTTTTTGAGCTCACAAATAAATTCAGTTAGTTTTCTCAGGAGCACCAACCAAAACCTTATACCAATAGTTTTTTGGGATCACTATTAATCCAATTGATTTTTTGAGCTCACCTACCAAAACCTACAATATTCAATTTTGTGCTTGGACAGGCCTAATCCCCAAGTTTCTTTCCTCCAAAGAAACTTATAAAGAAATCAAAATTACAAGTAAAAATTTCAGTACAATATGAAGAACAAAATTTAAGCTCTTCAAATCTCAAGGAAAAAGCTGATTTGCTCGATTGAAGCTTGGTTTTTCTTCAATTTATACTTAAAAGGAGGAGGAAGATGTTGGAGAAGATTACTTTGAAGGCTTGCTAAAATCTGTGCATAACTTTTCTCTCTTTTATCTTTTCTTTTGATTTTCAATGTTTCTCACCAAAATTGAAAGATTATCTCTTTAAATCTCTTAATCTTTTTTTACAATTGATTCTCCACCTTTAAATACCTTTGGAGATAGTTGGAGTGAGAGTTCTAGCTGTTGGAATCTCTAAAATAGCTATTGGGGTCGAAAAATAGTCCCGTTGAAGGCTGTCTGCATTTGGAGAGCTCTCAATTTTTCTATGAGAGCTCTTGATTTTTCTACGAGAGCTCTTAAGAATTTTCGAGAGGTCTCGATTTTATAGTGAGAGCTCTCAAGAATTTTTGAGAGCTCTCAATCTCAGAACATAGAAATAAGATTTCTATTTTCTGAAATGGAGAGGTCTCATCCAATTTTGGAGAGATCTCGAGCCTGTGCTAGGGCAATGTACAGGTGTGCCAAATAGCTTGGAAAAGCCTTCAAATTTTTAAGAGAAGTCTTTAAAATTTTAGGCTTTATTTTTCTTTAATATTTGACCTTCCAAACTTGAATTTTTTGGCTCCAAACTTTTCTAAACATGATTGCTTCCTTTAATTTTAATTTCTCTTCTTCCAATCATACTTTCTTCATACCAAGTCATCTAAATATGTGTGAATTTATTCTTTTAAGCATTTTGGCATGGCATCTTGAGAGAATTTATTCTTGAGATAAATTTTTTATTTTAGATACTTAAAAAATCCTATACATATTCTTAAGACACATAATTAGATACATAATAAACTCAAAGTTTGACAATCATCCAAATCAATTATGGGGTCAACAATCCCCTCTTTTTGATGATGGCAAAACTTTGAGTATATATTAAAGAAACTAATGTGAATCAAGATAAGAATAATGACTTAAACTTTATGAAAAATTCTTAATGAGTCTTTAATTTATTACACATCATTTATTATATATTATTAGTATATATATATTTCATGTACTTAACATTCTTCTTTTTCTTTTTGACAACATCAAAAAGCTCATGAGAAGAAATAAGAAGTCATCAAAATCAACATCAAAGTATTAAATTAAGAGATATATTAAATTTATAAAATCAATTTAAATGAATCATCTTTCTTTTGAAAATTTATCCTTTAACTTAAAATAAGTTTTAAATATTTATTTTAATTTCATAAATTAGCTTGAATTTAAATATTATATGCACTCCTTCTCTTTGAATGAATATGACTTTTACTCAAATTTTTAAATATGCACTTTTAAGCTTTAAGATGAATAGTATTTTTCAATAGATTTTAATATAAAATGAAGAATAGTATATGCTTTAATATTCAATCTTTTCTTTTTTGAAACAAATTCAGCCAATTAAGTTCAAGAAAGGTATATATCAAGAATGTATCAAGTAAAGTAAAATAAAATATATTATCAAAGCAAATGCTAGTCACATTTTCAAATTCATTGCTTTGAGTAAAAATTATTTTAATATAAATAATTCATAAGAATTTTATAATACACATCAGAGATTTAGAATAAGATTCAAATTTTCTAAATAAATTTTAATTTTAAATTTAAAAATTTATTTCTTGGAGTAAAATAATGTTTTAAATTTAATTTTCACTCTAAATAGTTATAAAAAGTGATATGGCAATCAAATTAAGTATATCAAATTAAATAAATACGTGAATGGTCAATTTAAGAAGATCATAGAGTAATTGATTGAGAATTTAAGATTAAAATTTATTTATCTCAAAACAAATTAAACAAATCAAAAAAATGATTTCACTTCTTATTTTGGAGATACTAAGAAATCAATTTTCTTTAATATTTTAATAAAATTATCTCCCCATATTTTTTATAATTATAGCTATATTATTTTATCTTTCAACTTTTCTTCTTCTTTTTGTTTCAAATCAATTATATTTAACGTGAATTTAACTATAAAATTTAAAATTTCTAAGCTTGAAAGATATTTCAATTTAAAAGATCTTTTCAATTAATTGATTATTTCTTCTTTAATATTTTTTGTCCCTTACTTTAGCAAATAAAATTATTTTAAAATTAAACAAAATTCACAAGCATGAGCATTAATTGGGTGAACTAAGTATTAATTAATCCAAATATGAATCAAATAAAGCATTGACTCAAGAAGACACCAATTTTTAAAAATTTAGTTTTTATTAAATTCAAAGAATGTTTATAAAATAATGTATACAATAAGAACAAACATTAAGAGGATCAAAAAAGTATGATACGAACATCTATCAAAAAGATTTTATTTAAATTTAGATCTTCCTTGTCATAAGAAATATCACTTAATTAAATTTAGAAAATATATAAAATTTTTTGAATTTATCTTAAATGGTATCACATCAAGAGTATATCAATGTAAAATAGATTTGAGACATCATATTTAATTCTTTTGTCAAAAAATAATACAATAAAATGCAAAGCAAGAATGATACCAATGATATTAAGAGTGAAAATTTTCTTAGTAAGAAACTTCTTGATATCAATTAAACTAAAATTTAGACCAAATCATGATTTTCTTAATAGTTCAATACTATTCAAAGATTAATTTGCAAGTTTAGCTTGATACCAATGAATTTAGTTTTGAATTGATAAAGATAAATTGATTCAGATAAATCAATTTGAATTGATATTAGTAAATTAGTGAAGGTACACCATAAAGAGATTTTAAGTTACTCTTCAAAATATCATCTCTTTCTTTTCTTAAGAAATATCAAATAATTATAGTTTTAAAGAAGATTTGAATTTTTGAATTTATCTTAAATGATATTATATCAAAAATATAGCTATGGAAAATCAGATTTGAAATAAAGATATTCTTTTTTTTGTTAAAAGATAAATCAATCAAATACATGGCAAATAGTAATACCAGTTACTTAAAACTAAAGTCTTCTTTAAATATTTAGCTTTAAAGATAAATGATAACTTTTTTAAAACATCTTGCTTGATATCAACTTCAAAAGATTCAAGAAGATCGTTTTTAAAATTTAATTTTTAAAATCGATCAATTGAAATAAAGTATGAATGTTCATTAAATTTTTTTTTAAAAAAAATTTATCAAATCGATGATCAAGAAAGATATTCAAATAAATATAGAGGATCAAAAAGTAATCAATTGGGGGTATGAAAATCAAACAAATCTAGTATGATCAAATCAAGAAGAATCAAGATAATGATTTTATAGGATTTGGTTCAACTAGAAAATTTCAAATCCTTAAGATAAAACTAAGATGCAATGCAAATTAATACTTCAAGCACTAGGTCTTTTATGATTGAATGTTTAATCTTTGAGTACTTAGATCATAAAATTTTTAGAAGAATTTGATAATTAAGTATCTTATGAAAAAATATCAAAATTTGTTCAATTTATAAGTTTAGCATCTAAATAGTTTCACATACAATCAAGCTCATAGCAATTTAGATTTCTTAAATAATTGAAGATCAATATAGCATGATATAAAGGTTTGAACTAGCATGCTGAATTTAGAATAAAATAAAGAGCTTAAAATAAATAATCGACATGATATACTAGTTTTAAGCAATATATCAAGACATTCAAGTCATAGAGTATGATCATTATAAGCAATGATGAATCATCAAAATCAATCAAACACACTCAACAAATATACTAATTAATAATTAGAATATATTTAATAAATAATGATGGCATGATGTGAGAAAAATTTAGATTTTATCAAATAGCATCATCCATCCATTTTCATTTTCTAGGCATCCATAAAAATTTTTTTTCTTCTTTAGTTTCATTTGACCTTAGTGTACTTGCAAAATCATTTGCTAATCTTTGATACCCAAGTCATCTTGGATCCATGGATGTTAAAGTACATGATTTCTTTTGGAATCTAAATTTGTTTGATTAAAGTTTGCCCATTTCTTCTAATATTGCATTTAGAAATTTTACGATCAACTTTATTAAATTTAAAGCATTTAATTGAATGATTTTCAGTTGAAGCTTTATTGAGCTTATTTTTGTCAAATTTTTATTTTTTAATTGAATCATAACCAATTCTAGGTTTATCAAAAATAGCTCTTTGATTATTTAAAATGGCTTGAAGCTTTTGAGATCAAATTATGAACTTTTCAATCATAGACTTCAAGCTTTCAAAAGAGATTTTTTAGATTTAATCTTTTTTTAGCAGAAAATCTTAATATATTAAGTTCTTCTTTTAGCTTAAGATTTTCTTCAACCATAGATTTTTTTGATTTAAATTTTTTTTTACTTAGACATTTAATTTGTTTCAAAAATTCTTCCTTTTCTTTGGCCTCCATTTTCATATTTTTCAATAGATCTTCTTTTTTACTTAAAATTTTATTTTTTTCTTTAGCCAAAGATAAGTTAGATTTTTAAATCTCTTTATTTTTTAGGTTTATCTTTTTGAATTCATACATTAAATTGTTAAAGGCCTTAAACAACTCATCAAAAGTGAAATCAAAAGAGGAATTAATGTTTACCTCATCGTCATTGGCCATGAGGCAAGAATATGTAGTTTTTTCTTTCTCTTTCTCATTTTTCTTTTTCTTACTTTGCTCCCCCTCAATTGATGCTTTCTTTTTTTCTTTGTTTCTTTTTCTTCTTTTTGTTTCCATCCTCATGAGCCATGGGCATATGTTGGAGTGAGCTTTTTTGTCTTCTTTGGAGCTTGATATTTCTTCTTATTTTTCTTCCTCAAAAATAGTTTTTTAATTTCTTTCATATTTATTTTGCTAAAATGGAAGAAGAAATTAGATTGAACTCATTTGTATTTAATAAATAATAAAATATATTCATAGTTTTAGCATTTAGTTGGTTCATTTCTTTATCATGCTCAAGCAATGCTTCGGAGGTATGTGAGTCATTGATTATAATTTTTCATAAGTTATAATCATGTGGTTGTATGAAGATGTGCATTTGTACTTTCCAATAACTATAATTTGATCCATCAAATAATTGAGGTCTATCTATGGAAAGACCATCATTAAAAATAAATTTTATTTTGGGTTGCTAAAATACTTAGCTTTAGATTATTAGGTCAATAATCAATAATAGAGAATCTAGCTCTGATACCAATTATTGCCCAGAGGTAGCAACCCAGGGGAGGGATGAATTGGGTTCTTATAAAATTTTAATTAAATTTACTTTCTAAACAAGTATGTGCTTTAATTTAACCTAAGTGGTGTGGTTGAAATGTATATAATATAAGCAGTAGCAGATTTAAGATAACAAAACCAAAAGTATAAAAGTAAAGTAAGAATTAAAAGCATGCAAAGGGATAGAAGAAGCACAGTGCAAACATACCATAATTTATAGTGGCTTGGTGCAAGCCACA
This sequence comes from Cocos nucifera, assembly GCA_006176705.1. Taxonomy (NCBI): domain Eukaryota; kingdom Viridiplantae; phylum Streptophyta; class Magnoliopsida; order Arecales; family Arecaceae; genus Cocos; species Cocos nucifera. The sequence goes on along the minus strand of QRFJ01003139.1, from coordinate 144,209 downwards.
TCTACATCCACTCTCCAAGCTTCTCTTGAAATTTTCACTATAATACATCCTTGATTATAGTGTGTTTATTTTTTTGGACTCACAAATAAATCTAATTGGTTTTCTCAGGAGCACCAACCAAAATCTTACACCAATAGTTTTCTAAGATTATTATTAACCTAGTTGAATGTTTGAGCTCATCAATCAAAACCTACAATATCCAATTTTGGACTTAGAAGGGCCTAATCTCTAAGTTTCTTTCCTCTAATAAAACTTGTAAAGAAATCAAAATTATAAGTAAAAATTTCAGCACAATATGAAGAATAGAATTTAAGCTCTTCAAATCTCAAGAAAGAAGCCAATGATTTGCTTGATTGAAGCTTAGCTTTTCTTCAATTTATACTTGAAAGGATGAGGAAGATGTTGGAGAAGATTGCTTTGAAGACTTGTTGAAATCTATGCAAAATTTTCCTCTCTTTTTTCTTTTCTTTGGATTTTTAATGTTCCTCACCAAAACTGAAAGATTCTCTCTTTAAATCTCCTAATCTTTTTTTATAACTGATTCTCCACCTTTAAATACCTTTGGAGATGGTTGGAGTGAGAGTTCTAGCCAATGAAAGCTCTGAAATAGTAGTTGGGATCAAAAAATAGTCGTTGCAGAACTATCTATTGAAGGCTATTTGCATTTGGAGAGCTCTCGATTTTTCTATGAGAGCTCTCGATTTTTCAACGAGAACTCTTGAGAATTTTTGAGAGGTCTCAGTTTCATAGTGGGAGCTCTCAAGAATTTTTGAGAGCTCTCAGTCTCAGAACATAGAAATGAGGTTTATGTTTCCTAAAATGGAGAGGTCTTACCCAATTTTGGAGTGGTCTCAAGCCTGTGCTAGGGCAATGTATAGGTGTACCAAACATCTTAGAGAAGCCATCAAATTTTTAGGAGAAGTCTCTGAAATTTTAGGAGAAGTTTCTAAATTTTTAGTAGAAGTCTCCAAAATTTTAGGCTTCATTTGTTTTCAACATTTGACCTTCCAAACTTGAATTTCTTGGCTCCAAACTTTTCTAAACATGATTGCTTTTTTCAATTTTAATTTCTCTTCTTTCAATCATACTTTCTTTGTACCAAGCCATCCAAATATGTGTGAATTTATTCTTTTAAGCATTTTAGCATGGCATCTTGCGAAGATTTATTCTTGAGATAAATTCTTTATTTTGGATACTTTAAAAATCCTACACATATTCTTGAGACACATAATTAGATACATAATAAACTCAAAGTTTGGCAATCATCAAAATCAATCATGGGATCAACATAATTAATGAACCTAATTCATCTAAGCTAATAATCTAAATTTTATGATCAATAACTTAGGATCTTTAATTCATAATTCTAGATCCTAATTCATCAAATTTAATTCCTAATTAAGTTTTTGGGCTGAGGGTTGGGATTCGATATTTCAAAAATATTTTTTAAAATTTTGAAAGGTTCTTTACAACTTAGCACTATTCATCAACTGGACCGAGTCATTTCAAAAATTGGGTTGACTCATTTCACAAATAGTACTAGTTGTAGGGTTTAATCCGAATCTATGTATACTACATAAAAATCATGAATCATTTTAGATTTAATCTAAACACTAATCCATGATTAAAAATTAGATTAAAACTATTTAATCATATCATAAAAAATATTAGATCAAATCTAAAGTTTTATAATTAATGTTTTAGATTAGTAATGTACCAGGACAATCTTTTCACCGTAAGCTGTAAACCTTACAATAGGACAACCTTCAGTCCATGTGATCAAGATTTTATTTTTAGATTTAAAAATTAGATTATTTTTAGATCAAATTTAAAAAATAATCTAAGCATGCATATACATTAAATAACTTGGATGCTCTGATACCATTGCTAGGATGCATGTAGGGTTTCTAGTTCTACTTTCGAAACTTCTTCAAAAATTAAATACAGTAAAATTAAAAAGTAATCTAATTTATTTTTTAGAGCTATAGATTAAATCTAAAAATTCTATATAACTAGGATCTAATGTGACATGTATGCATAAAAATATGAAAATAAAATAACATCAATAATAAAATAATTTTACTACTTTACGTATTCAGGACACATTATCTTTACGTGGATAGTCGATCACCATACTCGAATCACTACCAAAAAGATTTGATCATTGTGATATAGCTACAAAACATATCTAACCCCCATAGATGGTCCACATGAGGTCCTGGTCCTGATCGGCTCCTCACGAGTGCTAGCTCGATGTAGAAAGATCTTGACGGCTTGATCTGATCGAACTCTTTCAATATCCCTCCACCAAATCTTTGGATACTCTAAATTAGCAGCAGAGGTAGAGGAGGTACTCTAAAAAAATTTATGAAGATCTGATGCTTAGATCTCATGAAAGTGTACCCCAAACCCCAGATCAGAATTCTAAGGCAGCACAACCACTCAAACCCTAGCACCTTCCTTTCTCTCTATTTTTCTTTCTCTTAGATTTTCTCTAATTTTTCTCATGTAAGGAGAGGGCTCACACATGTAGAAGAGATTCCCTTTCAGATGTTGCATGTCCCAAAAAAATCCCAAATTTAATAGAGGCACAAAAACAAAGTGGCATGGGGGATTAGATAAGGTTGTTGCTTACTTGAGTTCAAACTCTAATTGAATTCAAATTGCAACCAACCAAAGCCTTTCCTTTTAAAGCACAATCTCTCTTTTGCATGGAAAACAATCATGAGAAACCTTTTTTCTGGTGGAGAAGGGATGGTGCAAAGTGAGGTGGCGCTAGGGAGAGAAGACTAGTCAAACTAGTCTTAAGTTTATCTTATCCAATTGAACCAATGCAAACCAATTTTGCAAGGTCCAATTTGATCAAATTAAACCCAACTTATTTAGGCTTAATTAGGATTAATTAAATTTAAATTAAATTAGAAATTAATTAAGTCCAAATCCTGATCAAATCAGGGATCAAACCTCATCAACGATTAGGTCATCTCATAACCTAATTAGGTCAAATCCAACTAAATCCAATTCATTTGGACTTGATCCAAAAATAATTACTCAATCAAATTGAATTGATTAATGATCAAATCACTAATCATAAATATAGAGTCCAAATCCAATGTATGTTCGGGCAATAGAGTTCCATCAAAATGAAACTCTTGGTCAAAGAGTCCCCAACCAGTGGGACTCTTGATCCTGGTTGTTAGATTTGGTATGTGGAGCAGAAGCATGGATTTTAAAAAAAAATAATAAAATCATATAACCAAACCCAAAACCTAGGACCATCTTATTAGAATTTAAATCATATAATATGTATTTATAATATAAATGAAGGTATTGGAACATACCTTTGATCGCTAAACTCCAACTTGACCTTAATCACTAGTAACTGTTTCTCAGGGATTCCATCAGGTGCCCACATGTTCACCCTCCAACGTTGATCCACACGGGGACTAGATCAAGACATCAGTACCTTTATTTATTTTAATTAAAATTCTTACGATAAAAAATTTAATTATTTGAGCAGAACCTTTTCTAGCCTTTGCTGTCACCTTTCTTTCCTACCCTTTCTTATCTTTCTTTTTTTTCTTGTCTTCCTTTGCAATCTTCCTAAGCCCTTGTCCTAAAGAAAATCTTTTGTCCTTAATTAGGATTTGTCTTAACAAGAGAAGGAAGAAAGAAATTGGACAACTATGGAGAGTGGTAAGAAAGAAAGAAGAGTTCTCAAAATCCCCTTGACACTATGGAGTGCGCCCCTATTTATAATGTACGTAGGGGCACCTCCTCAATTTTCTCATGCTTATTTTCATTTAAAATCGCACACCCATCTACCTGTCTCATGCTCCTTTAGAAGAAATTGTCATGCAAAATATATAGAATTAATACGAAGAGGTACCTTAAAGCAAAAGGACTCTTCGTAAAATTTCTATGTAAGTTTCTTCTAAAGAGTCACAAGACTTCAATATGTGGCACCATAAATCAAGGAATGAGATTAGACTTAGAGGCCATCTAATGGCCTTCAAAAGGTGCACCAAACAATAGGTGGGCATGGTGATAAGGCATGGAAAAATCAAAAGGCCAAAGGGCCTTTGAGTTGGTCCAAGAGGTGCCTACAAGCAAGGGGGCAGGAAAGACTCTTTGGTTATCCAAAAACCTGATAACCAACGAATCGAATAACTTGCGGAAGAACTCTGCTATGTCCTCTCTTCATCTAAAATCATGTAACAAAATTTATGCAAAAAAACTAAGGATGACTTTGGCATCAAAACATATCCATGCACCATATGTCCCTAGTGCATGGACCAAATCCCACATGCCAAAGGAAGAGAGTCTCTAACACGTGGGTGGCTTATTTATGACACCCAATCCCTTGGTCAGTAAGCCAAGGGTCAATCCAATCAATTAGCAAAATTTGGTTTGACTCAAATTAGATTTAATTAGCCCAAATTGGAACCCGATTTGAATTCGATTTGAATCTAGGTGCTAGGGTTTGCAATATGTGCTAGCATATTCAACCTACAAACATGATCTAATCCAATTAGACCCTTGATAAATTCTCTTTGTGTGTGACCCATTGGGTTCTACATCTAGCCAATAGTGGATTCAGGTGCAATTTGACCTAATTTGGTTAGAACTTAACAAAACCGATTTAGATAAAAACTTGCTAACCCAATTTGATCAATTAGAACTCTTTCTAATTAACAATCAAATTAAACTCTTTAATTCAATTAAACCCACAAGACAAGATTGACGTCTAGCAATGTATCATGTCTACCAAGAAGATATAGAATTTTGATGAAAAAGCTAAAAATACCCTTCAGTGGAAAGTTAACATGCAATAGGATCCTTTAATCACCCTGCATCTCGAATATAACTATGTATATGGAATCATGTCAAAATCTTTTTCATATTTATTTTGCTTCTAATCATATGATGATGATTTGATTAATGAAACACTAGAAATCATTTCTAATTTTTATTATACTTTGATCAAAGTCTTCCTAAACCATCATTCGATTAAAGCAAGTAGAATGCAATCTCCTCTTACTAGGAGTGATCAATTCCTTATTGATCTACTCATAATCTCCATATATAATCCACCATATCTAGATCATCCTGTACATGACTAAGTCATGAATGAGTATGAACCAAAATATGGATTCATGCATACAAGATTCTATGGTAGTCTCAGATCAAAGGATTACATGCACAACTCCCACTATAAGAACCATCTATTGATATGTAGATAAGATTCTATTAGATGTTCTTGAACTGGATCAATCAAGTGAACTCATTCTCTAATGAGTACCCACATTCTTGTATTAGTATCATACACAAGTGATAGTGAGATCAATCACCCTTACATCAAGCATACATAGGATGTGCTAGTTTTTCCAAAAATATTGATCTCCAACTCAATGTTCCATCGATTAAAAATATTTAGATTAGGATTTTGAGATTTTAGATCTCACAAGTATGATCTCATCATAATCCAAAAATCATAGTCCTAATTTATGGGGTTCATCATAATTTTAAATAAATAATTAAGATGGATCATACGATGAAACAAAATGCCTTTATTTATTTGAAAATGTCATTATTTGATTTTGGAAGACAAAAGAATAGCCCATCAAAATACAAATTTTGATTAGCTTGAGGGCATATTCCTTTCAATCTTCCACTTGCACTAAAGCCAGTCATCTTTATATTTTAATACCATACAATCAAGGTGGCGATTGAACTACTACTATAGTAAAGCCTTAGTGAACGGGTCTGCTATGTTGTTCATTGTGTCTACTCGTTCAATGACAATATCTTGTCTCTCGATTATTTCATGAATGAGGTGGAAGCATCTTAGAATATGCTTGGATTTATGATGAGACCTTGGTTCTTTTGCTTAAGCAACTGCTCCAATATTATCACCGTAAAGTGGTACTGGATTCTCAATTTCTGAAATAACACCCAATTCAGTGATGAACTTCTTCATCCAGATAGCTTCCTTGGTGACTTCACTTGCAGCTATGTACTCTACCTCAGTGGTTGAGTCAGCTATAGTTGGCTATTTGGTACTCTTCCAACTCATTGCTCCACCGTTCAGAGTAAATACATACCTTGAAATGGATATGCTATCATCTGAATCTAATTGAAAATTAGAGTTAGAATATCCTTCTAGTTTGAGATCAAATCCACCATATACCAGAAAAATATTCTTAGTCCTTCTCAAGTACTTAAGAATATTTTTCACAGCTTTTCAATGATCCTCTCTTGGATCAGCCTGAAATCTACTGGCTATGCCTAAAGTATAAGCAACATCAGGCCTGGTACATAACATGGCATACATTATTGATCCTACAGTCGAAGCATAAGGAATAGAACTCATTCTATTTCTCTCGTTAGGTATCTTGGAGACATCTTCTTAGAGAGATGTATGCCTTGACTCATGGGTAAGTAACCTCTTTTACTCATATCCATACGAACCTTTTCAGCATTAAGTCAGTGTACCTAGACTGGGACAAGCCTAGCATCCTCTTAGATCTATCTCTATAGATTTTTATACCTAGTATATAGGATGCTTCTCCTAAGTCTTTCATGGAAAACTTATTTGATAGCCATAACTTGACTGATTGCAATATTGGGATATCATTCCCAATGAGGAGTATGCCATCTACATATAGAACCAAGAAAATTATGGTACTCCCACTAGCCTTCTTGTACACACATGGTTCATTCATATTCTTGATGAAGCCAAACTCTTTGACTGTAACATTAAAGTAGATATTCCAACTTCTTGAAGCTTGCTTCAATCCATAAAAGGATCTTTTAAGCTTGCATACATGATTTGGTCTCTCATTTGAGACAAATTTCTCTAGCTGTGACATGTAGACCTCCTCCTCAAGAAAACCATTAAGGAAGGCGGTCTTCACATCCATTTGCCATATTTTATAATCATGGTATACAGCTATTGCAAGTATAATCTGAATAGATTTAAGCATGGCAACAGGTGAAAATATTTCATCATAATCAATATCCTATTTTTGCCTGAAATCTGTAGCCACTAATCTGGCCTTATAGGTTTCAACTGGACCATCTGCTCCAATCTTTTTCTTATAGACCCATTTGCGTCCAATAGGATTCACACCCTCTAGTGCATCCACCAAAGTCCATACTTTGTTAGTGTACATGGAGTTCATTTCGGATTGCATGGCAGTCAGCCATTTGTCTGAGTTCCTACTCATGATAGCTTTCGTATAGGTTAGAGGTTCATCATTCTCAATGACTTGGGCTTCATTATTCTCAATAATAAACCCATACCTTATAGGTGCATGTCGCACTCTATCAGACCTATAGATTGGAGTTGTGTGTTCTGGTTCTTCCTTATTTATGTATTTATTTGCTTCAGAAATATCTATTTATTTTTCTTAAACTTTACTAATTTCAATATTTTTCAACTGCCTCTTTCTAGAATGAATTCTTTCTCCATGAAAGTAGCAAGCCTACATACAAATATTTTTTATTCAATTGGATGGCAGAATAGATATTCCATACTATCTCTAGGATATCCTACAAATAGACATCTGTCTACTCTAAGATCTAGCTTATGTCCAAAATTTTTTTTATATATACTGGATGAAGGGGAATCCTGAATTTTCTGGGTCAGGTTCGTTCAGATCTGATTGGATCGAGAGGCATATTTCAAAAATTCTTCTCTCAGATCTAGATCAGATTTGATACTTTTCAGATCTGATATTAGCATCTAATAAATAAGGAAAATTAAATTAAATTAAAATTAAATTAATTTTACCTTGATCCTGGGTAATCTGATTATCCATTGATGATCCTGTAGAAGCTCTGAGGTTCTGAATCTAGCACGCAAGCACTTGGCTTCTATCGGTATGCACTTGGGTTGGATCTGGAGATCTTCTCATTCTCTTTTTTTTTCTCCAAAAATTAGATCTGGATCTAATTTGGAGGATCTTCAAAACACCTTCTGAAGATCGCCTGTCGTCTCTACAGTAGTGCTGCCTTCTTCCTTTTTCATTAGCCTTTTCTTGCCTGACTCGCACTAATCTGAAGAACCCAACTTTCTTGGGCATGGGGAGGAGAGAGAGTGCCAGATGGTGGCATGGAGAAGGGAGAGGGGCAGCCTTGGGGTGTGGCTAGGAGAGAAGTTCTTAAAAGTGGGTGCAGACAGGGTCTATTTATAGACTCTGCTGCGCGATGCAGTGATGCATCACCCTGGCCAATCACGTTGCTTCGTTCAATCAAATCTAAATCTGATTGGTGGGATAAGAGACCCATGGATTCATCCTAAGGTGGTGCCTAAGATTGGTCAAAGTCTATAGGTGAGGGTCACCTAGTTTGAATCCAACAAGCAACCTAAAGTCCCATCCGTATAGGACTCTAGCATCCCTATCCATGGGCACACGCCATCATAGGCGTGCACCCCCTTTCTTTCCAATTTCTAGAGAGGGGACAAGCCCCTATCTACTCTCCAATAAGTATGTGACACATGGGCAGATGTCCAAGGGTCAAAGATCAATGTTTGACCAAGTCAAAGTACAAGAATAGTAGGTGATGAAAAATGATTGGTGTTGTCTCAAATTTATCTCATAAATTAAGACAACCCTTTTCTAACTTAGACAAGCTCCAGTTAGACCAGATAAAGATACCTGAGTGAGCACAAACTCATTTGGCTCAATCGAGACAACTTTTATGATAGAAAAAGGAGAACGTTAGGCTCAATCGTGTGCTATCATGATTTCCTTGAACCTAATTGAATCTTATTCAAATTAATTGAACTGGGTCAGTTCAATTGATGATCACCAGATTCAAACCCTTGTTTGTGTGACCCAGTTAGGTTTAGTTCTGTATGGTAATGGGATATGTCATGATCTCTATCATCGACATCATCGAAACTCCTTTCGATGGATCAGAACTCTTCTGATTCAGACAGCTAGAATGATCGATCATCTAAATCATTCTAATTGCTCCCAAAATCCACCAGTGACACCTAGCAGTATATGGTGGCAACCCATCAGAGCTGAAAATGAACCTCTTGGTGCAGCTACCTGTGTATGATTAAGTTCTTCTATCTTGAGCTTCCGATCAGATTAGGGTTAAGGTGAACTCGTCAAACCCTAGTTTCTGTCATATGATTTAATCATTCGATTCAAGTTCGATGTGAAAATCTTAAATAGAAACTCTTTCTATTATTTCACTCTGCCATGGCCATGGGCTTTTGGACTTGATTCTCATGATTATCATAGGGCTGCTCCTCTACCACCGAGGTAGATAGATTCCATCTTGATGCAATCCAGTTCCTACAATGAACATGCTATAGCCAACATACACCTCAGGGTTCCGATATGGCTAGGAGACCGAGTAATGGTGTAGTCAAACTATAACACCCTCAAGGTGAACTGCCGATGCATCTCAGGTCAAAGAACCAGACACACTACTGCAGCATCGAGTCAGTCATTGACGAGAAGGTAGACTTCCTAATGACTACTCGAGGTGGTCACGCTCAGTGCCCTCGTTCTCTAACGAGTACCTGTACTCTCGCTCCGGTGTCTCCACACCGTAGACTCAAGACTCATCTACTAAAGAGAAGCGATTGTACACCAACCTTCCGGATCAATCACCATCCTCGTGATGATCCTATGGTCGGGAGCATTTTATGAGTTAATAATGATTATTCATGTCTTAAATTTTCAACTCTTGAAAATATGAATTATCATTACCATTAACTCAAAGGATGTATCACAGACACTAAATACACATATGTGATAGAAAATAACCCATTTTATTATTTATAGTCAAAATTATAATTTTGCCCCTAGAAGTGTATTACAAGTGTCAGCCAATTCTGGCTTCTAGGGCACATATATCTAACAATCTCCCACTTGTCCTAAAGCCAATTGGCTACAAGTCTAAGTCCCATCTTCTCAAGGTGGGCTTCGATCTTCTGCTGGCCCAACGGCTTTGTAAGTGGGTCTGCCACATTATCTGTGGAGTTGACTCTCTTGACCTCGACGTAACCCTTCTCGAGGTAATCGTGGATGAGGTGGTATCGCCGCTCAATGTGCTTGGATTTTTGGTGAGACCTCGGCTCCTTAGCAAGGGCTATGGCACCATTGTTGTCGCAGTATAGAGGAATGGCATCTGATGGCATTACTCCGAATCTTCTGCAGCAAACTTCTTGTACCAGAATGCTTCCTTTATAGCCTTCTGATGCAGCGATATATTCTGCTTCCATGGTGGAATCTGCTATCACTGTCTTGCTTGAAACTTTTTCCAGCTGACAGCTCCACCATTGCACAAAATAGACTCCCAGATGTCGACATTCGATCATCTACTTCGGACATAAAGTTTGAGTTTGTATATCCCTGGACTTGGAGTTCTCCATTACCAAAGACCAACATCATATCCTTAGTTCTTCTCAAGTACTTAAGGATACATTTCATAGAAGTCCAGTGTTCTTCACCTGGATTTGACTGATATCTGCTTGTGACACTCACAGCATGGGCTATATCAGGTCGTGTACATAGCATGGCATACATGAGGCTCCCTATTGCAGAAGCATAAGGGATCTTGCTCATGCGTTCTATTTCCTAAGGTGTGCTGGGGCACATCTTCTTGGAAAGATGAATACCATGTCTGAAGGGTATTAATCCCCTCTTAGAGTTTTCCATACTAAACCTCTTTAGTACTTCCTCTATGTACATCTTCTGTGAAAGTCCTAGCATCCTATTCGGTCTATCCCTATAGACCTTAATTCCTAGAATAAAGGATGCTTCACCTAGGTCTTTCATGGAGAATTCCTTGGACAACCACATTTTGACTGATGGTCAACATGGGAATATCATTCCCAATAAGGAGGATGTCATCCACGTACAATACGAGGAAGACAACAGCGCTCCCACTGACCTTTTTGAAGAACACATGGTTCCTCTTCATTTTTGATGAAACCAAACATTTTGATCACATCATTGAAATGAGTGTTCCAGCTCCGAGATGCTTGCTTAAGTCCATATATGGACCTTTGCAGCTTGCAAACCTTGTGATCAGTATCACTGGATGTGAAACCTAGCGGCTGTTCCATATAGATATCTTCCTCAAGATATCCATTTAAGAATGCCATTTTCATGTCCATTTGCCATATTTCATAATCGAAATAGGCTGCAACGGCAAGCAATGTGCGGATGGATTTTAGCATAGCTACTGGAGAAAAGGTATCCTGATAGTCAATGCCTTCGCGTTGACTATAACCTTTTGCCACTAGTCTAGCCTTGAATGTCTCCACATTTCCATCTGCACCAATCTTTCTCTTGAAGATCCATTTACACCCAATAGGTACTATACCTTCTGGTGGATCTACCAAGGTCCAGACTTGGTTTGAGTGCATCGAGTCAATTTCTGACTGCATTGCCTCTAGCCATTTCTTGAAGTCGATATCTGATATCGTCTCGTTGTAGGTTTTGGGATCATCACCATGAGCACCATTACCTATGAGGAACATTTTCTCTACATTCCTCTGAAATAATACCTAAGTATCTTTCAGGGGGATGGAAAACTCTTTCCGATCTACGAGGTGGAGGAGGTAGTGTTCTTATTGGCTCAACCTGATTTGGTTCCAATTGGTCCTTAGCTCGTTGCTTTTGTGAGACTTTCTCATCAAGCTTAATCTGCTTTCCAATGCCGCTATCTTGAATAAACTATTTTTCAAGAAAGATGGCATGTCGACTCACAATCACATTGTGGTCTTCTGGAATGTAGAAATAGTATCCTAATGACTCTTTAGGATATCCTATGAATCGAGCTCTAAAGGACCTAAACTCTAACTTGTCCGCTTGTTGTCTTTTGACATGAGCCGGACAACCCCAAATTCTGAGATGACTCAGACTTGGTTTCTTACCATGCCATATCTCATACGGTGTGGTAGGAACGATTTTAGAAGGAACCCTATTCAGTAGAGTATAATTGAAGTTAACAATGACAGTATCCCCAAAAAAAAATCAGGAAGGTCTGTGAAGCTCATCATGGATCAAACCATATCTAAATAGAGTCCGATTTCTCTGTTCTAAAACCCCGTTGAGTTGAGGTGTTCCTGGTGGAGTCCATTGAGAGACTATGCCATTTTCCTTTGAGATAGTCTAGGAATTTTTGACTAAGGTATTCACCTCCTCGATCTGATCGAAGAACCTTAATGGATTTTTCTAATTTGCTTTTTCTACTTCATGTCTGAATTCTTTGAACTTTTCAAAAGCTTCAGACTTGTGTCTCATAAGATACACATACCCATACCTAGATAAATCATCGATAAAGGTTATGAAGTAGACTAAAGTTGCCTCTAGTCGGCACATCAAATGGGCCGCACACATCTGTATGTACTAGGGCAAGAAGATCTGTGGCCCTTTCCCCATGTCCTACAAAAGGAAGCTTTGGTCATTTTGCCATTGAAGACAGGATTCACAAATTGGATATGACTCAGAAGTCAATGGACTCAATAGCCCAGTTTTTCTCCAATTTGTTAACCCTATCTTCTGCTATATGACCTAATCATAGGTGCCATAGATACCTATCATTAGGACTATCCCTAGGACATTTTGATTTTATGGCATTCACATTTTGCTCAAAATTAAAAATAGATATATCAACATGTAACTGATAAAGACCGTTAATAAGGAAACCACTTGCAATTTTATTTTTTTTATAAAGAATATTACAATGGTCCTTAAGAAAACTAATTACATAGCCTTCTACTGCAAGGCAAGAAATAGAAATCAAATTCCTGCTTGCTGTAGGTACATAATAACAGTCTTTTTAATACTAAGTCTAAATTGGATGGTAGTCAAAGAGGATATATTTTCATAGCCACGGCAGCAACTCTTACTCCATTTTTGATGTGTAGGATCATCTCACCATCCCTCAGCCTCCTGCTATCCTCAAGATCCTGCATATAAGTGCACAAGTGAGCACTAGAACCAGAGTTAAGCACCCAACTAAATGTAGAAGAAACTATAAGGTTAGACTCAATAATGAGCATACCTCCAGAAAGACTAGCCTCCTTATTCTTCAGGGTGGCAAGGTATGTAGGGCAGTTCCGCTTTTAGTGGCCGTCATTGTTGCAATGGAAATACTTTCTTTTGTCAGCGGCTTTCTTTTTCAGCTCTGCCTTTTTCATCTTTCCTCCTTCCACCTTCTACTTTCTCACAGACTTCTTCTTCTTTCTAAAAGACTTTCTCTTGGAAGAAGTTCGTTCCAAAGCAAGTACTGAGCCTTTAAAATTTTTCATGGAAAGCTCAGCGGTAACCAGCATGTTCATAAGTTCAGTCAAGGAATTTTGAAGTTTATGCATATGGTAGTTCATGATGAATTGCCCATACACATCAGTCAAGGATTGTAGAATTATATCATTCTACAGATCCAAGACTAACCTCACTCCTAGCTTCTCAATCTCTTCCAAGTTCTTGATCATCATCAGACAATGATCTTGGACTGACTGCCCATCGCGCATCTTAGCCTTGAACAGTCGTTTAGTGATTTGATACTTGGCTGCGCGATTCTGTTCACCAAACATCTCCTATAGGTGAGCCAACATTTGGCAAGCAGTCCTGATATCTTCATATTGGCACTGAAGCTTACCAGACATCGAGCCCAACATGTAGTATCTGGCCTTATTATCTTCGTTAGTTCACTTATCCAAAGATGCTCTTTGTTCAATAGATGGACAGGCTGCTAAGATGGGAGGGTCCTGGTCCAATACATGAGTTAACTTCTCGAAACCCAAAATGATTTTGAAGTTTCGAAGCCAATCCTTATAATTTGGTCCAGTCAGTCTATGGGTGTCCAAGATTCGTGCTAATGGGTTGGATGCAGACATTTTTCTATAGAGAGTCAAAGTTTCTAGTTAGATATTGTAATTAAGACTTAACAAATTTATTTAGAAATTTTATTTTAAAACGAATTAGCTCCCACTATTTTCTCGGATCTCTACACTCTCTTTGTAGAGATGCGTAAATCTCCATGATTACTGATTTCTAATGGGTGGTGCGGTTCCATCAACTGACTCATCACCTCACTTAACAGTTATTGGTTATGGGTCAGCCAATGAGTGAACAACTCTTGTTCAATGATTTTCTAATCATGATGCACCCAAACATGGTCTCTAATTCATGAATCTCACCATATCCAGAATATTGATCCACTCCTTAGTTAAGTCAGACTCACCATTTGCATAGATTGGATTTCTAATTGGGTCTCTCATTGTATCTGAAATATTGAGCCCAATCCATCCTCCAGTCTGTAGCATCCACTGCCTAATAGACATGGTTGCATCTTTTCGGTGCAATTGAACCACTGTAACTAGTCGAGAACAATCAACTTCGAGAAGGATCCGCACATCTACAATGGTGGAAGACCTGAGACTTAATCTTTTCTTAGGGAGATTTGATTTAGGTCTCATTAAACTAGACTTGACATAGTCATAACCATTATGACTAACCTAATGGTATGGGTTAGCTCGGATTATTGACCACCTCAGATCAGAACTGAGTCAACAAACATGAATAGATAAGTGAGACCGGTGGAAGGGATATGCCATTAACTCAACAAGAATGTATTCGAGTCGAGTAGCTCTCAATTAAAAACCAATCGATCGTATCTGCCAGACTTACCTTAGGCACCAAATTGTTGAGATAGAATCAATCGGATTTGCCTATAATCCAGACTCTAACCACTGAGCCTAATTAGGTCTTAGCTTGATTGATCACTCACATGACTCAATCTTGACCCAGACTTAATCCTATTAGGCTGGTCAATTTAAGCATTGTTGATCCCATCTAATCGACTCTTGATTTGATTTGGTCAACCGCTAGACCTAATTGAGCTATCCAAGCCCGAATCCAGTTTTATGAATATGTCTTAGATATAAAATTCTTAATTTTAGACTTAATTGATATTTCATAAACTTAATTCTTAATTAAGTTAGGGTTCTTAAACAAAACATGTAAAAAGATCCTAGGATTTCAGGATCTAGGGTTTTGTAGAAAGTTAGTTTTCAATTTTTGATTAAGGACGAATGCGCAGCACCCCTACACATCATAAGAACACCCCATCAAATGAGAGGAGAGGGTCTTTAAGCCCTACATTATTTTTATGATCGGACAGCCAAAGGGAACGTCTTAATCAGAAATACAACTAATCTATAAAAATAAATTAGATCTAAGCATATATCTCATATAAAAAATAGATCTAATTAAAATATGTTTTGTATATATCATATATATCATGCATGCATATTTTTTAGATCTAAATTATCTCATAATCATCTAAAAAATTAAATTTAAATTTGATCTTATCAAATAAAATTTAATCTAGACCTATTTGCAGAACTATTCTACAACTAGTCTAAACATGCAACTATCATATCTCATATGAACAAATTAATTTTATTTATTTTTTATTTTTAGATCTGATTATAACATTTATAATATCAAAAACCAAAAATAAATAAATCTAAAAATTATATTTAATTAAATAAAAATATGATTATACTAGACTATACATAGAATAATTCTATTCCTAGTCTAGTTATGTATCTCATACATATTAGATCTAGATCAATTAATTTTAATTTTTAATTTTTTAATTTTAGATCTAATCATATCTCATGTGATATTTGAAGTCACTAATTTATTAGATTAAAATTAGATCTAAATAAATTTAATAAGAACCTGGCTCTGATAGCAATTGAAGGACAATCCTGAATTTCTCGGGTCAGGTTCGTTTAGATCTAATTGAATCGAGAGGCATATTTCAAAAATTCTCCTCTTAGATCTAGATTAGATTTGACACATTTCAAATCTAATATTAGCATCTAATAAATAAAAAAATTAAATTAAATTAAAACTAAATTAATTTTACCTTGATCTTGGGTAATCTGATTACTCGTTGATGATCCTGCGGAAGCTCTAAGGTTCTGGATCTAGCCATGCAAGTACCTCGCCTCTACCAGTATCCACTCAGGCTAGATCTTGAGAGCTTCTCCTTCTCTTTCTTTTCTCCAAAAATTAGATCTGGATCTGATTTGGAGGATCTTCAAAACATCTTTTGAAGATCACCCATCGTCTCTGCAGCAGTGCTGCCTTCTTCCTTTTTCGTCACCCTTTTCTTGCCTGACTCAGACTAGTCTGAAGAACCCAACTTTCTTAGGCATGGGGAGGAGAGAGAGAGCCAGATGATGGCATGGAGAAGGGAGAGGGGCACCCTTGGGGCACGGCTAGGAGAGAAGTTCTTAAAAGTAGGCGCAGATAGGGTCTATTTATAGACTCTACTGCGCCATGCAGTGCTGCATCACCTCGGCCAATCATGTTGCTTTGTTCAATCAGATCTAAATCTGATTGGTGGATAAGAGACCCACGGATTCATCCTAAGGTGGTGCCTAAGACTGATCAAAGTCTATAGGTGAGGGTCACCTAGTTTGAATCCAACAAGCAACCAGGAGTCCCATCCGTATGGGACTCCAGCGTCCCTATCCATGGGCGCACGCCATCATAGGCATGCACCCCCTTTCTTTCCAATTTCCAGAGAGGGGACAACCTCCTATCTACTCTCCAATAAGTGCGTGACACATGGGTAGATGTCCAAGGGTCAAAGGTCAATGTTTGACCAAGTCAAAGTATAAGAATTAGCAGATGACGGAAAATGGTAGGTGTTGTCTCAAATTTATCTCATAAATTAAGACAACTCTTTTCAAAGTTGGACAAGCTCCAGTCAGACCAGGTAAAGGTACCTGAGTGAGCATAAATTCATTTGGCTTAGTCGAGACAACTTTTATGATAGAAAAAGAAGAACGTTAGGCTCAATCGTGTGCTAGCATGATTTTTTTGAACCTAATTGAATCTTATTCAAATTAACTGAACTTGGTTAGTCCAATTGATGATTTCTAGATCCAAACCCTTATTTGTGTGACCTAGTTAGGTTCAATTCTATATGGTAATGGGATATGCCATGATCTCCATAATCGACATCATCGAAACTCCTTTCGATTGATCAAAACTTTTCTGATTCAGACAACTAGAATGATCGATCATCAAAATGATTCTAGTTGCTCCTAAAATCCACCAGTGACACCTAGCAGCATATGGTGGCAACCCATCAGAACTAAAAATAAACCTCTTGGTGTAGGTACATGTATGATTAAGTTCTTCTATCTTGAGCCCCGATCAGATTAAGGTTAAGGTGAACTCGTCAAACCCTAATTTCTATCATATGATTTAATCATTCAATTCAAGTCCAATGTAAAAACCTTAATAGAAACTCTTTCTATTATTTCACATTCTGCCATGGCCGTGGACTTATGGACTTGATTCTCATGATTATCATAGGGCCACTCCTCATCCATCGAGGTAGATAGATTCCATCTTGGTGCAATCCAATTCCTATAATGAACATGCTATAGCCAACATACACCTCAAGGTTCCGAATGGCTAGGAGATCGAGTCATGGTGTAGTCAAACTATAACACCCTCAAGGTGAACTACCGATGCACCTCAGGTCAAAGATCTAGACACACCACTGCAGCATCGAGTCAGTCATCGATGAGAAGGTAGACTTTCTTATGACTACTCGAGGTGGTCACGCTCAGTGCCCTCGTTCTCTAACGAGTACCTATACTTTCGCTCCGATGTCTCTAGACCATAGACTCAAGACTCATCTACTACAAAGAAGCAATTATACACTAACCTTTTGGATCAATCACCATCCTTATGATGATCCTACGGTCAGGAGCATTTTATGAATTAATAAATGAAAATTCATGTCTTAAATTTTCAACTCTTGAAAATATGAATTATCATTACCATTAACTCAAGGAATATCTCACAGACACTAAATACACTTATGTGATAGAAAATACTCCATTTTATTATTTATAGTCAAAATTATAATTTTGCTCTTTCTTAGTGTATGACAAATGTCAGCCAATTCTGGCTTCTAGGGCACACATATCTAACACTGGACAACCCCATATCTTAAGATTAGATTTTTTTCTTCTCCATATCTCATATGGAGTGCTAGATATAGACTTAGAAGGTACTCTATTAAAAATATATACTGCGATCTCCAGGGCATGACCATAAAAGAAAATAGATAACTCTATGAAGCACATCATGATCCATACCATATCTAATAAGATACGATTTCTTCTTTTGGCTATACCATTTAATTACGGTGTATAAGGAGGGGTCCATTCAGAGAGAATGCCCTTTACTTTAAGATAGTCTAAAAATTCACTGGACAAGTATTCTCCTTCTCAATCAGATCGAAGGATTTTTATACTCTTTCTAGTTTATTTCTCGACTGTACTTTGATACTTTTAAATTTATCAAAGGCTTCAGATTCATGTTTCATAAGATACATATATCCAAACCTAGATAAATCAACAGTGAATGTTATAAAATAAGAGTATCCGCCTCTGGCTTGAGTTGTCATAGTCCTAATAACTCATCCTTTCTCCATGTCCACTAAATGGAGTCTTGGTCATTTTACCCATGAGACATGATTCACAAGTTCCTAATGATTCATAATCATAAGGATCAAAAAACTTTTTTTTGTATAGCTTGTTAATCCTGGTCTTACTAATATGACTAAGTCAACAATGTCAAAGTAAAGTATTATTTATGTCTTCTCTCTTACATTTTCTATTTTCATCAACATGAAAAATATTATCATCCAAAGCCATTGTTAAAAAATGCTAGAACATATTATTTTGTTAGAATATTTGATTGAGCAACCATTGCTCGTTACATCAAGACTGTAATCTTGTTTTAATAATAAGGATATAGATACAATATTTCTAATGATCTTAGGCATATAATAATAATTTGTCAACTCTAAGATCTTTCTAGAAGATCACTACAATATATTTGTCCCTACAGCTTCTGCTTGGATGGACTCTCCTCCAGCACCATAAAGCTCAAAGTCACCTTTATTCAAACTCCTAATTTTCTGCAGCCCCTACAATGATTTACAGATATGAAAATCACAGTCGATATCCAATACCCAAGAGTTTGAAATGAAAAAAATTAATGACAAAATTATATGTATCTCATACATACCTTTTTGGTGCAACATTTGCATCAATCTTTATAATTGCAAGATAAGCCTTGCAATTCCTCTTCCAATGACCTACTTTGCCGCAGTGAAAATAGGTTGTCTGTCTGGAGGCTTTCTTCCCTTCTTTTTCTTATTTATGCCACCTTTAAGGTTCAGCCTCCTCTTAGAACTCTTTCTGCCTATCTTCTTCTTGGAGATCCCATCTACAAGAAGAAGAGGAGCCTTATCTTTCTTGATATGGCTCTCTGCTATTTTAAGCATATTTAATAGCTTAGGTAAGGAAGTATTCAGTTTGTTCATATGATAGTTCACAACAAACTGAGAAAATAATTTTTGGAGTGATTGAAGGATTAGATCCTAACTCAACTCTCCATCCATGACAAAATCTAATTGACTTAATCAAGTGATTAGGTCAATTACCATCAGAATATGGTTTTGCATGGATAAACCCTCTACTATCTTGGCATGGGATAACTACTTAGATATCTCATATCCAGTAGTCCTACTCTACTCTCCATAAAGTTTTTTTAGATTGAGCAATATAGATTGAGTATCCATGCCATCATGTTGCCTCTATAACTCATTACTCATGGAGGCAAGTATGATGCACTTGATAGTAAGAGAATCATTTTGCCACATCTTGTATGTGAACTTTTCTTCCTCCGTAGCATCTTCCCTTAATGGCTCAAGATTAGGAGAATTAAGAATATAGGAGAGTTTTTCTTGACTGAGTACTATTTTTAGATTTCTCAGTCAATCCACATAGTTCGGATCGATTAACTTATTTGAATCCAAAATTGAACGTAGTGAAAGTGAAGAAGCTATTTATTCTACATAATAAAGAATATTATATAAGCAAATAACTCATGATGATGTACATAATTAAATCAAAACTTTAATTTAATTATGTCTTCCACTATTTTATTGAATATCATAACCCTCAAATATGATAATCAAAAAAATCTTATTATTTTTCTTAGTGGAATTGAGATCCTAATTTCTTATAAAAAAGTCTTGTGGTTTCATAATAAATCTTTTTATAAGTTCAAAGATAGGAAACTCTTTCTAATTGCATCTCATGTAATTCTCAATATATTCTTGGCCTCTAAAACATTAATAGCCTTATGTTAGCACAATAAATTATAATATTTTAGTTAAACAATATCCTTCATTTCTATATAGTCATAATGAAATATAACTTTCCTTGTGGTTTCACAACAAAGCAGTATATCCAAAATGTCGTAAGCATCATTATGTACTAGATCAATATTACATCAGTTCCATAATCGATCTTGTGGTTGCACAACAAACCTAATATCGAGAAATGTGTCCTAAAGCCAATCATCAATCTATTGATGGTTAAGCTACTTTATATTTATAATTGATTTGTTAATAAATAAAATATATTTTTGATATTTTTCATCATAAGTATTCATCTTCTAACGAACTCCATTATTGTGATGAAGTTCTTAGGACTATTTAGCTCCGATAATGAGAGAATTTATCAATTAGTCCTTAAATTTGTTCATGACCAAATGATAGGCTGTTAATAAGGACGACAGCATCTATCGAGCATAGGTCGCTATATGTTATATAGGTTGGTTGTCCTCTTAACCAAAAAGTGTAGAGATATTGGTATGGCATGCAGGTGAGACGTATAGATACATCGTCATTGAGCATGATCAACTCCAGAGCATTCTACTATCAAGAATGTCTCTGATGGGATATAGGTATAAGTATCCCTTAGACTTGAGATCACCTCAGTGTCTTGCAAGCAACTCACTGTGCTTTGGTACCGAACTAACTAAATTTTTAATTCAGCAATGAAAGGCTTCTGGGTATAGTCAAGTACTTGCAAAGTTGAATTATGATCAAGATAGAATTGACCACTCCAAGAGTTGAAGAAGAATGTATCACTGTATTTCAATATAGCAAAACCTTGGCCAAGATAATCCATCAGATGGATTTGATATTTTAAAATACAATGTGGATAACCTGATCAGAGTTGACAGTTAAACTCTGAGATGTCCTATGAGCATTTTGGTCAAGGGGATGAATTATATGAAAATTATATCTGCATGAATTCTATGGATGTTGTTCTACCCATTCGACCTATCCAACCATCGGGTACCCTTGCTAGATGGTCACTTCACTTGGTATAGAAATCTATTCTTGTACTATCGACGTAGGTTCGGACCTATGAGGTCACACACATTAGAGCTCATGATCTAATTGAACGGTTGATCAACGATTAAGAATCGTTCTAGGGTTAAACAATCAATACCATTAGTGTTTAACCTAGTGCAAGTATTGTAGGAGGATCATTTAGCAATTAGATTGCTAATTGACTTAATTTAATTAAGCCAAAGGGCTAAGATTAAGTCTAATTAAATATAATTTAATTAGATTTAGTTTGGGCTTGATTGGATCAAGTTTAATTGACTTATTGGATAAGCCAAGTGCAAGGAAGAACTAGTCCTAATCTAACTAGGACTCGGATCAATCCAATTTTCTAATTTGATTAGAAAATTAAATTAAAATTAAATTAAAATTTAATTTAATTTAATTAAGCCTCTAAATAGTTTAGGATCTTATTTTATTGAGTTGGTTTACTCTTAATTTTATTTAGTTAAAAAACCTTATTTGACCAAGTCAAAATATGAGTCCTAGTGTGATTAGGACTCCCTAACCTTGCGCCACCTTAGCCCATGCCCCCCACACCCATTTTTCTTTATTTTGTGCATGATATCTCCTCTCCCTGATCATGATGCATGCCCCTCTCTCCCTCCTTTTCTCATAAGGCAATTTATTGGAAGACCAAGTCAAAAGGGTAGTTAGTTTTGCTTTAGGATTCTATGAGATAGAATCCTTGTTGACCAAATCTTTTCTCCCTTGTGTGCCGGCACCTCTCCTATTATTTCTCCACTATTTCCATGGTTAGAAAGGATAATTTTATGCATTCTTCTTTGCTTAATTCATAAAAAAAATTAGAGGGGCGCTCAAGAGTTGGGCACCCCAACCACTTGCCAAATCTAGTCCTGCCTTGTCTAATTTTTGACCTAGACAAGGACTCTTCTTTTTCTATAAATTTTGGATAAATTTTTATCTAATTTTTTTATGAAATATAGAGCTTTAGGAGAGGTTTGGGATGTGAAAAAATCAAAGGAAGAGGATCCTTAGGCAAGGGGGTTCCATAGGCACCAAACTAGGTGTCTAGGTGAGAGAAAAGAGAAGAAGAAGAGGGTCTTCTTCTAGGGCTATTTTATTCTTCATCTCTCCTTCTTTTTTTGAGTTTTTGCAGAGAGAGTCTTAGGTCAGAAAAATCTCCTCTTCCTTCTCATATTTTGGAGAGTCCAAGTTTTAAAAAAGAGAGCGTCGGATCGATCGTCGAAGAAGGATTAGCACGGTACTAGCATGCTATGCTGATTTCCTGCATCGAACTTTAAATTAGAATTCGTAAGCTCATGTAGATGACTCCTATAGGCTGGATGCATGTGTGGCTCATGACTTCATCCTCAAGCTCAGATCAGTAAGTTAGAACATCTAACTTATTAGATATGTGTGTCCTAGAAGCCAGAATTGGCTTACACTTATTATACACTTCTAAGGGCAAAATTATAATTTTGACTATAAAATAGATTATTTTCTATCACAATATGTATTTAGTGTCTGTGATACATTCCTTGAGTTAATGGCAATGATAGTTCTTATTTTCAAGAGTTGAAATTTTAAGATATGAATTTTCATTATTAACTCATAAAATGCTCCTGACCGTAGGATCATCATGAGGATGGTAATTGATCTGGAAGGTTGGTGTACAATCACTTTTTTATAGTAGATGAGTCTTGAGTCTATGGTGTAAAATACCAAAGCGAGAGTACAAGTACTTGTTAGAGAATGAGAGCACTGAGCGTGACCACCTTGAGCAGTCATTAGAAAGTCTACCTTCTTATCGATGACTGGCTTGAAGCTATAGTTTTGTGTCTGATTCTTTGGTCTCAGGTGCATCGATAGTTTACTTTGAAGGTGTTATAGTTTGGCTACACCATGACTCGATCTTCTAGCCATTCAGAATGCTGAGGTGTATGTTGGCTATAGTATATTCATTGTTGGAATTGGATTGCACCGATAGGAAATCTATCTACCTCGGTAGATGAGGAGTTGCCCTATGATGATCATGAGAATCAAGTCCATAAGCCCATGGCCATGGCAGAGTGAAATAATAGAAAGAGTTTCTACTAAGGTTTTCACATTGGACTTGAATTGAATGATTAATCATATGACGGATATTAGGATTTGACGAGATTACCTTAACCCCAATCCAGTCGGAGCTCAAGATAGAAGAACTTAATCACACAAAAAACTGCACCAAGAGGTTCATTTTCAATTCTGATGGATTGCCACCATATACTGCTAGGTGTAACTGATGGATTTTGAGAGCAATTAGAATGATTTAGATGATCAATCATACTAGTTGTCTGAATCAGAAAAGTTTTGATCCATCGGAAGGTATTTCGATGATGTTGATGATAGAGATCGCGACATATCTCATTACGATACAAAACTGAATCTAACTAGGTCACACAAATAAGGATTTTAATTTGGATATCATCAATTAGATTAATTTAGTTCAATTGATTTGAATTAGATTCAATTAGGTTTAAGAGAATCATGCTAGCACACGATTGAGCCTAATGTTCTCCTTTAATTTTCATTAAAGTTTGTCTCGACTGAGCCAAATGTATCAGACCTCACTCAGGTACCTTTACTTGGTTTGGCTGGAGCTTGTCCAGGTCAGAAAAGGATTGTCATAATTTATAAGATGAATTTGAGACAACACCTACCATTTTTCATTACCTGCTAAATCCTATTTCAGACATTTGGTCAAACATTGACCTTTGATACTTAGACAACTACCCATGTGTCAAGCCATCATAGGAGAGAATTTTTGGACTAGTCCATCTACTAAAAAGTAGATGGATAAGGTGTGCATGCTGTTAGATATGTGTGCCCTAGAAGCCAGAATTAGCTGACACTTGTAATACACTTCTGAGGGTAAAATTATAATTTTGACTATAAATAATAAGATGGGTTATTTTCTATCACATAAGTGTATTTAGTGTCTATGATACATCCCTGAGTTAATGGTAATGATAATTCATATTTTCAAGAGTTAAAAATTTAAGACATGAATTTTCATTTATTAACTTATAAAATGCTCCTGACCGTAGGATCATCATGAGGATGGTGATTGATTCAGAAGGTTAGTGTACAATCACTTCTTTGTAGTAGATTAGTCTTGAGTCTATGGTGGAGAGACATTGGAGAGAGAGTATAGGTACTCGTTAGAGAATGAGGGTACTGAGCGTGACCACCTCGAGTAGTCATAAGGAAGTCTACCTTCTCATCGATGACTGACTCGATGCTGCAGTGGTGTGTCTGGTTCTTTGACCTGAGGAGCATTGATAGTTCACCTTAAGGGTGTTATAGTTTGACTACACCATGACTCAGTCTCCTAGCCATTTGAAATCCTGAGGTGTATGTTGGCTATAGCATGTTCATTGTAGCAATTGGATTGCACCAAGATGGAATCTATCTACCTCGGTGGATGAGGAGCAGCCCTATGATGATCATGAAAATCAAGTCCACAAGCCCATGGCCATGGCAGAGAGTGAAATAATAGAAAGAGTTTCTATTAAAATTTTCACATCGGACTTGAATCAAATGATTAAATCATATGATAGAAATTAGGATTTGACGAGTTCACCTTAACCCTAATCTGATCGGAGCTCAAGATAGAAGAACTTAATCATATAAGTAGCTGCACCAAGAGGTTCATTTTCAATTTTGATGGGTTGCCACCATATGCTACTAGGTGTCACTGGTGGATTTTGGAAGCAATTAGAATGATTTAGATGATCGATCATTCTAAGTTGTCTGAATCAGAAGAGTTCTGTCCATCAAAAGGAGTTTCGATGATGTCGATGATGGAGATCATGACATATCCCCTTACCATATAGAACTGAATCTAACTGGGTCACACAAATAAGGATTTGAATCTGGATATCATCAATTGGACTAACCCAGTTCAATTGATTTGAATATGATTCAATTAGGTTCAAGAAAATCGTGCGAGCACACGATTGAGCCTAACGTTCTCCTTTTTCTATCATAAAAGTTATCTCGACTGAGCCAAATGAGTTTGTGCTCATCAGATACCTTTACTTGGTTTGACTGAAGCTTGTCCAAGTCAAAAAAGAATTATCTTAATTTATGAGATAAATTTGAGACAATACCTGCCATTTTCCATCACCTGCTAATTCTTATACTTTGACTTGGTCAAACGTTGACCTTTGACTCTTGGACAACTACCCATGTGTTATGCACTTATTGGAGAGTAGATAGGGGCTTGTCCCCTCTTTAGAAATTAGAAGGAAGGAGGTGCATGCCTAGGATGGTGTGTGCCTATGGATAGGAACATTGGAGTCCCATACGGATGGGACTCCAGGTTGCTTCTTGGATTCAAACTGGGTGACCCTCACCTATAGACTTTGATAAATCTTAGGTGCCACCTTAGGATCAATCTATGGATCTCTCATCTGATTGGATCAGATGATGTCATCCCACTAATTAGATTTAGATCTGATTGTATGAAGCAATATGATTGGCCGGGGTGATGCAGCACTGCATGGCGCAGTAGAGTCTATAAAAAGACCCTATCTACGCCCACTTTTAGAGCTCCTCCTCTTAGCCACACCCCAAGGCTGCCCCTCTCCCTTCTCCATGCTACCATCTAGCCCTCTCTCTCCTCTCCACGTCCAAGAAAGTTGGGCCTTCAGATTAGTGCGAGTCAGGCAAGGAAAGGCTGACGAAAAAGGAAGAAGGCAGCACTGCCGCAGAGACGATGGGTGATCTTCAGAAATAGTTTTGAAGATTCTCTAAATTAGATCCAGATCTAATTTTTAAAAACAAGAAAGAGAAGAAGAAAATCTCTAGATCTAGCCTGAGTGGATACTGATAGAGGCCAGGCGCTTGCATGGCTAGATCCAGAACCTCAGGGCTTTGGCAGGATCAACAACGGGTAATCAGATTACCCATAATCAAGGTAAAATTAATTCAAAACTAATTTACTTTATTTTTTTATTTATTAGATCATAAAATTAGATTTGAAAAGTGTCAGATCTGATTAGGATCTAAGAGGTGATTTTTGAAATATACCTCGATCCAATCAGATTTGAACGAACCTGACCTCGAGAAATCAGGATTTTTCCTTCAACTGGTATCAGAGCCAGGTTCTTCTAAAATTTATTTAGATCTGATTTAATTTGATTAATTAGTAATTTTAGATATCACATGAGATATGATTAGATCTAAAATTAGAAAAATAAAAAATTAAAATTAATTAATCTAGATCTAATATGTATGAGATACATAACTAGACTAGGAATAGAATTATTCTATGTGTAGTCTAGTATAATCATATTTTTTATTTGATTAAATATAATTTTTAGATCTATTTATTTTCTATTTTTTGATATTATAAATATTATAATCAGATCTAAAAATAGAAAATAAATTAAATTTAATTTATTCATATGAGATATGATAGTTGCATGTTTAGACAAGTTGTAGAATAGTTCTACAAATAGGTCTAGATTAAATTTTATTTGATAAGATCAAATTTAAATTTAATTTTTTAGATGATTATGAGATAATTTAGATCTAAAAAACATGCATGCATAATATATGTGATATATACAAAACATGTTTTAATTAGATCTATTTTTTTATATGAGATATATGCTTAGATCTAATTAGCTTTTATGGATTAGTTGTTTTTTTGATTAAGACGTTCCCCTTGGCCGTTCGATAATAAGAACAAAGTAGGGCTTAAAGACCTTCTCCTCCCATTTGATGGGGTGTTCTTATGATGTGTAGGGGTGTTGCACATTCGTCCTTAATCAAAAATTGAAAACTTACTTTCTGCAAAATCCTAGATCCTAAAACCCTAGGATCTTATTTACATATTTTATTTTTGAATCCTAAACTTAATTAAGAATTAAGATTATGAAATATATTAGATCTAAAATTGAGAATTTTTAGATCTAAGACATGTTCATAAAATTGGGTTTGGGCTTCGGTAGCTCAATTAGGTTTAGCGGTTGATCAAATTGAATCAAGAGTTGGTTAGATGGGATCAATAATGCTTAAATTGATCAGCCTAAAAGGATTAAGTCTGAGTCAAGATCAAATCACGTGAGTGATCGATCAAGCTAAGACCTAATTAGGCTCAGTGGTTAGAGTCTGGATTGTAGGCTAATCTGATTGATTCTGGCTCAATAGTTTAGTGTCTAAGGTAAGTTTGGCAGATACGACCGACTAGTTTTTGATTGAGAGCTACTCGACTCGAATGCATTCTTGTCGAGTTAATGGCATATCCCTTCCACCGGTCTCACTTACCTGGCCATGTTTGTTGACTCAGTTCTGATCTGAGGTGGTCAATAATGCGAGCTAACCCATGCCACTAGGTTAGTCATAATAGTTATGACTATATCAAGTCTAGTTTAATGAGACCTAAATCAAATCTCCCTAAGAAAAGATTAAGTCTAAGGTCTTCCACCAATGTAGATGTGCGGGCTCTTTTCAGAGTTGATTGTTCTCGGTTGGTTATAGTGGCTCAGTTGCACCAGAAAGACGCAACCATGTCTATTGGGCATTAAATGCTATGGGCTGGAGGATGGATTGGGCTCAATATTTCGGATATGGTGAGAGGCTCAATTAGGAATCCAATCTGTGCAAATGGTGGGTTTGACTTAACTAAGGAGTGGATCAATATTCCAGACATGGTGAGATTCATCAATTAGAGACCAAGATTGGGTGCATCATGATTAGAGAATCATTGAACAAGAGTTGTTCACTTATTAGCTTACCCATCACCAATAACTGTTAGGTGAGGTGATGAGTTAGTTGGTGGGACCGCACCACCCACTAGAAATTAGTAATCTTAGAGATTTTCGCATCTCTACAAAGGGAGTGTAGAGATCCAAAAAAATAGTTGGAGCTAATTTATTTAAAAATAAAATTCTTAAATAAATTGGTTAAGTCTTAATTACAATATCTAACTAGAAATATTGACTCTCTATAGAAAAATGTCTGCATCCAACCCACTAGCAAGAATTCTGGATACTCATAGACTGATCGAACCAAATTATAAGGATTGACTCTAGAACTTCAAAATTATTTTGGGTTCTGAGAAGTTAACTCATGTATTGGACCAGAACCCTCCCACCATACCAACTCGTCCATCTACTGAATAGAGAGCATCTCTGGATAAGTGGACCGATGAAGATAATAAGGCCAGATACTACATGTTGGGCTTGATATCTGATGAGCTTCAGCATCAACATGAAAATATCAGAACTGCTCGCCAAATGTTGGCTCACCTATAGGAGATGTTTGGTGAACAGAGTCGCGCAGCCAATTATCAAGTCACTAAACGACTGTTCAAGGCTAAGATGCGTGATGGGCAGTCAGTCCAAGATCATTATCTAATAATGATCAAGGACGTGGAAGAGCTTGAGAAGCTCGGAGTGAGGTTAGACTTGGATCTACAGAATGATATAATTTAGCAATCCTTGACTGATACGTATGGGCATTTCATCATGAACTACCATATGTATAAACTTCAAAACTCCTTGGCCGAACTTATGAACATGCTAGTTACCACTGAGCTTTTCATGAAAGATTCTAAAGGCTCAGTGCTTGCTATGGAACGGACTTGTTCTAAGAGAAAGTCTTTTAGAAAGAAGAAGAAGTCTGCGAAAAAGTAGAAGGTGGAAGGAGGAAAGAAGAAAAAGGTAGAGCTAAAAAGGAAGGCCGCTGACAAATGAAAGTATTTCCATTGCAACAATGATGATGGCCACTGGAAGTGGAACTGCCCTACTAACCTGGCCACCCTAAAGAAGAAGGAGGTAGGTCCTTTTGGAGGTATGCTCGTTATCGAGTCTAACCTTATGATTTCTTCTGCATCCAGTTGGGTGCTTGACTCTGGTTCTAATGCTCACTTGTGCACTTCAATGCAGGGTCTTAAGAATAGCAGGAGGCCAAGGAATGGTGAGATGATCCTATGCGTCGAAAATGGAGCAAGAGTTGCTACCGTGGTTGTGGTAATATACCCTCTTCGACTACCATCTGGTTTAGACTTAGTATTAAAAGATTGTTATTTTGTGCCAGCAGCAAGCAGGAATTTGATTTTTGTTTCTTGCCTTGCATTAGAAGGCTATGTAATTAGTTTTCTTAAGGACCATTGTAACATTCTTTATGAAAGAAATAAAATTGCAAATGGTTTTCTTATTAACGAGTCTTTATCAGTTACATGTTGATGTATCTATTTTTAACTTTGAGCAAAATGTGAATGCCATAAAATCAAAACATCCTAGGGATAGTCCTAATGATAGGTATCTATGGCACCTAAGATTAGGTCATATAGCAGAAGATAGGGTTAACAAATTGAAGAAAACTGGGCTATTGAGTCCGTTGACTTTTGAGTCATATCCAATTTGTGAATCCTTGTCTTCATGGCAAAATGACTAAACTCCCTTTTGTAGGACATGGGGAAAGGGCCACGGATCTTCTTGCCCTAGTACATACTGATGTGTGCGGCCCATTTGATGTACCAGCTAGAGGCAACTTTTGTCTACTTCATAATCTTTACCGATGATTTATCTAGGTATGGGTATGTGTATCTTATGAGACATAAGTCTGAAGCTATTTGAAAAGTTCAAAGAATTCAGACATGAAGTAGAAAAGCAAACTGGAAAATCCATTAAGGTTCTTCGATCAGATCGAGGAGGTGAATACCTTAGTCGAGAATTCCTGGACTATCTCAAAGAAAATGGCATAGTCTCTCAATGGACTCCACCAGGAACACCTCAACTCAATGGAGTTTTAGAATGGAGAAACAAGACCCTATTAGATATGGTTCGATCCACGATGAGCTTCACAGACCTTCCTAATTTTCTTTGGAAATACTGTTTGTTAATTATAATATACTTACTGAATAGGATTCTTTCTAAAACTGTTCCTACCACACCGTATGAGATATGGCATGGTAAGAAACCAAGTCTGAGTCATCTCAGAATTTGGGATTGTTCGACTCATGTCAAAAGACAACAAGTGGATAAGTTAGACTTTAGGTCCTTTAGAGCTCGATTCATAGGATATCCTAAAGAGTCATTAGGATATTATTTCTACATTCCAGAAGATCACAATGTGATTGTGAGTCGACATGCCATCTTTCTTGAAAAATAGTTTATTCAAGATAGCGACATTGGAAAGTAGATCAAGCTCGATGAGAAAGTCTCACAAGAGCAACGAGCTAAGGACCAAATGGAACCAAATCAGATTAAGCCAATCCATACACTACCTCCTCCACCTCGTAGATCGAAAAGAATTTTCCATCCCCCTGAAAGGTACTTAGGTACTATTTCAGAGAATGTAGAGGAAATGTTCCTCATAGGTAATGGGGTTTATGGTGATGATCCCAAAACCTATAACGAGGTGATATCAGATATCGACTCTAAGAAATGGTTAGAGGCAATGAAGTCAGAAATTGACTCGATGCACTCAAACCAAGTCTGGACCTTGGTAGATCCACCAGAAGGTATAGTACCTATTGGGTGTAAATGGATCCTCAAGAGAAAGATTGGTGCAGATGGGAATGTGGAGACATTCAAGGCTAGATTAGTGGCAAAAGATTATAGTCAATGTGAAGGCATTGACTATCAGGATATCTTTTTGCCAGTAGCTATGCTAAAATCCATTCATACATTGCTTGCTATTGTAGCCTATTTCGATTATGAATATGGCAAATGGACGTAAAAATGCGTTCTAATGGATATTGAGGAAGATATCTATATGAAACAGCCGCTAGGTTTCACATACTCAGTGATGATGATCACAAGGTATGCAAGCTGCAAAGGTCCATATATGGACTTAAGCAAGCATCTCGGACCTGGACATTCATTTAATGATTGTGATCACAAATATTTGATTTCATCAAACAATTGTAGGAATAACAAGATCAGTAGGAGCACATGTGTCTCTCCTCGTATTGTACATGGATGACATCCTTCTTATCGTAATGATTCCATGTTGAACATTGTTAAAAATATGGTTATCTAAAGAATTCTGCATGAAAGACCTAGGAGAAGCATCCTTTTATCTAAGAATTAAGATCTATAGAGATAGACGATAGATGCTAGGACTTTCATAGAAGATGTACATCAGAGGAAGTACTAAAGAGGTTAGTATGGAAAACTCTAAGAGGGGTTTAGTACCCGTCGGCCATGGCATGTCTTTCCAAGAAAATGTGCCCTAGCACACCTGAGGAAATAGAATGCATGAGCAAGATCCCTTATGCTTCAGCAATAGGGAGCCTCATGTATGCCATGTTATGTACACAACCTGATATAGCCCATGCCGTGAGTGTCACGAGTAGATATCAGTCGAATCCAGATGAAGAACACTGGACTTCTGTGAAATGTATCCCTAAGTACTTGGGAAGAACTAAGGATATGTTGTTGGTCTTTGATAATGGGGAACTCTAAGTCCAGGGGTATACAGACGGACTTTATGCTCGATGTAGATGATCGAAAGTCGACATCTAAAAGTCTATTTGTGTGCAATGGTGGAGTTGTCAATTGAAAAAGTTCCAAACAGACAGTGATAGCAGATTCCACCATGGAAGCAGAATATATCGCTGCATCAGAAGCTGCGAAGGAGGCATTCTGGGATAAGAAGTTTGTCGCAGAAATTGGAGTGATGCCACCAGATGCCATTCCTCTGTACTACAACAACAATGGCACCATAGCCCTTGCTAAGGAGCCTAGGTCTCACCAGAAATCCAAGCACATCGAGCGGCCATACCACCTCATCCGCGATTACCTCGAGAAGGGTTACGTCGAGGTCAAGAGAGTCGACTCTGCAGACAATGCGGTAGACCCGCTTACAAAGTAGTTGGGCCAGCAAAAGATCGAAGCCCACCTTGAGAAGATGGGACTTAGATTTGTAGTCAATTGGTTTGAGGTCAAGTGGGAGTTTGTTAGATATATGTGTCCTAAAAGCCAGAATTGATTGACACTTGTAATATACTTCTAAGGACAAAATTATAATTTTTATTATAAATAATAAAATGGGTTATTTTCTATCACATAAGTGTATTTAGTATCTGTGATACATCCCTTGAGTTAATGGTAATGATAATTCATATTTTCAAGAGTTGAAAATTTAAGACATGAATTTTTGTTTATTAACTCATAAAATGCTCCTGACCTAGGATCATCATGATGATGGTTATTGATCTGGAAGGTTAGTGTACAATCGCTTCTTTATAGTAGATGAGCCTTGAGTCTACGATGTAGAGACACCGAAGCGAGAGTATAGATAATCGTTAGAGAGCAAGGGCACTGAACGTGACCACCTCGAGTAGTCATAAAAAAGTCTACCTTCTCATCGATGACTGACTCGATGCTGCAGTGGTGTATCTGGTTCTTTAATTTGAGGTGCATCGACAGTTCACCTTAAGGGTGTTATAGTTTGACTACACCATGACTCGGTCTCCTAGCCATTCGAAACCTTGAGGTGTATGTTGGCTATAGCATGTTCATTATAGAAATTGGATTGCACCAAGATGGAATCTATCTACCTCGATGGATGAGGAGCAGCCCTATGATGATAATGAGAATCAAGTCCATAAGCCCATGGCCATGGCAGAGAGTGAAATAATAGAAAGAGTTTCTATTAAGGTTTTCACATCGGACTTGAATCAAATGATTAAATCATATGATAGAAATTAGGGTTTGACGAGTTCACCTTGACCCTAATCTGATCGGGGCTCAAGATAGAAGAACTTAATCACACAAGTAGCTGCACCAAGAGGTTCATTTTTAGTTTTGATGGATTGCCACCATATGCTACTAGGTGTCAGTGGTTGATTTTGGGAGCAATTAGAATGATTTAGATGATCGATCATTCTAAGTTGTCTGAATCAGAAGAGTTCTGATCCATCGAAAGGAGTTTCGATGATGTCGATGATGGAGATCATGACATATCCCATTACCATATAGAACTAAACCTAACTAGATCACACAAATAAGAGTTTGGATCTAGATATCATCAATTGGACTAACCCAGTTCAATTGATTTGAATATGATTCAATTAGGTTCAAGAAAATCGTGCTCGCACACGATTGAGGCTAACGTTCTATTTTTTCTATCATAAAAGTTATCTCGACTAAGTAAAATGAGTTTGTGCTCACTCAGGTACCTTTATCTGGTCTGACTGGAGCTTGTCCAAGTCAGAGAAGGATTGTCTTAATTTATGAGATAAATTTGAGACAACACCTACTATTTTCCATCACCTACTAATTCTTGTACTTTGACTTGGTCATACATTGACCTTTGACTCTTGGACATCTGCCCATGTGTCATGAACTTATTGGAGAGCAGATAGGGGCTTGTCCCCTCTTTGGAAATTAGAAAGAAGGGGGCGCAGGCCTAGGATGGTGTGCGCCCATGGATAGGGACACTGGAGTTCCATACGGATGGGACTCCGGGTTGCTTCTTGGATTCAAACTAGGTGACCCTCACTTATAGACTTTGACCAATCTTAGGTGCCACCTTAGGATGAATCTATGGGTCTCTCATCTGATTGGATCAAATGATGTCATCCCACCAATCAGATTTTGATCTGATTGCACGAAGCAACATGATTGGCCAGGGTGATGCAGCACTGCATGGCGCAACAAAGTCTATAAAAAGACCCTATCTACCCCCACTTTTAAAGCTCCTCCTCTTAGCCATGCCCTAAGGCTTCCCCGCTCCCTTCTCCATGCCACCATTTTCCCTCTCTCTCATCTCCACGCCCAAGAATGTTGGGCCTTCAAATTAGTGTGAGTCAGGCAAGAAAAGGCTGACGAAAAGGAAGAAGGCAGCACTACTGCAGAGACGATGGGTGATCTTCAGAAGAAGTTTTGAAGATTCTCCAAATCAGATCTAGATCTAATTTTTGAAGAAAAGAAAGAGAAGAAGAAGATCTCCAGATCCAACCCGAGTGGATACCGGTAGAGGCCAGGCGCTTGCATGGCTAGATCCAGAATCTCAGGGCTTCAGTAGGATCATCAACGGGTAATCAGATTATCCAGAATCAAGGTAAAATTAATTTAGAATTAATTTAATTTATTTTCTTATTTATCATATCATAAAATCAAATCTAAAAAGTGTTAGATCTGATTAGGATCTAAGAGATGATTTTTGAAATATATCTCTCGATCAAATCAGATCTGAACGAACATAATCTTGAGAAATCAGGATTTTCCCTTCATATGCCTAGGGAGGCGTGCACCCATGGATAAAGCATCTAGAGTCCCATATAGATGGGACTCCAATTGCTTCAGAGATTCTGCTTAGATGGCGCCTAGAAGATTGCTTTGACCCAGTCGTGGTGCCATCTAAGGATGATTCAGAGGGACTCTCATCTGATTGGATCAGATGATGTCATCCCACCAATTAGATTTAGATTTGATTGCACAAAAAGCCATGATTGGTTGGAATGATGTGGCACTGCATGGCACAACAAGATCTATAAAAATCCTATCTGCACCAAGATCAAAAAAGCTTGACCCATTGCCCACGCCACAAGACTGACCCTCTTCCTCTTCCATGCCACCTTCAGGTGTTCTCTCTCCTATCCATGCCCAAGAATTTTTGAGCATAAGTTTGGTGTGATCCAAGCAAGAGAAAGGGGACAGAAAAAGGAAGAAGGTAGCACTGCTGCAAGAGACAACTCACATCTTCGAAAGGAGTTTTGAAGATTTTTAAAATCAGATCCAGATCTAATTTTTGAAGAAGTGATAAAGGAGGAGATCTCCAGATCTTATCCAAGTAGATACCGATAGAGGCCAGGCACTTGCGTGGATAAATCCAGAACCTTTGGCCCACATCAGGATCATCACAGTGTAATCAAATTATCCATAATAAGATAAAATTAAATTAGATTTAATTTATTCTTTATTTTATTTTATTTTTTTTATTAGATCAATAATATCAGATCTAAAAAGTCTTAAATTTAATTTGGATTGAAGAAATTTTTTTTTGAAATATCTCTATTGATCCAATCAGATCTGAACGAATCTGATCCGAAAAACTAGATTTTCTCTTCAACTGGTATCAAAGCCAGGTTGCATTTTCTATTAAATTTGATTTTATTTTAATTTTAATTTGATAATTTAATGATTTTAGATATTACATTAGATGTGATTAGATCTAAAATCAAAAATTAAAAAAATTAAATAATTTAGATCTAAGTTGTACAAGATGCATGACTAGTTATAGAATAGAATTATTCTATGTATAGTCTAGCATGATCACAATTTAATTTGACTAGTTATAATTTTTAGATCTATTTATTTACTATTTTTTAATGTTATTAATATTATAATATGATCTAAAAATAAAAAATAAAGTTATTTAATTTTTGTTCATATGAGATATGATGAATGCATGTTTAGACTAGTTGTAGAATAGTTCTACATAATTGTCTAGAATAGATTTTAATTTGATATGATCAATTTAAATTTAATTTTTTAGATGATTATGAGATAATTTAGTTTTAAAAACATGCATGATATTATACATGAAGATGTATGCAAAATATGTTTATAGTTAGATCAATTTTTTATATATGAGATATATGATGTAGATCTAACTAGTTTTGTAGTTTTCATATTTTTGATTAAGATGTTCTCCTTGGCCATCCAGTCATAAGAATAAAGTAGAGTTTAAATGCCCTCTCCTCTTATTCGATGGGGTGTTCTTATGATGTGTATGGGTGCTGTGCGTTCGTCCTTAATCAAAAACCTAAAACTTATTTTCTGCAAAACCTTAGATACTAAAATCCTAGGATTTTATTTACATGTTTTATTTGTGAACCCTAAACTTAATTAAAAATTGAGATTATGAAATATGTTAAGTCTAAAAATTAAGAATTTTTAGATTTATGATATATTCATAAAATTGAATTCGGGCTTGGATAGCTTAATTAGGTCTAGTGGTTGATCAAACTGAATCAAGAGTTGGTTAGATGGGATCAAGAGTGCTTAAATTGACCAACCTAACAGGATTAAGTCTAGGTCAAGATCAAATCATATAAGTGATTGATCAAGCTAAGACCTAATTAGGCTCAGTGGTTAGAGTCTGGATTGTAAGCTAACTTGATTGGTTCTGGCTCAATAATTTGGCGTCTAAGGTAAGTCTGGCAGATACGACTGACTAATTTTTAATTGGAAGCTACTCGACTTGAATGCATTCTTGTATCGAGTTAATGGCATATCCCTTCCATCCGGTCTCACTTACCTGGCCATATCTTGTTGATCCAGTTCCTGATCTGAAGGTGGTCAATAATCCGAGCTAACCCATGCCACTAGGTTAGTCATAATTGTTATGACTATTGTAAGTCTAAGTTTAATGAGACCTGAAATCAATTCTCCCTAAGAAAAGATTAAGTCTGAAGGTCTTCCACCATTGTAGATGTGCGGGCCCTTCCCGGGGTTGATTGTTCTCGACTGGATACAGTGGCTTAGTTGCACTGAAAAGATGCAACCATGTCTATTAGGCATTGGATGCTATGGGCTGGAGGATGAGTTGGGCTCAATATTTTGGATACGGTGAGAGACTCAATTAGGAATCCAGTCTATGCAAATGGTGGGTCTGACTTAACTAAGGAGTGGATCAATATTCCGGATACGGTGAGATTCATGAATTAGAGACCAAGTTTGGGTGCACCATGATTAGAGAATCATTGAACAAGAGTTGTTCACTCATTGGCTAACCCATCACCAATAACTGTTAGGTGAGGTGATGAGTCAGTTGGTGAGACCGCACCACCCACTAGAAATCATTAATCATGGAGATTTTTGCATCTCTACAGAGGGAGTGTAGGGATCCGAGAAAATAGTGGAGCTAATTTATTTAAAAATAAAATCCTAAATAAATTGGTCAAGTCATTAATTACAGTATCTAACTAGAATCTTTGACTCTCTACAGGAAAAGCAAAATGTCTGCGTCCAACCCATTAGCACGTATCCTGACACACATAGACTGACGGACCCAATTATA
The DNA here is from genome assembly GCA_006176705.1 of Cocos nucifera. Lineage (NCBI taxonomy): Eukaryota > Viridiplantae > Streptophyta > Magnoliopsida > Arecales > Arecaceae > Cocos > Cocos nucifera. The sequence continues at coordinate 106,925 of QRFJ01003139.1, read as the reverse complement.
AAGATTGGCTCTAGGAACTACAAAATCATTTTGGATTCTAAGAAGTTAACCCATGTATTGGACCAGGATCCCTCCCACCTTACCAGCTCCGTCCATCCGTTGAATAGAGAGCATCTCTTGAAAAATGGATAGACGAAGATAATAAGGCCAGATACTACATGTTGGGCTCGATGTCTGATGAGCTCCAGCGCCAACATGAAGATATCGGGACTGCTCGCCAAATGTTGGCTCACCTGTAAGGAGATGTTTGGTGAACAGAGTCGCGCAGCCAAATATCAAGTCACTAAATGACTTTTTAAGGCTAAGATGCATGATGGGCAGTCAGTCCAAGATCACTTGTCTGATGATGATCAAGGACATTGGAAAGAGCTTGAGAAGCTCGGTGTGAAGTTAGGACTTGGATCTGCAGAATGATATTATTCTGCAATCCTTGACTGATGCATATGGGCAATTCATCATGAATTACCACATGCATAAACTTCAAAATTCCTTGGCCGAGCTTAATGAACATGCTGGTTACCGCTGAGCTTTCTATGAAAGGTTCTAAAGGCTCAGTTCTTGCTATGGAATGGACTTTCTTCCAAAAGAAAGTCTTATGGAAAGAAGAAAGAAGTCTGTGAAAAAGGCAAAAGGTGAAAGGAGGAAAGAAAAAGAAGGTAAGAACTAAAGAAGAAGGCCGCTGATGTCAAAGAAAAGTATTTTCCATTGCAACAGCGACGGCCACTTGGAAAGCGGAACTGCCCTACTTACCTGGCCACCCTGAAAGAACAAGAAGGAGGTAGGTCCTTCTGGAGGTATGCTCGTTATTGAGTCTAACCTTATGGTTTCTTCTGCATCCAGTTGGGTGCTTGACTCTGGTTCTAGTGCTCATCTTGTGCACTTTCATGCAGGGTCTTGAGGATAGCAGGAGGCTGAGGGATGGAGACATGATCCTACACGCATCGGTAAATGGAGCAAGAGTTGCTGCAGTGAGCCGTGGGAACATATCCCTCTTCGATTACCATCTGGTTTAGACTTAGTTTTAAAGGACTTGTTATTATGTGCCTGCAGCTAAGCAGGAATTTGATTTCTATTTCATGCTTAAGCACTAAGAAGGCTATGTGAATTACCTTTCTTTAAGGACCATTGTAACATTTCTTTATGAAAGAAATAAAATTGTAAGTAGTTTTCTTATTAATGGTCTTTACTAGTTACATACTGATGTATCTATTTTTAATATCAAGCAAAATGTGAATGCCATAAAATCAAAATGACCCAGGAATAGTCCAAAGGATAGATATCTATGGCACCTTAGATTAGGTCATATAGCAGAAGATAGGATTAACAAATTGGAGAAAATTGGGCTATTGAGTCCATTGACTTTTGAGTCATATCCAATTTGTGAATCATGTCTTCATGGCAAAATAACTAAACTCTCTTTGTGGGACATGGAGAAAGGGCCACAAATTTACTTGCCCTAGTACATACTGATGTGTGCAGTCCATTTGAATGGAACTGGGCTCCAAGTTTATCTATGGGCGAACATTTGACATAGGCCTAACAATCCTAAGCTTGAAGTTGAGAGAGTCTAGATCTACACCCGATCCATATCTCATATGGAGTCTTTGTGATAAATTTACTTGATATAAATTTTCAGAGTAAAACAAGTAGTCTGAAGAGCTTAACCCTGAAATAGACAGACTAGTAAACCCCTATCATGAATCGAACCATGTCTAACAAAGCTTGATTTTCCTATTAGGGGATAAAATAATTCTTGCTGAAGTCCAATAAGAAGTCTGAACTTGACATGACCTCATTTAGAGTTGCAATAGTCATGGTCGAACTTCAACTAAACTGATTTAACCCAAGGGGGTCGACCTTCAAACCATGTATGTTGGATGAACTTCTTTATCGTAACCATCCTCTCTCTCTTAACAATTGCAAAACTCCTTCAAGGCATGATGAACTCCGTCCAACCAAACTTGAATAGTGAAGGACGTGATAACTAACGCTAGTCCTGGTGTTAGCAGAGCCCTATTGAATATTAAGCCCTGACCCCCTTCGATTTTGCCTTTCGCAGACCTTGGGTGTGGTTGAGTTCCTTTGTGGCATACGGCATATCTTATTAACCTTACGGTAGGAACCTCGTCCAGCTAAATTCCTCCTTAGTTAGATTATATCTCGATTGAACTTCTTTGCTCTACTTTATGGATAGCCGTAGAACTCGAGTGTGATTGAATTTCTTCTTCCCTTTCTGACAATTATGGATCTAGCCAGCCTATATTGTGTATATCTACCAGATGAGATTGAATAGCAAAAAGACATCATCATCAGCACAAACATAATTCCCAATCTAAAATAGCAACCACTCCACAGATAATGAATCATTACACTCCTTTCATCTGAACTTCAGGCTAATCTTGAGGGCAGCAGAGCTCCTGAAAGTAAAGTGAATGGCACTAGTAAGAACTTTACTGATAAGTATCATAAATTTATAAATAATAGTATTAAATTATATATTAATTAATATTTATTTTAAAAAATTAATACTTTTATTAATGTTTTGTAGGAATAAAGCCTACCAATGTGAAGAGCTCGATTTATGGATTCTAACGAAATAAATTTCATGAACATCGAAGCTAAATTGAAATTTATACAAATGTTAGAATTTTTGAAAAAAAAGAGAGAGAAGGTTGGTTCAGCTTGAACTGGCCTAGACTACGTCAAACTAGCCCACATGTGGCCCGGCCCAGCTGCTGACATCAACACGGCATCAAAATCATCATGGCTTATAAGGGACGGGTTATTATGGCATGGACCTAGTCTTGACATGATCTATGGGAGTGGTGGAAGTGCTCTACACCATCGAATGATTGACATCGACGCCGGTGGCAATACAATGGCCAAAAGGGTTTCCAGGATTCTTTAGCTTTTGCAGTGTGCGATCTAATGGATGATAGCTCTCTCAGTCAGGATTGAATGGCTGGCGGGCGATTTAGAGTTGATTTAGGCCTCCAGAAGCATGATCGGATGGCCATTAATTCCCTGATAAGTCGATCCAAATAGTTTTTATTCGATCTTGGGCTTGATTAAGCTGTGCAGTAGGTTTTTGAGTGGATTTTGATGTGCTAATTCAGGATCTGATAGCCAGGACTTCTACAGAAGGTGTAATTCAATTCAAACTCCATCTGGACTTCAAGACAACCTCAAAAAGCTCTATTTCTTTCTCTATTTAAAGCCCTTGTTATGCCTAAAAGCAAAAAGAGAGCCCCCAATAAGGAGAATTTGCCCTCCAAATCTCTCTCTTCTCTCTCTCTTCTTCTTTCTTCTTTTGTTCGTCTTTCTTTTTCTTTTCTTTTTATTATCTCGGTGATCTGAAGATGCCGGGAGTCAGAGAATTTCAAATCATGAGCAGCTAAAGATCAAAATTCTATGATGTAGATGAAATCTTCGAGCATCAATTGTATTTTCTTTTTCTTTACTTTTCATAATTTTTTTATGCAATAAATGACATATTCTCCTATCTAATCTTAACTTTTATCCTCCATACACGAGATCTAATGTTAACATGCTTATTATTGATTGATATTTAAATAAGCTATATTTACGGAGATGGATTATGATTAGGAGATACAGTCCATGCTAGAGAATCAGTAAAAGCTATGTTATCACCGTGACATGTTAGATATATGTGCCCTAGAAGCCAGAATTGGCTGACACTTGTAATACACTTCTAGGGGCAAAATTATAATTTTGACTATAATTAATAAAATGGGTTATTTTCTATCACATATGTGTATTTAGTGTCTGTGATACATCCTTTGAGTTAATGGTAATGATAATTCATATTTTCAAGAGTTGAAAATTTAAGACATGAATAATCATTATTAACTCATAAACATGCTCCCGACCATAGGATCATCACGAGGATGGTGATTGATCCGGAAGGTTGGTGTACGAATCGCTTCTCTTTAGTAGATGAGTCTTGAGTCTACGGTGTGGAGACACCGGAGCGAGAGTACAGGTACTCGTTAGAGAACGAGGGCACTGAGCGTGACCACCTCGAGTAGTCATTAGGAAGTCTACCTTCTCGTCAATGACTGACTCGATGCTGCAGTAGTGTGTCTGGTTCTTTGACCTGAGATGCATCGGCAGTTCACCTTGAGGGTGTTATAGTTTGACTACACCATTACTCGGTCTCCTAGCCATATGGAACCCTGAGGTGTATGTTGGCTATAGCATGTTCATTGTAGGAACTGGATTGCATCAAGATGGAATCTATCTACCTCGGTGGTAGAGGAGCAGCCCTATGATGATCATGAGAATCAAGTCCAGAAATCCATGGCCATGGTAGAGTGAAATAATAGAAAGAGTTTCTATTTAGATTTTCACATTGGACTCGAATCGAATGATTACATCATATGACAGAGACTAGGGTTTGACGAGTTCACCTTAACCCTAATCTGATCGGGGCTCAAGATAGAAGAACTTAATCACACAGGTAGCTGCACCAAGAGGTTCGCATTCAGCTCTGATGGGTTGCCACCATATACTGCTAGGTGTCACTGGTGGATTTTGGGAGCAATTAGAATGATTTAGATGATCGATCATTCTAGCTGTTCGAATCAGAAGAGTTCTGATCCATCGAAAGGAGTTTCGATGATGTCGATGATAGAGATCATGACATATCCCATTACCATACAGAACTGAACCTAACTGGGTCACACAAACAAGGGTTTGAATCTGGTGATCATCAATTGAACTGATCTAGTTCAATTGATCTGAATGAGATTCAATTAGGTTCAAGGAAATCGTGCTAGCACTCGATTGAACCTAACGTTCTTCTTTTACTATCATAAATAAGTTGTCCTGACTGAGCCAAAGGAGTTTGTGCTCAATCAGAGGCCTTCATATGGTCTGACTGGAGGTTGTCCAAGTCAGAAAAGGTTGTCTTATTTTGTAAGACATTACCTGCCATTTTTGGTCACCTGCCATTTCTTGTTCTTTGACTTTGGTCAAAAGTCTACCTTTGACTGGTCAAACGTTGACCATTGACACTTTGACTTTTGACCACATGTCATGCACCTATTGGAGAGCTGGTGGGGGCCTGTCCCCCTGCCAGAACCTGGCAAGGAGAAGGGCGCACGCCAAGGGTGGCGTGAGCCCAAGTTGGAGGCGCCTAGGAGTCCTTGTTGGACAAGGACTCCATCTCCCTTTTTGGATTCCAATTAGAGTTCTACTAAGAATCCAACTTTGACTGGTCTTAGGCACCCTCTAAGGAGGAATCCAGGGGTCTCTATTCCCACCAATCAGATTTAGATCTGATTTCACAAAGGGTTGTGATTGGTTGGGAAGGAAGAGGAGTTGGATCACAAGCTTAGTCTATAAATAAGACCCTGCGCCCAACTCAATTAAGTGATTGAAAGAGATTTTCCCACGCCCCAAGGCTGCCTCTCCCCTCCTTCTCCATGCCATAACTCTCTTCTCCCCTTGCTCTCCACGTCCAAAAGGAGTTTTGGACTTAGGTTGGTGCGATTCAGATCAAGGAAAGGCGATCAAAAGCAAGAAGGCTGCGCTGCTGCAAAAGGACGACTGCTGATCTTCAAAAGAGTTTTGAAGATCCTCCAGATCAGATCCAGATCTGAATTTTTGGAGGTGTGATAGAGAAGAAGAGGATCTCCAGATCCAACCCGAGTGGATACCGGTAGAGGCCAGGCGCTTGCGTGGCTAGATCCAGAACCTTCCGCTGCAATCAGGATCATCAACAGGGTAATAGGATTACCCAAATCAGGTAAATTAAATTTGATTTAATTTATCTTATTTTATTTTATTTATTAAAATAATAAGAATTAGATCTAAAACATATCAAGATCTGATTGAGATCAAGAGAAAAATTTTTGAAATATATCTCTTGATCTGATCAGATCTGAACGAACCTGGACCGGGAAATCAGGATTTCCCTTCAACTGGTATCAGAGCCATGGTTCTAAAATTATTTAGATCTGATTTTAAATTTATTTTAATTAGAAAATAAAGTGATTTTAGATGTCACATGAGATGTGATCAGATCTGAAATCAGAAAAAATTAAAATTAAATGATTTGGATCTAAGATTAGAAGATATGCATGACTAGTTCTAGAAATAGAATAGTTCTATAGAATAGTCTTGCATGTTTTTGATTTAATCTGATTAAATCATATTTTAGATCTTTTATTTACTATTTTTTGATATTATAAGTGTTATAATAACATCTAAAAAATAGCAAATAAAAATTATTTAATTTTAAATATCATATGAGATATGATTGATGCATGTCTAGACTAGTTGTAGAATAGTTCTACATAATTGTCTAGATTAGAATTTATTTTGATTAGATCAATTTAAATCTAATTTTTTAGATTATTATGAGATAATTTAGATCTGAAAACATGCATGATTTGATACATGAGATGTATGCAAAATATGCCATGATTAGATCTAATTTGTATATGAGATATATGATATAGATCTATAAACTGTTTTGTAGTATTGACATGTTCCTGATTAAGGCGTTCCTCTTGGCCGTCCGGTCATAAGAACGAAGAAGGGTTTAAAGGCCCTCTCTTCCCATTCGATGGGGTGTTCTTATGATGTGTAGGGGTGCTGCGTGTTCGTCCTTAATCAGAAACCCAAAACTTACTTTCTGCAAAACCCTAGATCCTGAAACCCTAGGATTTATTGTGCATATTTTGTTTATGAACCCTACTTAATTAAGAATTAAGTTTATGGAATATTAATTAGGTCTAAAATTGAGAATTTCAGATCTAAGACATATTCATAATACTGGGTTCGGGCTTGGGTAGCTCAATTAGGTCTAAGCGGTTGATCAAACCGAATCAAGAGTTGGTTAGATGGGATCAACAATGCTTAAATTGACCAGCCTAATAGGATTAAGTCTGGGTCAAGATCGAGTCACGATCAAGCAAGACCTAATTAGGCTCAGAGGTTAGAGTCTGGATTGTAGGCTAACCCAATTGGTTCTGACTCAACAATTTGGTGTCTAAGGTAAGTTTGGCACATACGACCGACTGGTTTTTAATTGGAAGCTACTCGACCTGAATGCGTTCTTGTACGAGTTAATGGCATATTCCTTCCACCGGTCTCACTTACCTGGCCATATCTGTTGACACAGTTCTGATCTGAGGTGGTCAATAATCCGAGCTAACCCATGCCACTAGGTTAGTCATAATTGTTATGACTAAGCCAAGTCTAGTTTAATGAGACCTGAATCAATTCTCCCTAAGAAAAGATTAAGTCTGAGGTCTTCCACCATTGTAGATGTGCGGGCCCTTCCCGGGGTTGATTGTTCTCGGCTGGATACAGTGGCTCAGTTGCACCGGGAAGATGCAACCATGTCTATTAGGCATTGGATGCTATGGGCTGGAGGATGAGTTGGGCTCAATATTTCTGGATACGGTGAGAGACTCAATTAGGAACCCAGTCTATGCAAATGGTGGGTCTGACTTAACTAAGGAGTGGATCAATATTTCCGGATACGGTGAGATTCATGAATTAGAGACCAAGTTTGGGTGCACCATGATTAGAGAATCATTGAACAAGAGTTGTTCACTCATTGGCTAACCCATCACCAATAACTGTTAGGTGAGGTGATGAGTCAGTTGGTGAGACCGCACCACCCACTAGAAATCATTAATCATGGAGATTTTCGCATCTCTACAGAGGGAGTGTAGGGATCCGAGAAAATAGTGGGAGCTAATTTGTTTAAAAATAAAATCCTAAATAAATTGGTCAAGTCAAAATTACAGTATCTAACTAGAATCTTTGACTCTCTACAGGAAAAATGTCTGCGTCCAACCCATTGGCACGTATCCTGACACACATAGACTGACTGGACCCAATTATAAAGATTGGCTCAGGAACTACAAAATTATTTTGGGTTCGAGAAGTTAACCCATGTTTTGGACCAGGACCCTCCCACCTTACCAGCCCGTCCATCCACTTGAACAGAGAGCGTCTCTGGAAAAATGGATAGACGAAGATAATAAGGCCAGATATTACATGTTGGGCTCGATGTCTGATGAGCTCCAGCGCCAACATGAAGATATCGGGACTGCTCGCCAAATGTTGGCTCACCTGCAGGAGATGTTTGGTGAACAGAGTCGCGCAGCCAAATATCAAGTCACGAAATGACTTTTTAAGGCTAAGATGCGTGATGGGCAGTCAGTCCAAGATCACTGTCTGACAATGATCAAGGACATGGAAGAGCTTGAGAAGCTCGGTGTGAAGTTAGGACTTGGACCTGCAGAACGATATTATTCTGCAATCCTTGACTGATGCATATGGGCAATTCATCATGAATTACCACATGCATAAACTTCAAAATTCCTTGGCCGAATTAATGAATATGCTGGTTACCGCTGAGCTTTCTATGAAAGGTTCTAAAGGCTCAGTTCTTGCTATGGAACGGACTTCTTCCAAAAGAAAGTCTTATGGAAAGAAAAAGAAGTCTGTGAAAAAGCAAAAGGTGGAAGGATCAAAGAAGAAGAAGGCAGAGCCGAAGAAAAAGGCCGATGTCAAAGGAAAGTGTTTCCATTGCAACAGCGACGGCCATTGGAAGCGAAACTGCCCTACTTACCTGGCCACCCTGAAGAACAAGAAGGAAGGTCCTTCTGGAGGTATGCTCGTTATTGAGTCTAACCTTACGGTTTCTTCTGCATCCAGTTGGGTGCTTGACTCTGGTTCTAGTGCTCATCTGTGCACTTCTATGCAGGGTCTTGAGGATAGCAGGAGGCTGAGGGATGGAGACATGATCCTACGCATCGGTAATGGAGCAAGAGTTGCTGCAGTAGCCGTGGGAACATACCCTCTTCGATTACCATCTGGTTTAGACTTAGTTTTGAAAGACTGTTATTATGTGCCTGCAGCTAGCAGGAATTTGATTTCTGTTTCATGCTTAGCACAAGAAGGTTATGTGATTACCTTCTTTACCTTCTTTAAGGACCATTGTAACATTCTTTATGAAAGAAATAAAATTGCAAATGGTTTCCTTATTAATGGTCTTTATCAGCTACATATTGATATTGTATGTATTCTAACTATCGAGCAAAACGTGAATGCCAAACGACCTAGGGATAGTCCAAACGATGACAGATATCTATGGCACCTGAGATTAGGTCATATAGCAGAAGATAGGATCAACAAATTGGAGAAAAATGGGCTATTGAGTCCATTGACTTTTGAGTCATATCCAACTTGTGAATCTTGTCTTCAAGGCAAAATGACTAAACTCCCTTTTGTTGGACATGGGGAGAGGGCCACAGATCTCCTTGCCCTAGTACATACTGATGTGTGCGGCCCATTTGATGTGCCGGCTAGAGGCAATTTTGTCTACTTCATTACCTTTACCGATGATCTGTCTAGGTATGGGTATGTGTATCTTATGAGACACAAAGTCTGAAGCTTTTGAAAAGTTCAAAGAATTCAGACATGAAGTAGAAAAACAAACTGGAAAACCCATTAAGGTTCTTCGATCAGATCGAGGAGGTGAATACCTTAGCCGGGAATTCCTAGACTATCTCAAGGAAAAATGGCATAGTCTCTCAATGGACTCCACCAGGAACACCTCAACTCAACGGGGTTTCAGAACGGAGAAATCGGACTCTATTGGATATGGTTCGATCCATGATGAGCTTCACAGACCTCCCTGATTTTCTTTGGGGACACTCATTGTTAACTTCAATCTTATCTACTGAATAGGGTTCCCTCTAAAACCGTTCCTACCACACCGTATGAGATATGGCACGGTAAGAAACCAAGTCTGAGTCATCTCAGAATTTGGGGTTGTCCGGCTCATGTCAAAAGACAACAAGCGGACAAGTTAGAGTTTAGGTCCTTTAGAGCTCGATTCATAGGATATCCTAAAGAGTCATTAGGATACTATTTCTACATTCCAGAAGACCACAATGTGATTGTGAGTCGACATGCCATCTTTCTTGAAAAATAGTTTATTCAAGATAGCGGCATTGGAAAGCAGATTAAGCTTGATGAGAAAGTCTCACAAGTACAACGAGCTAAGGACCAATTGGAACCAAATCAGGTTGAGCCAATAAGAACACTACCTCCTCCACCTCGTAGATCGGAAAGAGTTTCCCGTCCCCCTGAAAGATACTTAGGTATTATTTCAGAGGAAGTAGAGGAAAATGTTCCTCGTAGGTAATGGTGCTCATGGTGATGATCCCAAAACCTACAACGAGGCGATATCAGATATCGACTCCGAGAAATGGCTAGAGGCAATGCAGTCAGAAATTGACTCGATGCACTCAAACCAAGTCTGGACCTTGGTAGATCCACCAGAAGGTATAGTACCTATTGGGTGTAAATGGATCTTCAAGAGAAAGATTGGTGCAGATGGGAATGTGGAGACATTCAAGGCTAGACTAGTGGCAAAAGGTTATAGTCAACGCGAAGGCATTGACTATCAGGATACCTTTTCCCCAGTGGCTATGCTAAAATCCATCCGCACATTGCTTGCCGTTGCAGCCTATTTCGATTATGAAATATGGCAAATGGACGTGAAAACGGCATTCCTTAAATGGATATCTTGAGGAAGATATCTATATGGAACAGCCGCTAGGTTTCACATCCAGTGATACTGATCACAAGGTTTGCAAGCTGCAAAGGTCCATATATGGACTTAAGCAAGCATCTCGGAGCTGGAACACTCGTTTCAATGATGTGATCAAAAAGTTTGGTTTCATCAAAAATGAAGAGGAACCATGTGTTTTCAAAAGGGTCAGTGGGAGCGCTGTTGTCTTCCTCGTATTGTACGTGGATGACATCCTCCTTATTGGGAATGATATTCCCATGTTGACATCAGTCAAATGTGGTTGTCCAAGGAATTCTCCATGAAAGACCTAGGTGAAGCATCCTTTATTCTAGGAATTAAGGTCTATAGGGATAGACCGAATAGGATGCTAGGACTTTCACAGAAGATGTACATAGAGGAAAGTACTAAAGAGGTTTAGTATGGAAAACTCTAAGAGGGGATTAATACCCTTCAGACATGGTATTCATCTTTCCAAGAAGATGTGCCCCAGCACACCTGAGGAAATAGAACGCATGAGCAAGATCCCTTATGCTTCTGCAATAGGGAGCCTCATGTATGCCATGCTATGTACACGACCTGATATAGCCCATGCTGTGAGTGTCACAAGCAGATATCAGTCAAATCCAGGTGAAGAACACTGGACTTCTGTGAAATGTATCCTTAAGTACTTGAGAAGAACTAAGGATATGATGTTGGTCTTTGGTAATGGAGAACTCCAAGTCCAGGGATACACAGACTCGGATTTCATGTCCGATATAGATGATCGAAAGTCGACATCTGGGAGTCTGTTTGTGTGCAATGGTGGTGTGCTGGAAGAGTTCCAAGCAAACCATTCAGATATATCCATCAGAGGCTGCATTCCAAGCGATTACCATCAGATGCCATTCCTCTGAAAGGTTACCGTCGAGGTCAAGAGAGTCAACTCCACAGATAATGTGGCAGACCCACTTACAAAGCCGTTGGGCCAGCAGAAGATCGAAGCCCACCTTGAGAAGATGGGACTTAGACTTGTAGCCAATTGGCTTTAGGACAAGTGGGAGATTGTTAGATATATGTGCCCTAGAAGCCAGAATTGGCTGACACTTGTAATACACTTCTAGGGGCAAAATTATAATTTTGACTATAATCAATAAAATGGGTTATTTTCTATCACATATGTGTATTTAGTGTCTGTGATACATCCTTTGAGTTAATGGTAATGATAATTCATATTTTCAAGAGTTGAAAATTTAAGACATGAATAATCATTATTAACTCATAAAATGCTCCCGACCATAGGATCATCACGAGGATGGTGATTGATCCGGAAGGTTGGTGTACAATCGCTTCTCTTTAGTAGATGAGTCTTGAGTCTACGGTGTGGAGACACCGGAGCGAGAGTACAGGTACTCGTTAGAGAACGAGGGCACTGAGCGTGACCACCTCGAGTAGTCATTAGGGAAGTCTACCTTCTCGTCAATGACTGACTCGATGCTGCAGTAGTGTGTCTGGTTCTTTGACCTGAGATGCATCGGCAGTTCACCTTGAGGGTGTTATAGTTTGACTACACCATTACTCGGTCTCCTAGCCATATGGAACCCTGAGGTGTATGTTGGCTATAGCATGTTCATTGTAGGAACTGGATTGCATCAAGATGGAATCTATCTACCTCGGTGGTAGAGGAGCAGCCCTATGATGATCATGAGAATCAAGTCCAGAAGCCCATGGCCATGGCAGAGTGAAATAATAGAAAGAGTTTCTATTTAGATTTTCACATTGGACTCGAATCGAATGATTACATCATATGACAGAGACTAGGGTTTGACGAGTTCACCTTAACCCTAATCTGATCGGGGCTCAAGATAGAAGAACTTAATCACACAGGTAGCTGCACCAAGAGGTTCGCATTCAGCTCTGATGGGTTGCCACCATATACTGCTAGGTGTCACTGGTGGATTTTGGGAGCAATTAGAATGATTTAGATGATCGATCATTCTAGCTGTTCGAATCAGAAGAGTTCTGATCCATCGAAAGGAGTTTCGATGATGTCGATGATAGAGATCATGACATATCCCATTACCATACAGAACTGAACCTAACTGGGTCACACAAACAAGGGTTTGAATCTGGTGATCATCAATTGAACTGATCTAGTTCAATTGATCTGAATGAGATTCAATTAGGTTCAAGGAAATCGTGCTAGCACTCGATTGAACCTAACGTTCTTCTTTTACTATCATAAATAAGTTGTCCTGACTGAGCCAAAGGAGTTTGTGCTCAATCAGAGGCCTTCATATGGTCTGACTGGAGGTTGTCCAAGTCAGAAAAGGTTGTCTTATTTTGTAAGACATTACCTGCCATTTTTGGTCACCTGCCATTTCTTGTTCTTTGACTTTGGTCAAAAGTCTACCTTTGACTGGTCAAATGTTGACCATTGACACTTTGACTTTTGACCACATGTCATGCACCTATTGGAGAGCTGGTGGGGGCCTGTCCCCCTGCCAGAACCTGGCAAGGAGAAGGGCGCACGCCACCCTGGCGTGTGCCCAAGTTGGAGGCGCCTAGGAGTCCTTGTTGGACAAGGACTCCATCTCCTTTTTGGATTCCAATTAGAGTTCTTCTAAGAACCAACTTTGACTGGTCTTAGGCACCCTCTAAGGAGGAATCCAGGGGACTCTATTCCCACCAATCAGATTTAGATCTGATTTCACAAAGGGTTGTGATTGGTTGGGAAGAAGAGGAGTTGGATCACAGCTTAGTCTATAAATAAGACCCTGCGCCCAACTCAAAGATTTATTGAAAGAGATTTCCCACCCCAAGGCTGCCTCTCCCCTCCTTCCTCCATGCCAAACTCTTCTCCTCCCTTGCTCTCCACGTCCAAAAGGAGTTTTGGACTTGGTTGGTGCGATTCCAGATCAAAGAAAGGCGATCAAAAGCAAGAAGGCTGCGCTGCTGCAAAGGACGACTGCTGATCTTCAAAAGAGTTTTGAAGATCCTCCAGATCAGATCCAGATCTGATTTTTGGAGGTGTGATAGAGAAGAAGAGGATCTCCAGATCCAACCCGAGTGGATACCGGTAGAGGCCAGGCGCTTGCGTGGCTAGATCCAGAACCTTCCGCTGCAATCAGGATCATCAACAGGGTAATAGGATTACCCAAATCAGGTAAATTAAATTTGATTTAATTTATCTTATTTTTTTATTTATTAAAATAATAAGAATCAGATCTGAAAACATATCAAGATCTGATTGAGATCAAGAGAAAAATTTTTGAAATATATCTCTTGATCTGATCAGATCTGAACGAACCTGGACCGGGAAATCAGGATTTTTCTATTAAATATTCTTTAAAATGATGCCCACTCTGAAAAATATTTTTTTTAAACTATATTTAAATCTAAGATTATTTAAATTTTATTTTTTAATTAAATTGAATGCAACTCAATCTTTAATTCTCAAGAAAATCGACACCCGTCTCACCACTATTCTAAATATTAAAAATTAGATCTAATTTTTTTTTGATGCTATAATGACAAGCAATCATTTAACCATTTCAACTCCTAGTTGATCTCAAAGATGGCGGAACTCCTCGAAGTAGGCCGAACTCCTCGAAGTTATTAAAGACAACACCAATAGATTTTAACCAACCATAGATTCACGACCTAGCATGAAGTTCTTCATCCCAGCGCATGCAGCCTGTTAATAGGTACAAAATCTGCATCCAAACTCCAACGAATAGAACTCAACCACCTACAAGTCATGACAAATAGCGGCCCACTCTCTATAATAAACTCCATGTGACTCGAACGATCCACTAATATTCTATTATGGCTATCACTTTTATTCTATTACAGGCTCCACCTATATAAGAAATACTCCAAATACGTTTTTCTCTCTAAGCTCTTCTCTCTACTTACGTTCTCTTGTGTACTCCATTCTTATTGGCTAGTAAGCTAACTTAATCATTAGAGGATCCTGCCAAAGCAACCCACCCTCGATTTGGACTTCTTCTTGCAGGTCTCATTAGTGGCCTCATCTTCACCAGATCTAGAGAACTCTAGTGTCAGCACCATTTTCTACACCAACAAGATTGGTGCAAGAGAAAGAACTTTTGAGCCCTTGTTTTTAAAAAAGTACCTAGTCGAGTTCATCTTTACCCCCACTCCTATTCTATTTTCTTTTGAATTTTCTCTTGTTCTAGCAAGATGCCACTCAGGAAAGCTCTTTCCCGATAATCCACTGCCTTTATCGCCAGACCCATCCAAGAGCTAGTAGATCCATGCACTCTGACCTCATCGCCGGCACCTTAACCTCCACTAGCAGCCATGATGGATCTGGAGCAATCCAACCTACTAATATAGTAGGTTAAAGGTCTAACTAAAGTGGTGCAAGCTATGCAGCAGCCACCGGCATTAGTCTAGCTAGAAAGACCCTCACTGAAATGCTGAGATCTGGTGATGGAAAGACCTACCAGGGTGAGTCGGCCAATGACTCCTTGGAAGGAGAAGTAGAGAGTGGAGAGCCTTTGTTCTGATTATGATTCCACCTCTAGGGAATCACTACCCCCCTCCAGCCAGTCATGCTTTGAGATCTATGATCGAGATGATATTTTCGATAAAAAATTTAAGAAATGAACCGACAGATCGATGAACTCTGCCACGTTGGCCCCGCTCTCCATGACGACATCTGCACTGACCTACCATTCTCTATCTATATCATGCAGGAACCTATCTAGTCGAACTTCAAACTCTCCTAGTTTGAAAGTTATGATGGGACCACTGATTCAGTTGACCATCTCGAAGCTTTTAAGACTATGATGCTACTCCATGGCACACTTGATGCCATCTTATGCAAAACCTTCTCCTCTACTTTGAAAGAAGTAGAAAGGAATTGGTACTTGGGCCTTAAATAAGATACCATTTTCTTTTGATTAGTTGAGCCATCAGTTCGTGGCTCATGTAATCAGCAATTGGCATCAAAGACGAGGTTCGGACTTCCTTATCAATATCAAGCAGAAGGAAAGGGAGTCCATCCAAGCTTATGTCAGTCACTTTAATGCTGCTACCTTGGAGGTCCAAAACATAGACCAATCTATTACTATGGCCATACTGATATGTGGCCTCTAGAAGAATGAGCTCCTATTCTCTTTAGAGAAGAAGTACTCTCAGGATTTTATCGACATGTTGGCCCGAGCAGAAGGCTATGCTCGAGTGGACGAGGCCTTCAAACTGAAGGATGAAGAGGCCACGGGAGAGTGGCAAGCTGGTGAATCTAGCAAGCCCATAATTAATGAGAAGTCGAGTGAAGCTCAATTGCATTTCAGAACCCCACCTGAGCACAAATGAGCTCAACCCCTCAACGAGCTCACCAATAGAGAAGCCCAGATCAGAGGGTATGGTAGAACTCCCCTCCTCGATGGTTCCATTATTATGCTCCTCTGAATGCTCCCAAGACCCAAGTGCTAATGAAAATAAAGGAGCAGCTGTCGAGGCTAAAGAGAATGAAGACACACCCATCCAAGCATAACCCCAACAATTACTGCCTCGACGAACATGACCACGATCACAATACAGAAGAATATATCAATCCAGCTCCAAGATGAGATTGAGGAGCTAATTAGGAGAGGCCGCCTAGACTGATTCATCTGACATCGGCCAAAATGAAGGAAAGATCAATTGAGAGCCCTACCGCATCCTGAACCGCCTTGAAGAGATGAGCCACAAGGAGATAAGCCCCTGCTTGAAATTATCAACACTATTGCTAGAGGACATCGATAGGAGGAAATTAGTAGATTAGTGGAGCCAGCAAAGAGGCAGAGGATTAAAGAACCCATCGCTTTCATCGAAGAAGATGCACATGGAATTCAGTTTCTGCATAATGTGAAGGAAAAACTAGTTTTTCCTACCATAGGATCCATCCGATCCAATCCATCTGATTCAATCAAATTTTTAGTGAAATATTTTAATTTTTTTTTGACAATTTAATCAGATCTGAGAATACTTAGATTTAATTAGACTGATCCAAAATTAGAAGCAAAAATTAATTAAAAATAGTGATAACAATTATCACCTGATTGGATAAACTATTTATCCATTATGATGATCTGACGACTAATTCAAGATTCTAATTGAGCCATGCACGCACCTGGCCTCAACCAGTATCCACTTAGATTAGATCTAGATGCCATCTCCTACTAGATGTAATCTCCAAAGATTAGATCTGAAGTCATTCTATAGAGCCTTCAAACTAATCTTCGAGAGTAGCACCTTCATCTCTCGATCTAGGAACTAGTTATGCATTCTTTCCAGGATCATGGACCAACCTTTGATCGCTGATTTTCATCCAACCCCTTGGACATGGAGAAGAGAAAGAGATCTAGAATATGAGGTGTAGAGATGGTTGGAGAGGCAGGGCTTCACCATAGAGAAATTGTCATAGACAAACAATTTGTGCAGGGTCTTATTTATAGACCTACTATAGAATCCCTTTGCATATAACTTTGAACAGGTCAAAGACAACATGCAGAATGACTCTCCATCTGATCTCCATGCCCACAACCATTTTTCTCAAATTTTTGTCACACAAAATACTAAGAAAAATGGTGTGGAGATGGGAGGATAAGAATGTTTTAGGTGCAAGCAATTATCTCCCAAGGATTTGAATCAAATTCAAATTCTTTGACCCATTCAAATTCCATTTGAATGGGGCTCCACTCTTATCCATATGGGGTGCATGGCCAAAGGAAGGATGTGCACCCCCAATTATTCATGGAAATACCTAGGGGCATGCACCCTTAGAAAATCTCCAGGGCGCATGCCCCCTCTTCCTTCTTTCCTACATATGGGTCAACTCTTAATCCTTGTCCTGTTCCCATCATATAAGATTTAAGACACACCCTTTTCAAGTCCCAACCAATGGAATTAGGACAAGTCCTAATCAAGTTAAGATAATCCTTGATCAGTCCAGGACTAGGTCCAGTCTGTTGGCGTGGACCATAGGAAGCCCTTGATCTTTAGCCTTGATCAGAGGAGTGAAGGGAAATCCTGATTTCCCGGTCCAGGTTCGTCCAGATCTGATTAGATCAAGAGATATATTTCAAAAATTTTCTCTTAATCTCAATCAGATCATGATATGTTTCAGATCTAATTCTTATTATTTTAATAAATAAAATAAAACAAGATAAATTAAATCAAATTTAATTTACCTGATTTGGGTAATCCTATTACCAAATCGCACCAGTGACAACCTAGCAGTATATGGTGGCAACTTGTTGTCCGATGCAGGCATGTATATTTGGTGACCTCTTATGGTGATGTTCCAATTTGGTGTGAACGTGGTAGTGTATGCTTCTTCTATCTTGAGCCCCGACAAGATTAGGGTTAAGGTGAACTCGTCAAACCCTAGTCTCTGTCATATGATGTAATCATTCGATTCGAGTCCAATGTGAAAATCTAAATAGAAACTCTTTCTATTATTTCACTCTACCATGGTCATGGATTTTTTCTGGACTTGATTCTCATGATCATCATAGGGCTATCCTCTACCACCGAGGTAGATAGATTCCATCTTGATGCAATCCAGTTCCTACAATGAACATGCTATAGCCAACATACACCTCAGGGTTCCATATGGCTAGGAGACGCGAGTAATGGTGTAGTCAAACTATAACACCCTTAAGGTGAACTGCCGATGCATCTCAGGTCAAAGAACCAGACACACTACTGCAGCAACGAGTCAGTCATTGACGAGAAGGTAGACTCCCTAATGACTACTCGAGGTGGTCACGCTCAGTGCCCCTCGTTCTTAACGAGTACCTGTACTCTCGCTCCGGTGTCTCCACACCGTAGACTCAAGACTCATCTACTAAAGAGAAGCGATCGTACACCAATCTTCCGGATCAATCACCATCCTCGTGATGATCCTATGGTCGGGAGCTGTTTATGAGTTAATAATGATTATTCATGTCTTAAATTTTCAACTCTTGAAAATATGAATTATCATTACCATTAACTCAAAGGATGTATCACAGACACTAAATACACAGGTGTGATAGAAAATAACCCATTTCATTAATTATAGTCAAAATTATAATTTTGCCCCTAGAAGTGTATTACAAGTGTCAGCCAATTCTGGCTTCTAAGGCACATATATCTAACAAGAAGACCTTTAGCATGGGCCATAGGAGACCTTTGACGTTCTCTAAGGTGGCATATCATCGATCCATCACCTAGATCTACATTGGGGCACCTCCCTCCTTGGGCTTGAGGGAGGAACCCCCTCTCTCCAGGGCTTCTTTAGGAACTTTGGACAACTACTCTAGAGAGAAGAGAGAAGAGTGGTTGAAGAAAGAAAAGATCTATATTGCTTGCATCTTTTTTTAAAAACCTAATACAACCTAAGTATTTATATATAGCCATTAGGCCCGACTAAAAACTTTTCTGACTAATCCAATAAATGAAAGCACTCATCGAGCCCATGTACACCCATATCTTTCATGCTCTTATTCTCTGGATTTAAGTTCGATCCATATATGAGTTAGCCTCCTTAAGACCTCTCAAATTAGGCCTTAAGATCCCTATGATAAGTTCCTATCCTAGCCCTAAATAGATCCTCGTGTAGCTCTATCCGACTTAGTCTTAGCACTGAGTCAGCTCGATCTCAGCACTGAGCCGGCTAACTTGAGACTGGGTTGGCTCAGTTTTAGACTGAGTCGACCTAGTTGCTGTGAGCCCAGAAGTGGCACTTCTAAGTCTTAAAAATATGAGAAGACAGATCATGAAAAGATAGAAGTGAGCTGGAAGAAGAATTAGTTTCAATAGTAAAGTTTAGAAACTAGGTTGGCTCACTTTGAGATTGAGTTGGCTCAGTTAAAAACTAGGTTGGCTCAGTCTAGGACTGGATTAGCTAGGTCTTAGAGGAAAATCCAAATAAAAAATAGTATTTTTAGGCTATTGGCTTAGTACACAACTGGGTTAGCTCAGTATGGGACTGAGTCGACCCAATCATACTGAGCCAACCTAGTCACAGATTAGCCGGCTCAGTCTAAAACTAGGCCGACTCAGTTTTTGTAGGTTATTATTTTATGTACAAGGGTTGTTTAGGTTTGGAGAGTTTTTCTATGAGCTTGGGCTTGACCCTTTATAATGTATATATACTAAAAATAGGTCAAGGTTATTCGAGTGCTGAAATATACTGAATAAAAGCTCTTTTCTTTTGAAAATTTCTTCTTCTCTTCTTCTCTATTCTTTGATTTATTTGATCATGCTTTCGTAGAGATCTCTAAGAAGTACTTTCTTGTTGCTTGGCTAATCACTGATGGTCACATCGATCTATGTGGAAAGAGTGCATATTCTCAAACATTTGATATCAGAGCGGTGTTGTGTGGAAGGAAGGAAGACACCAAGGATTTACTACATCTAGGATCTATTGCACCAAGTTTTATTCTAAAACTTCTAGTTTGCTTTATAGCTGCCTCTAGATTGAGGTGGAGATTGTTTACACAAAGGAACAGTGATACAGAAGTTTGGAAAAAGGATCTTGGGCTAGTTAGATCTTCTGTGAAGGATAGTTTTATTAGTGTGTGATCGTGAAGGATGTTAGAGATATGTTCTTGACTTGTTTGAAGTCATGAGATCAAGTGGATTCAAGGTGGATTTTGAGAAGTTTGATGGTAGGGGAAACTTTACTCTATGGCAGCAAGGAGTAAAGAACTTGTTGGTTCAGTAGAAGATCTACAAGGTCTTGACAAAAAAAAGATTGGAAATGATCAATGCCAAGGATTGAGAAGAGTTGGAGGAAATTATTTTTAGCACCATCCGGATGTGCTTGGTTGATCAAATTTTGGCTGAGGTTTGCGCAGAGACTATGGCAAAGAGGCTCTGGGAGAGACTGGAGAACACATAGATGGAAAAGAACATGACAAACAAGCTATGATTGAAGAAATAGTTATATAGTGTGAGGATGTCCGAAGGTGGAGATCTTGTTGCACATATCCAAAGGTTCAATCAGGTGTGTTCTGAGGTGATAAGTTTGGATGTGAAGATCGACGAGGAGGATTGAGCATTGCTGCTATTATGTTCTCTCCCAAGTTCATATGATGGTTTCATAACAACTCTAATTTATGAGAAGAAGATCCTAAACTATGAAGAGGTTGTTGGTGTGCTCAGATCAAAAGAGCAAAGGGAGAAGATCTGTAAGGGAGACCCTAAGTTTGAGATCTTGGTTGTGAATGAAAGATAGAAAAGATTAAAGGAGAAGACAAGAGAAAAATCCAAGGGTAGGTCAAAGTCTCGCAATCAGAGAAAGATGACATTGAAATGTTATAAATATCATCAGCTTGAACACCAGAGGAGAGATTGTCCCCTTTTGAGATCAGAAAAAAGGAAGGCCAGCAAGGGAGATGATATAGCTTCTGTGAGTAGTGGAGAAGACCTGCTAGTTATATCAGATGGATCCATATAGTACGATACTGTGTGGATATTAGATTCAGCATGCTCGCACCACTATACTTCTCATCAAAAGTGGTTTGTTACCTACCAGAAAGTTGATGATGGAAGTGTCAGCCTTGGAAATGATCATCCATATAAAGTAGCTGAAATTGGCTCTATCAGGGTGAGGATGTACGATAGGATCATTCATACATTATCAAATGTCAGACATGTATTGAAGTTGAAAAAGAATTTAATTTCTTTGGACTACTTGGAGGAGCAGGGTTATGCTTTTAGTAGCCAGGCTGGGAGTGAATGTCTGAAAATTTCCAAGAAAACTTTGGTGGCGATGAGAGGTAGAAGACTGAGCAACAATCTTTACATAATGGAAGGCTCAGTGATAAATGATAGTATAGAGATGCTAGTAATGGCATAGGAGGAGCAGATTTTATATCGACTGTGGCACTATCGGATGGGTCATATGAGTGATCGTGGGCTCATTGAACTAAGCAGAAGATGTATGATCCCAATCCTAAAGAATGAGGGCATAGATCTTTATGAGCCGTGTGTCTTTGGCAAATAGCATAGGATAAAGTTTGTCAGAAATACCAAGTGTAGTGAGAGAGTGCTGGATTTAGTACACTCGGATGTGTGGGGATCAGCTCCTGTATCAGCTAGAGGTGAGAAAAAATACTTTGTTACTTTCATTGATGATTTCTCAAGAAAGGTGTGGGTTTATCTGATCAGAGAAAAATTAGTGGTGTTTGCCCAATTCAAAGCCTAGAGAGTTGAAGTAGAGAAGGAGTCAGAGAGATAAGTAAAGTGTCTGAGGTCGAACAATGGAGGGGAGTATACTAGGCTAAAGTTTAGGAGGTACTGTGAGAAAAATGGCATCAAACGCCATTACACGGTGAGGATGACTCTCCAACAGAATGATGTCATGGAAAGGATGAACCAGATGATGACCGAAAAGGCACAAAGTTTGAGGTTGCAGACATCACTCCCAAAGTCCTTTTGGGGTGATGCTCTAACTTTTTCTTATTTTTTTATGAATAGATCCTCTCATTATAAGCTAAATGGAGGCATTCTAGAAAAGGTCTGGAGTGGGAAGAAGGTGGAGCTTGGCCACCTAAAAGTCTTCGGTTGTACAGCCTATGCACATGTGGAGGCAATCGAGAGGAGCAAATTGGATCCAAAATCATAAAAGATGACATTCATAGGGTATCCATAAGGAGTCAAGGGGTACCTACTATGGGACACTCAGGCACAGAAGTTAGTGATCAGCATGGACGTTATCTTTGATGAGAAGATCATCTTGAGGAGGTCTGGAATAGATGGAACTAGAGAAATAAAGGTGAATAGAGGTGGCCAATCAGAGAATGATGGCACGCATGTTACATCCACTTATAGGAGTATTCTTGTTGAGGTGGAGCTGGACAAAAATGTATTGTCTTTGATTGAAAATTAGCATGGAGGACCAACAGTTCAGACAAATGTGCAGGAGCAGCCACAGACATCAGATAGAAATGTGCCAATGGGAGTGACTTTGCATAAGCTCCAGTGTACTATTAGGAAACCGATCAGATATGACATTGATGAGGTTATCTCCTATGCACTCATCACTGTTAATGGAGATCCAGAGAATTATGTAGAGGCCATGGAGAGTGAGGATCATGATTCATGGATGCAGGCCATGATGGAGGAGATGGAATCACTTGAGATGAATAAGACATGGCAGCTGATAGATCTTCTAGAAGGTGCTCGATCTATTGGCTCAAAATAGATGTTCATAAAGAAAGAAGCACCTTTAGAACAAGGTGGAGTCAGATTCAAAGCAAGGCTAATAGCAAAGGGATACTCACAAAGGGAAGGGATTGACTACACAAAAATTTTTTCTCCTATGGTGCAACATACATCTATTGAGTTTTGCTGTCACTGGTGGCACAGCATAACATGAAATTAGAATAGATGGATGTGAAGACAGCCTTCCTTTATGACACTTTGGAAGAAAGAATCTACATAAAGTAGCCAGATGGTTTCATGGGGATGGGACAGGAAGAAAAGATGTGTTTACTCAGAAAATCTTTGTATGGCTTGAAACAATCCCCTCGTCAGTGGTATCGAAGGTTTGATAGCTTTGTCTTGAGCCTGGGTTTTAGTAGATGTGAACATGATTATTATATCTATGTCAAGAATGTAGATGAGGAGGATGCCCTATACCTATTATTGTATATTGATGATATGCTCATAGCCAGTAGAAGCATGGATGCTGTGAAAAGGTTGAAAAGGACACTATTATCTAAATTTGAGATGAAAGATTTGGGTCCAGTTGAGAAAATACTTAGAATGGAGATTTGTAGAGATAGGTGTAAAGGAGTGCTCCATTTGTCATAACAAAAGTATGTCTAGAAGGTTTTGGAGAGGTTTGGGATGGAGAAGGCCAAACCTACAGAGACTCCATTGCCAAGCCATATGTCTCTCTCCAAGTTACAGTGCCCCTAGTCAGAAGAGGAGAGAGAGTACATAGAACAAGTCCCTTATACAAATATTGTAAGTAGTGTGATGTACACTATGGTGTGCTGAAGATCAGATATAGCACATGCTGCGAACACGGTTAGTAGATACATGGCTAACACTAGGAAGGAATACTGAAAAGCATTGAAATGGATATTAAGATATCTGCATGGAACAAGGGATTATGGTTTGGTATTTAGTGGGCAGCTAGGAGGATTTAGAGAACAATCTATGAAGATGTGTGAAGGTTCAGGTTCTCTGGAAGGGTTTGTTGATGCAAATTATGCTGGTGATCTTGATACAAGGAGGTTACTACTAGATACCTCTTCTACGTATATGGTGGACCGATTTCTTACAGATCGACCCTTCAGCCAATCACGACCTTGTCTACCATAGAGGTCGAGTACATTGGGATAACAGAGGCTGCAAAGGAAGCCCTTTAACTTAGAAGGCTAATTGATGAGTTGGGGGTGGAGCAGAGTAAGGATACACTATTTAATGATAGTCAGAGTGCTCTATTGTTGGCACAGAACCCAGTCTATCATGCGGGCACAAAGCATATAGACTGAGGTACCACAGGATCAGAGAGTTGGTGGAGGAAGGTGAAGTGAAACTGATTAAGATCCATACCAAGAAGAATCAGTCTGATGCACTCATGAAGGTACTCCCCAGAGACAGCTTTCAGAGATGTGTGGCACGGATGGATCTGTTGAGAAGAGATGAGTTCACAAGGATTTGGAAGGATCAAGGTGGAGAATGTGAGCTCAGAAGTGGCACTCCCAAGTCTTGGAAACATGAGAAGATAGGTCATGGAAAGACGGAAGCGAGTCGGAAGAAGAATCAGTCTCAATAGTAATGTTAAGAAACTGGGCCGACTCACTCTAAGACTGAACAAGCTCAGCTGAAAACTAGGTCGGCTTAGTCCAGGACTAGATCGGCTAGATCTCAGAGGAAAATCCAAACAAAAAGCAGCATTTTCGATCTATTGGTAGGTACACAACTAGGTCGACTCAGTATGGGACTGAGCCGACCCAGTCACATGTTAGCCAGCTCAGTATGGGACTGGGTCGGCTCAATTTTCATGGGTTATTATTTTGTGTATGTGCATTGTTTGGATTTGGAAAGTTTTTCTATGAGCTTGGGCTTGACCCTTTGTAAAGTATATATACTAAAAATAGGTCAAGATTGTTAGAGTGCTAAAATATACTGAATAAAAGCTCTTTTCTTTCGAAAATATCTTCTTCTCTATTCCTTGATTTATTTGATCGTGCTTCCACAGAGATCTCTAAGAAATACTTCCTTGTTGCTTGACTGGGAAGAGCGCATATTCCCAACAGTTGTGTGCCATGCTACAGTCTCGAATGTACTCATCTTTGTTTGGCCTGTTCTCTGAGATTTAGCTGACCTAGTTTTAGACTGAGCCGACAAACCTGTAGAAAAGATCCTTTCTGCAGTCTTGATTCTCCAACTTTAATTTTTTGATCCATTTTGAATCCTAGATCTCCAAAGCACCAACCAAGCCCCGAAAATCTCTAGAGCCAATAACCTAGCTCCTCCCGTGGCCTTCCAAGGCTTCGGAGCACCATCAATCCTTACAATCTCCACCTTGGTGCCCCAAGCCTTGGTAAACCCCTCGATAATGCACTCCTACACGATCCCATTATCGATGCGCATCCTGGAAGCACCTGTGCAAACATTGCCTCCACTAATCTTCTGCAGCTATTTTGCACCTTTAAGGCCTTTGGAATGACCACCTCCACTACTGAAGACCTGTGCTTGCTTCTTGGCACCACCCTAGAATCATAGAATCCCTTCTACTTAGCAGCTACATCTCTTTCTCAAGACTTTCATGGAGAACCTACAACATTTTTGCACCAGCATATGCTATACCACCTGACACGATCTCCTCTGAGCTATACCTATCCACCTACACATGCTACTCTCCCAGGAACTGTGCATCACCGGCACTGACCCTCAGCTCTAAACTCATGCCAAATTTTTACTCCAGCTATAAAGCCACCACTGTGAAGCTCCACCTATATCTGAAGTCCACCTGATGCCATAGAAGTCGACTCTACATCGAGTCTCTCGAGCTCAACCACTCAATGCTGCACTGCTGAGCCTGCCACTGCACCTCGAACACCATCGCTGTCCTTCGAACCCTCTGCACTTTATGACCCTCTTCAAAGCCATCTCGGATACCT
This sequence comes from Cocos nucifera, assembly GCA_006176705.1. Classification (NCBI taxonomy): domain Eukaryota; kingdom Viridiplantae; phylum Streptophyta; class Magnoliopsida; order Arecales; family Arecaceae; genus Cocos; species Cocos nucifera. Next base: position 81,218 of record QRFJ01003139.1, on the reverse strand, counting down.
CCACAATCTGCAAGCACCTCTAAAACCCAAGAGCTCATCTAACTCTTTTAAATCAAGTGACTAAACCCTAGGAAATTCCATCCTAGCCTTCTTCTCTTCTACCCCTGCACCAACCATCACTTCAGTTGTTCCCAGAGGAGCTATAGCTCAAATCCTATCCTAGGCTCAAACCCACCTACCTCATCTTGAGGCTCCCAAGACTCCATGGTTCTCTCTGAGATTTGTCCCTGGTCTTCTTGAGATGCCTCCTAATACTCTCTACTAAGATACCTCCCTTGGCTGCTGCACCATCGAGCTTTTAACAGCCTCGTGTCTCAGGGAATGCACCACTGCAGTACCCCAGTGCTTCCTGACTAGTCTTGACACTACCTTCTCATAGGTATTTGGATCCTCTCTTGCTGAACACAAACTATCCTCCATTGAACTGCGACTCTTCCTGGTGCTCTTGTAGAATAAACTTGATCCAAGACACTCCCGACTGCCTAAGACCTCATGGCACTCCCTGAGACCTCCTAGCTCTCCCTAAGACCTACTCTCGATCTCATTGAGATGCCCATGACACTCTATACTAAGATACCTCCCTTAACTACTGCATCATCAAGCCTCTCTCAGTCCTGCATCTCCAGAAAAGTGCTGCTGCAGCACTCCAATGCTCCCTGCCTTGTCTACCATCATACACCTCAATTTTTTAACAAAGATCGACTAGTAAATCATGCACCCAAACCTTCCACCCTAGAAAAAATCCTTCCCATTAATCCTCTCAGCCTCCACCTTCAATCCACTACTCCCGATTGGCTAAACCACAATAATAACAAAGGTAGATCTAAGACATTCCATGGAATACTTGTGCAGATTCTTGATTTCATCTTGTATGACTTCTCCTTCAGTTCCATGCACCATCAGGCTTTGATATCAATTATTGGTGCATCATCTTGGCATCACCTAACTCTGATGCCTTATTATGGAAGCCCCTGATCTTTAGCATGGACCATAAGAGATCTTTGATGTTCTCTAAGGCAGTGTATCAAAGATCCATCACCTAGATCTATGGCATCTCCCTCCTTGGACTTGAGGGAGGTGCCCCCTCTTTCTAGGGCTTCTTTAGGAACCTAGGGCAACTACTCTAAAGAGAAGAGAGAAGAGAGATTGAAGGAAGAAAAGATCTGTATTGCTTGCACCTATTTTAAAAACCTTGATATAATCTATGTATTCATACATAGCCATTAGGTCCAACTAAAAACTCCCCTAGCTAACCCAATACACAAAAGCACTCATCGATCCCATGTACACCCATGTCTCCCATGCTCTCATCCTCTAGATCTAAGCTTGACCCATACATGAGTTAGCCCTCTTAAGAACTCTCAAACTAGGCCTTAAGACCCCTAGGACAAGTCTCTATCCTAGCCCCAAACAGACTCTGGCATAGCTTTGCCTGTGGATTGAGTCGGCTCAGTCTCAGCACTAAGCTGGCTAATCTAAGACTAGGTCAGCTCAGTTTTAGATTGACCCAACCTAGTTGCATGCCATGCTACAGTCTCGAACACGGTCCTCTTTGTTTAGCCTATCCTCTGAGACTTAGCTAACCCAGTTTCAAACTGAGTCGGGTAACCTGCAAAAATGATCCTTTCTGTAGTCTTGATTCCCTGACTTTAGTTTCTTGCTTCACCTTAAATTGCAGATCTCTGAAGCACCAATCAAGCCCCTGAAATTTTTGGAGCCAACACTCTGGCTCTTCCTGTGGCCTTCCAAGGCTTGGGAGCACCATCAATCTTCACACAATCAGATCAAGATAAATCCATATAAAGTTTCCATGAGAGGCTAGCCCAAATTTCATCTCATGATTTTAGGACAAGCACTAATTTGGTTAAGACAACCCTTGTCCTATTTTCATCTTATAGGATTTCGGACAAGCCTTGATCAGGCCAGGACAAGATCATGTTAGGTCAAGACAAATCCCTATAAAGTTTTCAGAAGAGGCTTGTCCAAATTTTATCTCATAATTTTAGGATAAGCCCTGATCTCATCAGGACAAGCCTTGTTTTGACTAGGACAAGCTCCAATTAAATCAAGACAAATCCATACAAATTCATATAGGACAAATTGGATTTAGCTCAGTTAAGATGAACCTGAAAGACTACAGAAGAAGAATGTTAGGTTCAATCATGTGCTAGCATGATTTTCTTGAACCTAATTGGATCTAATCCAAATCAATTGAATTAGGTTTGCCCAATTGACGACATCCAGACCCAAACCCTTATTTATGTGACCTAGTTAGGTTCAGTTTTGTATAATAATGGGATAAGTTGTGTTCTCCATCATCGACATTATTGAAATACTTTTCGACGGACCAGAACTCATTCATTTCATTCAATTAGAATAATCAATCATCAAAATAATTCTAATTGATCCCAAAATCCATCAGTGACACATAGCAGTATATAGTAGCAATCCATCAAAACTGAATAGAGAACTTCTCGGTGCAGCTACTTATGTGATTGGATTCTTCTATCATAAGCCTTGACAAGATTAGGATTAAGGTAAACTTATCAAAAACAACATCCATTATATGAATGAATTATTCAATTCGAGTTCAATGTGAAATTCTAGTAGAAACTTGTTTCTATTATTTCACACTACCATGGCCATGGGTTTTAGAACTTGATCTCATGATCATCATAGGACCACTCCTCCTCTACCAAGGTTGATAGATCCCATCTTGGTGCAATCCAATTTCTATAATGAACATGCCATAGCTAACATATATCTCAAGGTTTCGAATGGCTAGGTGATCGAGTTATGGTATAGTCAAACTATAGCGCCATCAAGGTAAACTCCTGATGCACCTTAGGTCAAAGAATCAGACACACATTGTAGCATTGAGCTAGTCATCGATGAGAAGGTAGAATCCCTAATGACTACTCGAGATGGTCATGCTTAGTACCTTCATTCTCAATGTGTACCTATACTCTCGCTCAGGTATTTTCATACCATAGACTGAAGACTCATCTACCCTAAAAAAATGATCATACATTGATCTTTCCAATCGATCACCATCCTCATGATGATCCTATGATCGAGAGCAGTTTATGAGTTAATTATGATAACACATGCCTTAAATTCTCAACTCTTATGAATATGTGTTATCATGCTCATTAACTCAAAGAATATATCATAAATACTTTAATACACAATGTGATAGAATAATTAATTCATTTATTAATTTTAAATCAAAATTATAAAAATGTCCATAGAAAGTATTTTACAAGTGTCGACTAATCTAGCTTCTAGGGCACATATCTAACAAACTTCCATTTACCTTAAAGCTAATTGGCTACAAATCTAAGTACCATCTTCTCAAGGTTGGCTTTCATCTTTTACTGGCTTAAAGGCTTCATTCGTGGGTCAACCACTTTGTCTCAGTGTCGACTCTCTTAACCTCGATGTATCCTTTTCAAGATAATCATGGATATGGTGGAAACTACTATCACTGTCTGCTTGAAACACTTTCAGCTTATAGCACCACCATAGCACACAAATAGACTCCTAGATATCCACTTTTGATCATTTATGTCAAACATAAAATCTAATTTATAAACCCCTAGACCTAGAGTTCTCCATGTTGAACCTCTTCAGTACCTCCTCTATGTTCATATTCTGTGAGAGACCCAACATCCTCATCGGTCTATCCCTATAGACCTTAATTTCCAAAATAAGGGATGCTTCTTCTAAGTCATTCATAGAGAAACTTCTTAAATAACCATACTTCGATCGAGATCAACATTGATATATCATTTCCAATCAGGAGGATGTCATCCACATAAAGTATGCAGAAGACAATAACGCTCCCACTGACCAATTTGAACACATAGGGCTCCTCCGTATTATCGATGAAACCAAATGATTTGATTACATCATTGATACAACCATTCTAATTCTGAGATGCCTACTTTATTCCATAAATGAATCTTTGCAGCTTGCATACCTTGTGATTACCATCATTGGATGTGAAACCAAGTGGCTGTTCCATAAAGATATCTTTCTCAAGATATCCATTTAAGAATGTAATTTTCATGTCCATCTGCCAAATTTTATAATCAAAATAGGCTACAATAGTAAGTAATTATGCGGATGAATTTTAGAATGGCTACTAATGAGAAGGTATCCTGATAGTCAATGCCTTTGTGCTAACTATATCCTTTCACTACTAACCTAGCTTTGAATGTCTCCACATGTCTATCTGCACCTATTTTTTCTTGAAAATCTATTTACACCCAATAGGTACTATACCTTCAGGTGGATCTACCAAGGTCCAAACATAGTTTGAGCACATTGAATCAATTTCTTTCTTCATTGCCTCTAACCATTTCTTGGAGTCGATATCTGATATTGCCTCATCATAGATTTTGAGATCATCACTATGAACCTATTTTTCATGAGAAATATTTTCTCTATATTCTCTTGAATAGTTTCTAAGTACCTCTTAGGAAGATAAAAAATCCTACTTGATGTACAAGGTAGAGGAGATAGTGCTAGGGTTGGCTTAGACTGACTAGGTTCCTCAGATTTCTTAGCTCGTTGCTCTTCGGAGACTTTCTTCTTGATCCTAATCTATCTTTCAATGCCACCATCTCGAACAAACTATTTTTCAATAAAAATGGCATATCGACTCACAATCATATTCTGATCTTCTGAAAGATAGAAGTAATATCCTAATGACTTTTTAGGATATCCAATAAGTTGAGCTCTAAGGGACCTAGACTCTAACTTGTCCACTACTGGATAACCCCAATTCTAAGATGACTAAGACTTGGCTTCTTACCATGCTATATCTCATGTGAGGTGGTAGGAATGATTTTAGATGAAATCCTATTCAGCAATTCAATAGCTGTCATTAAACTATCCCTTAAGAAATTCAAGATGGTTCGTGAAGCTCATCATGAATTGAATCATATCTAATCGTATTCGATTTCTCCATTCTAAAATCCTATTGAGTTAAGTTATTCCAGGTGGAGTCCATTATGAGGTTATGTCATTATCTGAGATAGTTTAGAAATTCTCTACTAAGGTATTCACCTCCTCAATCTGATTGAAGAACCTTAATGGGCTTTTAAGTTTGCTTTTCCATTTTATGTTTGAATTTCTTGAACTTTTTAAAGGTTTTAGACTTATATTGCATCAGATATACATACCTGTACTAAGATAGATCATCGATAAAGGTAATAAAATAGACATAATTGCCTCTGATCGGTACATCAAATGGGCCACACACATCTATTGTATCAGGACAAGTAGGTCTATGGTCCTTTTTCCATGTCCTTCAAAAAGGAGCTTGGTCATTTTGCCTTGAAGGCATGATTCACAAATCAGATATGAATCGGAAGCCAATGGATCCATTAGTTTGAATTTCTCAAATTTGTTAATCTTATCTTAAGCTATATGACCTAGCCTAAGGTGCTATAGATATCTTTCATTGATACTATCCCTAGATCATTTTGATCCTCCTTCCTTCATGTTCTTTAGGCTAGCCAGGTATGCAGGGCAGTTCTGCTTCCAATAACCATTAGAGTTGTAGTGAAATACTTTTTCTTCTCCACGGCCTTCTTCTTCAGCTTGGCCTTCTTTTTTCTTCTATTTTTTGCTTCTTCATAGACTTCTTCTTTTCAAAAAACTTTCTCATGGAAGAAGTTTACTCTATAGCAAGAATGAGTCCTTTGAATCCTTCAAAGTTTGCTAGCAGTAACTAGCTATTCATTAACTCGATCAAGGTGCACTGGAGCTTATTCATATTGAAGTTCATGATGAACTACCTATACGAATCACTCAAGGACTACAGGATTACATCAATTTGAAGATCCTTGTCCTTCAAGACACTGAGCTTTTTAAGCTCTTCTAAGTTCTTGATCATCGTCAGGCAATGATTTTTGACCAACTACCCATCATGCATCTGTGTCTTAAAGAGTCCTCTTAAGACTTGATAATGCTCTGTGTGGCTCTATTCACCTAACAACTCTTATAAGTGAGCCAACATTTTGGCATGCAGTCTTAATGTCTCCATGTTGGCACTATAACTTATCAGGTATTGAGCCCAACATGTCGCACCTAACCTTGTTATCATTATTCGACAACTTTTCATGAAATGCTCACTGATCCATGATCGAATGTGCTAGTAAAGTGGGGGGCTCTAGGTCCAATACATAGGTCAATTTTTTTGAACTCAAAATAATTTTAAAGTTTCTTAGCCAATCATTATAATTTGGTTTGGTCAGTCTATGGGTATCTAAGATTCGGGCTTGGGGTTTAGCCATAGATATTTTTCTATAGAGAGTCAAAATTTCTAGTTAGATTTGTAATTTGACTCGATCAATTTATTTAGGAGTTTTATTTTTAAACAAATTAGGCTTTCATTATTTTATTGGATCCCTATACTCCCAAGGTAGAGATGCAAAAATCTCCACAATCATTGATTTTTAGTGGATGGTGCGGTCCCATCGATTGCTCACTACCACACCTAATAGTTATTAGTGATGGATCAAACAATGAGTAGACAACTCTTATCCAATGTTTCTCTGAACATGGTGCATTCAAACCTAGTCTCTAATTCATAAAGCTCACCATGCTCAAAATATTGCTCCACTCCTTAGTTAAGTCAGACCCATCATTTGCATGAATTGGATTTTTGATTGGCTCCCTCACCGTATCCAAAATATTGAGCCCAACCCATCTTCCAACCTATAGCATTTAATGCCTAATAGATATGGTTGCATCCTTTTGGTGTAACTAAACTACTATAATTAGTTGAGAACAATCAACCCTGGGAGGGACCCGTACATCAATAATGATGGAAGATCTATGACTTAATATTTTCTTGGGAAGATTTGATTCAGGTCTCTTAGACACGACTTGACTATAACAATTATGACTAACCTAGTGGCATGCATTAGCTCGAATCGTAGGCCACCTCAAACCAAAACTGGATCGATCCAATCGATCAGATAAGTGAGATTAGTGAGAAGAATATTCCATTAACTCATCATGAATGCATTTAGATTGAGTAGCTTCTAATTAAAGACCACTGGTCATAACTGCCAAACTTATCTTAGATACTAATTTGTCTGACCAAAACTGATCAAGTTATCCTACAATCTAGGCTCGAACCATGGAGCCAAATTAGGTCTTAACTTGATCGACCATATGTGATTGTGATTTAACCTTGACCCAGACTTAATCTTATTGGACTAGTTAAATTTAAGTACTCTTGTCCTATCTAACCAACTCTTGATTCGATTTGATCAACCGCAAGACCTAATTGAGCTATCCACACCCGAACCCATGTTTTATGGAGATATATTAGATATAAAAATTCAAAAGTTTTGACCTAATTAATTTCATAAACATAATTCTTAATTAATTCTAGGGTTCATAAACAGAACATGCATCAAAGATTCTAAGGATTTTAGGATCTAGGGTTTTGTAGAAAAGTAAGTTTTGATTTCTGATTAAGGATAAACATACAGCACCCCTACACATCATAAGAACACCCCATCCAATGGAAAGAGAGGGTCTTTAAAGCTTTCTTACTCTTATGACCGGATAGCCAAGGAGAATACCTTAATCAAAAATATAAACTACACTACAAAATAGTTTAATCTAACACATATATCTCATATGTGATTAAAGATCTAAACTACGCATACTTTGTATACATCTCATGTATCAATTTAATATTTAAATTTATATTTCAGATTTGATTACATCTGACATAATATCTAAAAATAAAATTTTAAATAATCTTATCATAAAATTTTTTTTAATTTAGACTACTTATGGCATTGATCTATGGAACGAGTATAGACATGCATTGCATATGTCGTACATAGGAAATTTTAAATGCATCTCATGCTTTTAGATCTAATTCTATCACATATAATATCTAAAATTTAACTAATTAAATTATATAATCTTCAAAAAATTAAATGAATATTTCATAAAATTTTTTTATCTAGATTATGATATAAAACTATAGATCTAGCTAGACATGCATTGCCTATATCATGTATATCAAAAATTTAAATTAGATCTTATCTTTTAGATCTAAATACATCTAATGTAACACTTGAAACTTAAATTATCAAATCATAAAAATTAAATTAGATCTAATCTAAAACATATTTGAATAACTAACATGATATAGAACTATAGATCTAGACTATAACATGCATTGTATATATCAAATATGTATTAATTTAAAACTTATAATTTTGACTTTAGATCTAATTACATCTCATATAATATCTAAAAATCAAGTAATCAGATCATAAAATAAAATTTTAGATCAAATCTAATCATGATCTGGAACTATAAACCTAGCTCTGATACCAATTGAAGGAAAAACTACTTTTTCCTACCGTGGGATCCATTTGATCAGATCATATTTGAAGTGGAATATTTTAATTTTTTTTTATGATCTAATTAGATCTGAGAGTTCTTAGATTTGATTAGATTGATCAAAAATTAAAAACAAAAATAAATTAAAAATAATGATAAAAGATATCTACTGATTGGGTAAATCGTTTACTTATTATGATGATTTGATGACTGATCTGAGATTCTGATTAAGCCACGCATGCACCCGACCTCCACCAGTATCCACTTAGGTCAATTCTGGATGCCATCTTCTACTAGATCTAATCTTCAAAGATCAAATCTAAAATCATTCCGTAGAGCCTTCAAACTGATCTTTGAGGGTGGCACCTTCATCTCCCGATCTGGGAACTAGTTGCATAGCCTTTGCAGGATCAGGGACCAACCTTTGATCTCTGATTTTTAGCCAACCCCTTGGGCATGGAGAAGAGGAAGAGATCTAGAATATGAGGCATGGAGATGGTGAGAGAGGAAGTGCTTCACCATAGAGAAATTGTCATACATAAATAGTTTGTGCAGGATCTAATTTATAGACCTATTATAGAGTCCCTTCGCATATAACTTTGAACAGATTGAAGACAACATGCAGAATGACTCTCCATCTGATCTCCATGCGCACAACCATTTTTCTCAGATTTTTGTCACATAAAATACTAAGAAAAATGGCATGGAGATGGGAGGATAAGAATGTTTTTGGCGCAAGCAATTATCTCCCTAGGATTTGAATCAAATTCAAATCCTTTGACCCATTCAAATTCCATTTGAAAGGGACTCCTCTCTTATCCATATCGGGTGCATGGCCAAACGGGGGATGTGTGCCCCCTATTCCTCATCAAAAATACCTGGGGGCATGTGCCCCTAGAAAAATTTCAGGGGGTACATGCCCCCTCTTCCTTCTTTCCTGCATACGGTTCAACTCTTGACCCTTATCCTATTCCCATCATGTAGGATTTAAGACACACCCTTTTCAAGTCCCATCGAAAGGAATTAGGGCAAGTCCTAATCAAGTTAGGATAATCCTTGATCAGAGTAGGACTTGGTCTAGTCAGATCAAGATAAATCCATGCAGTTTTCAGAAGAGGCTTTTCCAAATTTCATCTTATGATTTTAGGATAAGTACTAATCTGGTTAAGACAACCCTTGTCATGTTCCTATCTTATGGGATTTAGGATGAGCTTTGATTAGACCAGGACAAGACCAAGTCAGATCAAGACAAATCCTTACAGAATTTTTGGGAGAGGCTTGTCCAAATTTCATCTCATAATTTTAGGACAAGCCCTAATCTCATCAAAACAAGCCTTATTTTGACTAAGATAAGTTCCAGTCAAACAAGGACAATCCATACAAGGCTTTCGAATGAGCCAAATCTAATTTGGCTCAGTCAAGATGAACCAAAAAGACTATAGAAGGAGAATGTTAGGTTCAATCGTGTGCTAGCATGATTTTCTTGAACCCAATTGAATCTAATCCAAATCAATCAAATTAGGTTAGTCCAATTAGTGACATCCAGATCCAAATCCTTGTTTGTGTGATTTAGTTAGGTTCAGTTCTATATGGTAATGGGACTTGTTATGATCTTCATTATCAACATATTGAAATATCTTTTGAGGGATCAGAACTCTTTCAATTCATCCAATTAGAATCGTCGATCATCAAAATAATTTTAATTGATCACAAAATCCATCAGTGACACCTAACAGTATATGGTGGCAATCCATCAGAATTGAATAACGAACCTCTCGATACAGCTACCTATGTGATTGGGTTCTTCTATCATGAAACCCAACAAGATTAGGGTTAAGGTGAACTTGTCAAATCTAACATCAGTCATATGAATGAATTATTTGATTCGAGTCCAATATAAAATCCTAATAGAAACTTCTTTCTATTATTTCACACTACCATGGCCATGGGTTTTAGGATTCGATCTCATAATCATCATAGAACCATTCCTCCTTTATCAAGGTTGATAGATCCAATCTTGATACAATCCAATTTCTATAATGAACATGCTATAGCCAACATACACTACTAGATTTTGAATGGTTAGGAGATCGAGTTATGGTGTAGTCAAACTATAACACCCTCAAGATAAACTATTGATGCACCTTAGATCAAAGAACTAGACACATGCTGCAGCATCGAGCTAGTCATCGATAAGAAGATAGACTCCCTTATGACTACTCGAGGTGGTCACGCTCAGTGCCGTCGTTCTCAACGAGTACCTATGCTCTCACTCTGGTATCTCCATACTGTAGACTCAAGACTCATCTACCATAGAAAAGTGATCATACATCGATCTTCCAAATCGATCAGCATCCTCATGATGATCCCACGATCGAAAGTAGTTTATGAGTTAATTATGATAACACATGCCTTAAATTCTCAACTCTTGAGAATATGTGTTATCATGTCCGTTAACTCAAAAGATGTATCACAGATACTTTAATACATAATGTAATAAAATAATTAACCTATTTATTAATTTTAAATCAAAATTATGAAGATGCTGAAGGGAAAACTTAGTTTTTTAGGTTAGGTTCGTTCAAATCTGATTGGATCAAGAGAAATATTTAAAAAAAATTTCTATTGGATCTAGATCAGATCTGAGATTTTTTAGATCTGATATTATTGATCTAATAAAAGAAAATAAAATAAAAAATAAATTAAATCTAATTTAATTTATCTTGTTGAGGGTAATCTGATTATCCTATGATGATCCTGATATCTATCTGAGGTTTTGGATCTAGCCATGCAAGCGCCTGGCCTCTATCGGTATCCACTCAGATAGGATCAAAAGATCTTCTCGTTCTTTATCATCTCTCCAAAAGTTAGATCTAGATCTGATTTTGAAGATCTTCAAAACTCCTTTCGAAGATATGAGTTGTCTCTTGCAGTAGTGCTGCCTTCTTCCATTTTCTGTCGCCTTTCTCTTGCTTGGATCGCACCAAACTGAAGTCCAAAAATTTTTGGGTGTGGGTAGGAGAGAGAAGACCTAAAGATGGCATGGAGGAGGAAGAGGGGCAGCCTTATGGTGTGGGCAATGGATCGTGCTTTTTTAGATATTGGTGCAGATAGAGTTTTTATAGACCTCATTGCACAATGCAGTGCCACATCATCATGACCAATCATAGCCTTTTGTGCAATCAGATCTAAATCTAATTGATGGAATAACATTATCTGATCTAATCAAATGAGTGCCCCTCTGAATCATCCTTAGATGGTGTCAAGATCAGTCCAAGACAAGTCTTTGGTGCCACCTAAGTAGAAACACCGAAGCAACTGGAGTCCCATCTGTATGGGACTCTAGATGCTCTATCCATGGATGCACGCCTTCCTAGGCATGCACTCCTTATCCATCTACTTTTTAGTAGGTGGACTAGTCCAAAAATTCTCTCTTATGATGGTTTGAGACATGGGCAGATGTCTAAGTGTCAAAGATCAATGTTTGACCAAATATTCGAAATAGGATTTAGCAAGTGACGAAAAATGGCACGTATTGTCTCAAATTCATCTCAAACATTAAGACAACCCTTTTTTGACTTGGATAAGCTTCAGTCAAATCAAGTAAAGATACCTGAGTGAGTCCAAACATATTTGGCTCAGTCGAGACAATTTTTAATGATAATTAAAGGAGAACATTAGGCTCAATCATGTGCTAGCATGATTTTCTTGAACCTAATTAAATCTAATTCAAATCAATTGAACTGGATTAGTCCAACTGATGATATCCAGATCAAAACCCTTACTTGTGTGATCCAGTTTGGTTCAGTTCCATATGGTAATGAGATATATCATGATATCTATCATCGACATCATCAAAACACCTTTCGATGGATCATAACTTTTCTGATTCAGACAACTAGTATAATTGATCATCTAAATCATTCTAATTGCTCTCAAAATCCACCAGTGACACCTAGCAACATATGATGGCAATCCATTAGAACTGAAAATGAACCTCTCGATGCAATTATCTATGTGATTAAGTTCTTCTATCTTGAGCCTCGACTGGATTAGGGTTAAGGTAATCTCGTCAAACCCTAATATCCATCTTATGATTAATCATTCGATTCAAGTCCAATGTGAAAATCTTAATAGAAACTCTTTCTATTATTTCACTCTGCCATGGCCATGGGCTTATGGACTTGATTCTCTTAATCATCATAGGACTTCTCCTCATCTACCAACGTAGATAGATTCCCTATCGGTGCAATCCAATTCTTACAATGAACATGCTATAGCCAACATACACCTCAAAGTTCTGAATGGCTAGGAGATTGAGTTATGGTGTAGTCAAACTATAACACCCTCAAGGTGAACTGCCGATGCACCTCAGGTCAATGAACCAGACACACAACTACAGCTTCGAGTCAGTCATTGACGAGAAGGTAGACTTCCTAATGATTGCTCGAGGTGGTCATGCTTAGTGCCCTCGTTCTCTAATGAGTATCTATACTCTCGCTCTGATGTCTCTACATTGTAGACTCAAGACTTATCTACTATGAAGAAGTGATTGTACACCAACCTTTTGGATCAATCACCATCCTCATGATGATCCTACTGTCAGGAGCATTTTATAAGTTAATAATCAAAATTCATATTTTAATTTTTCAACTCTTGAAAATAAGAACTATCATTGCCATTAACTCAAGGGATGTATCACAGACACTAAATACACATTATGATAGAAAATAACTCATTTTATTATTTATAGTCAAAATTATAATTTTACCCTTAGAAGTGTGTAATAAGTGTCAGCCAATTCTGGCTTCTAGGGTACATATATCTAACAAACTCCTACTTGACCTAAAGCCAATTGGCTACAAATCTAAGTCCCATCTTCTCATGATAGATTTCGATCTTTTGTTGGCCCAACAACTTTCTAAGTGGATCTACCGCATTATCTGTGGAGTCAACTCTCTTGACCTCAACGTATCTTTTCTCAAGATAATCGTGAATGAGGTGGTATCACCGCTCAATGTGTTTGAATTTTTGGTGAGTCCTTGACTCCTTAGCAAGGGCTATGATGCCATTATTATCGCAGTATAGAGGAATGGCTTCTGATGGCATTACTCCTATCTCTATGATGAACTTTTTATACCAAAATGCCTCCTTCTTAGCTTCTGACGTAGCGATGTATTATACTTCCATGATGGAATCCACTATTATGGTCTATTTGGAACTCTTTCAACTGATAGCACCACCATTACACATAAATAGATTCTCAGATGTTGACTTTCGATCATCTATATCGAACATAAAATCTGATTCTGTATACCCCTGAACTTTTAGTTCTCCATTACCAAAAATCAAGAACATATCCTTAGTTCTTCTTAAGTACTTAAGGATGCATTTCATAGAAGTCCAGTGTTCTTCTCCTGTATTTGACTGATATCTACTTGTGACACTCACAACATGGGCTATATCAGGTCGTGTACATAACATGACATACATGAGGCTCCCTATTGCAGAAGCATAAGGGATCTTGCTCATGCATTCAATCTCCTTTGGTGTGTTGGGACATATTTTCTTGGAGAGATGAATGCCATGTCCGAAGGATACCAAACCCCTCTTGGAGTTTTCCATGCTAAACCTCTTTAATACTTTCTCTATGTACATCTTGGTGAAAGACCTAGCATCCTATTTGGTCTATCTCTATGGACTTTGATTCCAAGAATGAAGAATGCTTCTCCTAGATCTTTCATGGAGAATTCTTTAGATAACCACATTTTAACTATGGTCAACATGAAAATATCATTCCTAATAAGGAGGATATCATTCACGTACAGCACGAGGAAGACAACAATGCTTCCACTGACCTTTCTAAAAATACATGGTTTCTCTTCATTCTTGATGAAATCAAATAATTTGATCACATCATTAAAATGAGTATTCCAACTCCGAGATGCTTGCTTAAGTCCATATATGGACCTTTGCAGCTTGCATACTTTATGATCAATATCACTGGATGTGAAATCCAGCGACTGTTCCATATAGATATCTTCCTTAAGATATCCATTTAGAAATATCGTTTTCACATCCATTTGCCATATTTCATAATCGAAATAGGCTGCAATAGCAAGTAATGTGCGAATGGATTTAAGCATGGCTACTGGTGAAAAGATGTCCTGATAGTCAATGCCTTTGTGCTGACTATAATCTTTTGTCACTAATCTAGCTTTAAATGTCTCTACATTCCCATCTGCACTAATTTTTCTCTTATAGATCTATTTACACCCAATAGGTACTATACCTTCTAATGGATCTACCAAGGTCCAGACATGATTTGAGTGCATCGAGTCAATTTCTGACTTCATTATCTCTAACTATTTCTCAAAGTCGATATCTGTTATCCTCTCGTTATAGGTTTTGGGATCATCACCTTGAACTCCATTACCTATGAAGAATATTTTTTCTACTTCCCCTAAAATAGTATCTAAGTACCTCTCAGGGGGACAAAAAACCCTTTTTGATCTTCGAGGTGGAGGAGGTAGTGATTGTATTGGCTCAACCTGATTTGGTTCCAAAGGGTCCTTAGTTTTTGCTCTTAGGAGACTTTCTCCTCTAGCTTGATCTGCTTTCCAATGCTACCATTTTGAATAAACTATTTTTCAAGAAAGATGACATGTCGACTCACAATCACATTGTGATCTTCTGGAATGTAGAAATAATATCCTAATAACACTGTAGGATATCCTATGAATCGAGCTCTAAAGGACCTATAGTCTAACTTATCCTCTTGTTGTCTTTTGACATGAACCGGACAATCCCAAATTCTGAGATGACTCAGACTTAGTTTCTTATCATGCCATATCTCATACGGTGTGGTAGGAATGGTTTTAGAAGGAACCCTATTTAGTAAATATATAGCAGTTAACAAACTATGTCCCCCAAAAAAAATAGGAAGGTCTGTAAAGCTCACCATGGATCGGACCATATCTAATAGGATTCGATTCCTCCATTCTAAAATTTTGTTTAGTTGAGGTGTTCCAAGTAGAGTCCATTATGACACTATGCCGTTCTGCTTGAGATAGTCCAAAAATTTTTGGCTAAGGTATTCACCTCCTCGATCTGATCGAAGAATCTTAATAGATTTTTCAATTTGCTTTTCTACTTCATGTCTGAATTCTTTAAACTTTTCAATGGCTTCAAACTTGTGTCTCATAAGATACACATACCCATACCAAGATAAATCATCGGTGAAGGTTATGAAGTAGATAAAATTACCTCTAGCCGGCATATCAAATGGGCCGCACACATCTGTATGTAGTAGGACAAGTAAATTCATGGCCCTTTCCCCATGTCTGACAAAAGAGAGTTTAGTCATTTTGCCATGAAGACATGGTTTGCAAATTGGAAATGACTCAAAAATCAATGGACTCAATAGCCCAATTTTCTTTAATTTGTTAATCCTATCTTCTACTATATGACCAAGTCTAAGGTGCCATAGATACCTATCATTTAGACTATCCCTGGATCGTTTTGATTTTATTACATTCACAGTTTGCTCCATATTAAAAATAGATACATCAATATGTAGCTGGTAAAGACTGTTAATAAGGAAACCACTTGCAATTTTATTTCTTTCATAAAGAATGTTACAATGATCCTTAAAAAAATTAATTAAATCTAAACTAGATAGTAGTCGAAGAGGGTAGGTTCCTACGACCATAGCAGTAACCCTTGCTCCATTTTCAATGCATAGGATCATCTCACCATCCCTTAACCTCCTACTATCCTCAAGACCCTGTATGAAAGTGCACAAATGAGCACTAGAACCAGAGTCAAGCATCCAACTGGATGTAGAAGAAATCATAAGGTTAGATTCAATAATGAGCATACCTCCAGAAGGACCTACCTCCTTCTTATTCTTCAGGGTGGTTAGGTATATAAGGTAGTTTTGCTTCCAATGGCCATCAGTGTTGCAATGAAAATATTTTCCTTTATCAATGGCCTTCTTCTTCGGTCTTGCCTTCTTTTTCTTTCCTTCTTCCACCTTCTGCTTTTTCACTGACTTCTTCTTCTTTCTAAAAGACTTTCTCTTGAAAAAAGTCCATTCCATAGCAAATACTGAGCCTTTGAAACTTTTCATTGAAAGCTCAGCAGTAAACAGCATGTTCATAAGCTCAACCAGAGTATTTTGAAGCTTACCAGCATATTCATAAGCTCGACTAGAGTATTTTGAAGTTTATGCATATGGTAGTTTATGATGAACTGTCCATATATATCAGTCAAGGATTGTAGAATTATATCATTCTGCAGATCCAGGTCTAACTTCACTCCAAGCTTTTCAAGCTCTTCCAAGTCCTTGATCATCATAAGATAATGATCTTGGACTGACTGCCCATCATGCATTTTAGCCTTGAATAGTTGTTTAGTGATCTGATATTTGGCTGCGTGACTCTATTTACCAAACTTCTCTTACAGGTGAGCCAATGTTTGTTGGACAGTCTTGATATCTTCATGTTGGTGCTAAAGCTCATCAGACATCGAGCCCAACATGTAATATCTGGCCTTGTTATCTTTGTCCATCCAGTTATTAAGAGATGCTCTCTATTTAACGGATGGATGAGCTGGTATGGTGGGGGAATCCTGGTCCAATATATGAGTTAACTTCTTGAAATCCAAAATAATTTTAAAGTTTCGAAGCCAATTCTTGTAATTGAATTTGGTCAATCTATGGGTGTCCAGGATACGTGCTAATGGATTGGATGTAGATATTTTATTTTTTCTGTAGAGAGTCAAAGTTTTTAGTTAGATATTGTAATTAAGATTTGATCAATTTATTTAGAGATTTAATTTTTAAATAAATTAGCTCTCACTATTTTCTTGGATCCTTACACTCTATCTGTAAAGATGTGAAAATCTTCATGATTATAGATTTCTAATGGATGGTGCAGTCCCACCAACTGACTCATCACCTCTCCTAACAGTTATTGGTGATGGGTTAGCCAATGAGTGGATAATTCTTGTCCAATGATTTTCTAATCATGGTGCATCCAAACTTGGTCTCTAATTCATGAATCTCATCGTGCCCAAAATATTGATCCACTTCTTAGTTAAGTCAGATCCACCATTTGTACAAATTGAATTCCTAATTGGATCTCTCACCATATCCAAAATATTAAGCCCAATTTATCCTTCAGCCCATAGCATCCAATGCCTAATAGACATGGTTGCATCTTTTCGATGCAACTGAACCACTATGACCAGTCGAGAACAATCAATCCCGAAAAGAGTCCGCATATCTACAATGGTGGAAGACCTTAGACTTAATGTTTTCTTAGGGATATTTGATTTAGGTCTCTTTAAACTTGACTTACAATATCCATAACAATTATGACTAGCCTAGTGGCATGGGTTAGCTTGGATTGTTAACCACCTTAGATCAGGACTGGATCGACAAATATGGCCAGATAAGTGAGACTGGTGGAAGGGATATGCCATTAACTCGATAAGAATGCATTTGAGTCGAGTAGCTTCCAATTAAAAATTAGTCGATCGTATCTGCCAGACTTACCTTAGATACTAAATTATTGAGCTAGAACCAATTAGGTTAGCCTACAATCCAGACTCTTACCATTGAGCCTAGTTAGGTCTTAGCCTGATCGATCACTTATGTGATTCAATCTTGACTCAGACTTAATCCTATTAGGTTGGTCAATTTAAGCACTCTTGATCCTATCTAACCAACTCTTGATTTGGTTTGATCAACTGCTAGACCTATTTGAGCTATCCAAGCTCAAACTCAATTTTATGAATATGTCTTAAATCTAAAACTTCTCAATTTTTAGACTTAACATATTTCATAGTCTTAATTCTTAATTAAGTTTAGGGTTCACAAACAAAATATGTAAATAAAATTCTAGAATTTTATAGAAAATAAGTTTTAGGTTTCTGATTAAGGACAAACGCGCAGCACCCCTACATATTATAAGAACACCCCATCGAATGAAAGGAGAGGGTATTTAAATCCTACTTTATTTTTATGACCGGATGGCCAAGGAAAATGTCTTAATCAAAAATATGAAAACTATAAAATTAGTTAGATCTACATCATATATCTCATATATAAAAATTGATCTAACTATAAACATGTTTTGCATACATCTTCATATATTATATCATACAATTTTTTAGATCTAAATTATCTCATAATCATCTAAAAAATTAAATTTAAATTGATCATATCAAATTAAAATCTATTCTAGATAATTATGTAAAATTATTCTACAACTAGTCTAAACATGCATTCATCATATCTCATATGAAAAAAAATTAAATAACCTTATTTTTTATTTTTTAGATTTTATTATAATATCTACAATATTAAAATATAATAAATAAATAAATCTAAAAATTATAACTAATCAAATTAAATTATGATCATGCTAGACTATACATAGAATAATTCTATTCTACAACTAGTCATGCATCTTGTACAACCTAGATCTTGTACAACTTTTAATGATAATTAAAGGAGAACATTAGGCTCAATCATGTGCTAGCATGATCTTTTTGAACCAAATTGAATCTAATTCAAATCAATTGAATAAGGATAGTCCAATTGATGATATCCAGATCAAAACCCTTATTTGTGTGATTTAGTTAGATTCAGTTCCGTATGGTAATGAGATATGTCATGATCTCTATCATCGACATCATCGAAACACCCTCCGATGGATTAAAACTTTTTTGATTCAGACAACTAATATGATTGATCATGTAATTCACTCTAATTGCTCTCAAAATCCACTAGTTATACCTAGCAGTATATGGTGGCAACCCATTAGAATTGAAAATGAACCTCTCGGTGCAATTACTTGTGTGATTAAATTCTTCTATCTTGAGCCCCAACTGGATTAGGGTTAAGATAATCTCATCAAATCCTAATATCCGTCATTTGATTAATCATTCGATTCAAGTCTAATGTGAAAATCTTAATAGAAACTCTTTCTATTATTTCACTCTGTCATGGCCATGGGCTTATGGACTTGATTCTCATGATCATCATAGGGCTTCTCCTTATCTACTGAGGTAGATAGATTCCCTATCGCTACAATCCAATTCCTACAATGAACATGCTACAGCCAACATACACCTTAGGATTCTGAATGGCTAGGAGATCGAGTTATGGTGTAGTCAAACTATAACACCCTCAAGGTGAACTGTCAATGCACCTCAGATCAAAGAATCAGACACATAACTATAGCTTCGAGCCAATCATTGATGAAAAGGTAAACTTCCAAATGACTGCTCGAGGTGGTCATGCTCAATGCTCTCATTCTCTAATGAGTATTTGTACTCTCGCTCTGGTGTCTCTACACCGTAGACTCAAGACTCATCTACTATGCAGAAGCAATTGCATACCAACCTTTCGAATCAATCATCATCCTCATGACGATCCTACGGTCAGGAGTATTTTATGAGTTAATAATAAAAATTCATGTCTTAAATTTTCAACTCTTGAAACTAAGAACTATCATTGCCATTAACTCAAAGGATGTATCACAGACACTAAATACACATTATGATAGAAAATAATCTATTTTATTATCTATAGTCAAAATTATAGACACAAAATAGCAAGTGTCAGCCAATTCTGGCTTCTAGGGCACACATATCTCACATATGCCCCTAGAAAGTATTTTACAAGTGTTGGCCAATCTGGCTTCTAGGAACACATCTAATATAATGATGTGGTTGTAGTTACTTTAAATATTATTGATTATGATGTATGCCATATTTTGATTGATAATGAAAGCTCTGATATTTTGTTTTATGATGCATTCTCTAAAATGTATATACCTGACAGTCGTATGAGACCAATAAGCTTTCCATTAGCAGGGTTCTCTGGCGATGTAGTACCGATTGAAGGAATAATCACCTTATCTATTATAGTAGGTCAATATCAAAAGCAATCAAAGGCCCAAGTTGATTTGCTAGTAGTGAAGGCTCCCTCAGCTTATAATACGATTCTTGACCAACCTAGTTTAAATGCACTTCAGACTATGGTCTCAACCTATTATGTGAAGATGAAGTTTTCGACAAACTATGGAGTTGGAGAGGTTAGAGAAGATTAGGCTCTAGCATGATACTGTTACACCATTGCTTTGCAAGGGGGAAGGTAGGTAGAATCTTTTCCAATAGATGGACTTGATACTCGTGATGATTTAACTAAAGAATGAGGGGGGATAAATTGATGACCTTATTACAGTCTCTCTGAATGATGGAAACAAAGATCATACGGTTCAAATTGGCTTAAAACTGGAAGAGGAAGTCAGGAAGCAGTTCATTACTTTCTTGCAAAAGAATGCCGATGTCTTTGCCTGGATACCTATGGATATGTCAGGAATCAATGTAGACGTGATGAAGCATCATCTAGCCATGGACCTCAAACATAGGACAGTAAAGCAAAAGAAGCACAGCTTTGCACCCGAATGGTAGAAAGCCATCATGAATGAGGTGGACAAACTTTTCAAAGCCAAATTCATCCAGAAGGTATCCTACCTAGATTGGATCGCCAACATCGTCCTCATCAAGAAAGCGAATGGCAAATGAAAGATGCACATGGACATCATAGATTTGAATAAAGCCTACCCAAAAAATAGCTATCCACTATTCAAAATTGACCAATTGGTGGATGCAACCTCGGGCCATGAACTTCTCACTTTCATGGATGCCTTCTCCAATTATAATCAAATCCAGATGGCACCAGAAGATGAGAAAAAAATTGCTTTTATTACTGACCGTAGTCTTTATTGTTATAGGATTTTGCTATTTAGACTAAGAACGCAAGTGCCACCTACTAATGTCTAGTGAACAAGATCTTCAAGGAGCAGATCGGCTACAATATAGAGGTCTATGTGGATGACATGTTAGTCAAAAGCTGCTCTTCAACAAAGCATATCGCCAACCTTGAGGAGACCTTTAACATACTTTGAAAGTATAAGATGAAGCTGAATCTAACCAAATGTACCTTCAGTGTAATCTTGGAAAAGTTTCTAAAATTTATGATGTCAAGATGTGGCATTGAAGCAAACCTCAAGAAGATCAAAGCTATTCAAGAAATGACTACGCCAAAAAAAAAAAAGAGGTCCAACACTTGACAAGGACGGTTACAGCTCTGAGTCGGTTCAATTCAAGATCGACTGAATGTTGCATGCCCTTCTTCCAAGTTCTCAAGTAGCCTATGAATTTCTACTAGACTTTTGAATATCAATGAGCATTTAAAAAACTAAAGAACTATCTGAGCTCACGTCCTCTCCTTGCCAAATCTAAACCTGGTGAAGAACTATTCCTATATTTAGCGATGTCACCTGCAATAATTGAAGTTGTCCTGGTTAGAGAAGAGGCAAAAATCTAAAAGCCAGTCAATTATATAAGCTAAGTTTTGAGGGATGCAGAAACAAATATACAAAATTAGAAAAACTAACTTATGCCCTGTTGATTGTAGCTAGGAAGCTCCGACCTTACTTCTAGTGACATATAGTCATGCTTCTCACTGATTAACCAATCAAGGCTGTCCTCCATTAGCCTAACACCTTTGAAAGAATAGCTAAATAGGCAATTAAGCTCACCAAGTTTGACATCAATTTCTAGCTGTGGCCATCCATTAAAGCTTAGATATTGGCTGACTTTATAGTAGAATGCACCATCCCTGTTTCGATCGAGCTTGAGCATCAAGAAGTTGGTACTTTCAATTTGCAGTCAAATTTTATAGAGGACAAAGCAGATTGCCCTAAGGACTTTTGGGCTCTATATATTGATGGTTCATCTAATACTTCAAGAGCTGGCATAGGCTTGATTCTAATCAATCCAGAAAGTGTTATTGCTGAATATGCACTGTGCTTCGAAATTCCCATAATAAATAATCAAACTAAATATAAGGCTCTGATTGCTGGATTAAGAATAGCTAAAGAATTGAAAGTAGACTATTTGAAAGTCTACAATGATTCTCAATTGATGGTGGGACAAGTTAATAGTAATTATAAAGCTCGGGAAGAAAGCATGAAGAGGTACTTGAAAAAAGTAAGGAGCCTAATGTCGGCTTTTAGTAGCTTTAATATTCAGTAGATCTCCATAGTAGAAAATATTAGGGCCGATC
Source organism: Cocos nucifera (assembly GCA_006176705.1). Lineage (NCBI taxonomy): Eukaryota > Viridiplantae > Streptophyta > Magnoliopsida > Arecales > Arecaceae > Cocos > Cocos nucifera. The sequence goes on along the minus strand of QRFJ01003139.1, from coordinate 58,687 downwards.
TTCTTTTCAAATTAGCTACTCTAGCTTTAAGTGAATTGCCAAATGAGATCTTCTTTGAAGTCTTGTAACACCCATGCTCGGAAGAATCTCAAACTATGATGCAGGTAGACCTTGAGCCCAGCTAGATCGATCCACTTATTTTATACCTTAGAGATGGCACACCCTCCATAGATCCGAAAGAAGTACGAAAATTGAGAAACCAGTTCTCCTGCTATGTTTTGTATGAGAATAAGCTATATAAGAGGTCGTACTCCTTGCCGCTTCTTAGATACCTCCGACCTTCTAAAGCTGATTATGCAGTAAAAAAAGTTCATAAAGGGATTTATGGAAATCCTCTAGAGGCTAGATCATTGTCTTACAAGCTACTCCATCAAGGATACTGCTGGGCGACTATGCAGTAAGATGCCATAGATTATACGAAGAGATGTGATCGATGCTAGAGAAATGCTAACATTTAGAGATAGCGAGCTTCATAGCTCATATCTCTTAGTATTTCTTGGCCATTTGCGCAGTGGAGGATGGACAAAATTGAGCCCTTTCCCATGGCATTTGGATAGCAAAAATTTCTAGTGGCTGTGGATTACTTCACCAAGTGGGTTGAAGCCGAACTCCTAGCAAAGATCACTGGAGCTAAAATATAGGACTTCATCTAGAAATTAATAGTCTACAGATTTGGCTTACCTCAGACTCTCATCACTGATAATGGATGATAGTTTATAGGAGAAAAATTTCTTAAATTTTATAAAGATCTGAACATCTTCCATCATTTTACATCAGTTGCTCACCTGTAGGCAAACGGCAAAGCTAAAGTAACAAACAGGATCCTGTTGCACTAGACTTGAAAGGACAAAAGAAACTTGGATGGACGAACTCTATCATGTTCTCTAGGCTCATAGAACCACTCAAAGGCTGCCAATTGGGAAAATCCTCTTTGCCCTAGCTTTTGGAGCTAAAGCAGTAATACCAGTCAAGCTTGAACTTCCCTCAACATGAGTTGAAGGATTCAATGAATAGGATAACTCATAGGATCTCAAAGCGTACCTTGACCTGCAAGAAGAAAAATGGGAGAGAGCCCAAATTTGAATAATGGCTTATAGACAAAATGTGGCTTGCTATTACAACTCCAGAGTTAAAAGTAAAATCTTCAAAGTTGGTGATTTGGTGCTGTGAAGAGCAGATATCTCTCAACCATAAAATCAAGAAAAGCTTGCTTTGAACTGGGAAGGCTCCGATGAGGTCGTGAAAGTCATCCAACCAGGAACATACTATCTAAAGAAGCTTGGAGGGCTACATTCTCACGACCACGAAATTCAAAAAACTTATGAAGGTACTATCAATAATTCCATTTTCATAATATTTTCTTACTTTAACATTCTTTCCTTTGGTGCACAATCATACAATGATAGGAAATTATTCAGCCGAACTTCATTCTCAAGTGAAGTGAAGGCCTCCACTTATTTAAGACAGGAGGTTAACCTCATTATAGCAAGGATGAAGTCCTCCAGTTATTTAAGATAGGAGGTTAACCTCATCGTAGCGAGGGTGAAGGCCTCTAATTATTTAAGATAGGAGCTTAACCTCATCCAAGTGAGGATTAAGGCCTCTAGTTATTTAAGATAGGAGGTTAACTTCATCCAAGCAAGGGTGAAGGCCTCCGATTATTTAAGATAGGAGGTTAATCTCGTCAAGATGAAGGCCTCCAGTTATTTAAGATAAGAGGTTAACTTTGTTCTAGCGAGATTGAAGATCTCTGGTTCCCAAATAGGAGGTAAACTATGGATACAAAAATCCCTGATTTTTAGACACTTCCAATCGAGTTCAAAAGCTCTTGTTCGTAAACAAGGAGGACAAACATACAAGCTATGGGATATCAATTCCAGACAATGTCGACATTAGGCAATATAAGAAACTAAAGAGAATAACAATCATTGAACCAAGATGAAATATGAAAAGGTAATCAAAAGTACTACTATTTCATTAAAGATAAAGTTCATTACATGGGTCATTAAGATTGATTACAAATAAAAAACAAAGAAAGAAGAAAGAGACCGAAGTCCTACTCGAAATCGGACTTTGGCTACCGGCTCCAGCTAATATGAGAACATGTTTCAAGTCATTGACTTTCTCTTCAAGATCTCTCCTTGCCGCTAAACTCTCATCAAGTAATTTGTTAGCTCTCTAGAGATTATCTTCTATTTCTCTCAGCCTTTTTCTCAGAACTGCAGACTCAACTTCGACATCCTTCATTGCATTCTTATTGTAAGTTGTCTAGATCTTAAGTTGTAAGAGTTCAGCCTCAGTCTTCTCATGAATTACCAAAAGATCTTTCATGATCCTCCTCAAAGAGGTGATCTCCTCTAGATCCCCTTTTAGGCTATTTGAGCTTTATCTACTAACTGCTTCCGTAGCTTGGACACCTCAGTGTTAGCTACATTAAGTTTTTTTTTCTAGATTTTTAATCTGCCCACACCAGCCGATTTGATAAGTGTCATATGCAATCTCAGCATTGTGCAGTTGTTTCTTAAGGTTGGAGAACTTCTTTTTGATCGGTCCCACCCATACTCCACCTTACTTGGGGGCCAGGCCGAGCCCCTCTCCAGCTGGCTGATCTTCTCTTTTACTTTGCAAAGCTCGACTTCAAGAGAGCAAATTTTGGTAGTCAAAGTCCAAGCTTTGTCACTAGCAAGTTTCATCATCTGCTCTAATTCTTCAGTGAGATGGTACTTCTTGATGGTGTGTTCTTTAAAGAATTACTTGGACAACTGACGAAGTCAGTTGATTTTGACTACGGCTTCAGCATAACCCTTTTTCAATTTTTTAAGTTCGTCCTCTATCTTTCTTAACTTTTTCTTCAATTGTTGGACTTCTCTTTTTAAATCTTTAATATGGACCTTCAAGAAGATACCTTGAGGTAGAGGTTTGGCTTCGATAGAAGACTGCACTTAATACATAAAAAAAATTGATGATGACAAAGAATAATGGCAAAGAAAATGATTTTGCTTTCATTAATTTAAATGTCCAAATACATGAGAAATAAAAACAAAAAGAAAACAAGTACAATAAAAGGTCTTAGACCTCTAGAGGAGCAGTGGAGGAGCTCGATGTAGACTCAATCATTATAGGCCCTTCAATAGGTGCAGGGATGGAGTCAGCAGGCTCAGAAGTAGTAGTAGTTGCACCAAGAAGATTGTCATCGATAGTAAGAAGTTCAGCTTCATCCTCAAAGTGTTCTCCTGTTAAAATGTTGAGATTCAATTTTGGAAACTTCTCCGCAACTCTTGACTGGCAGAGGTCATATCCTTTAATGAAGGCCTCCTGAGCGAAGGCCACCTTGATCTCCCTCTACTCCTCTAAAGATTTGAAGGAGGGAACGGCCTCTTCCATTTCTCGCTTCTTCTCTTTAATGGAGTTCTTCTTGACCTCCTTCCTCTTTTCTTTTGAGGTTAGAGCTACTCGCAGGTCGTTAGATGTCCACTCCTCCCTTTAAAGCATCTCCTGTGGATGTCCAACCTCAGTTGATAGGCAGCTCACCTCGACCTTGTACCCTTGGGTCTCTTCCATGGCTTTCAAGGCCTCAGCTCTCTCGACATGATAACTGACTCTGGTCTTGGTTTCAGTAGAGCCCTATCGAATATTAAGCCCAGACCCCCTCCAATTTCGCCTATGGCAAACCTTGGGTGTGGTGCATATCTCATTAACCTCACAGCAGGAACCTCACCCAGCTGAATTCCTCTCCAGTCAGATTATATTCCGATCGAACTCCTTTGCTCCACTTTATGGATAGCAGTAGAACTTGAGTGTGTCCGAATTCCATCATCCTTTTTTGACAATTATGGATCTAGCCAACATATATCGTGCATATTGGCTGGACGAGCTTGAACAATGAAAGGACATCATCATCAGCACAAACCTGATTTCCAATCTAGAATAGAAACTGCTTCATAAATAATGAATCACAACACTCCTTCGATTTGAACTTCAGGCCGATCTTGAGGGCAACAGAGCTCTTGAAAGTAAAGCGAATGGCACCAGCAAGAAGTTTACCCATTTCAACTCCTAGTCGATCTCGAAGATTGCCGAACTCCTCGAAGTAGGCCGAACTCCTTGAAGCTATTGAAAATAGCACCAATAAATTCTAGCCAACCACAAATTTGCTACCTACCATTTACAAGCCAATCTCCAAGTTCAGCTTACCTAGCTCGAAGTTCTTCATCCTAGCACGCACGCCTGTTAATAGGAGCAAAAGCTGCACCCAAACTCTAATATATAAATCTCAACCACCTACAAGTCATGATAAATGATAGTTCACTCTCCGTAACAAACTCCACATGGCCCGAACGATCCATTAACATTCTGTTATGGCGATCACTTTCATTCTATTATAGGCTCCACCTATATAAGGGATCCTCTAGATATGTTTTTCTCTCTAAGCTCTCCTCTTCACTTATATTCTCATGAGTACTCCATTCTTATTGACTAGAAAGCTAACTTGATCGTCGAAGGATCCTACCAGAGCAACCTACCTCTGATTTGGACTTTTTCTTGTAGGTCTCATCAGCAGCATCATCTTCAACAATTCTAGAGAACTCCGACATCAGCACCATTTTCTGCACCAACATTTTCTTTCCGATACACAAATATCCTATGGTGTTTTGAGAGGAGTCCACTATAAGAGAATTCTATTCTCTTCTAGATTTGTCAAAAACTCACTGGATAAATATTTGCCTCCTTGATCTGATCAAAGAGTTCTAATATCTTTTCAAATTTATTTTTCTACTTTATTACAGAATTATTTGAACATTTTAAATGATTCAGGCTAAACATACTCATACTAAGATAGGTCATTTGCAATCATAATGAAATATTGATATCATTCTCTAGCACTTGAGTTCATAGGTCCACATACATCACTATATATGAGACTTAGAACATCATCGTCTCTTTCATCTTTTCTAGTAAATGGTGACTTTATCATCTTTTCAAGAAGACAAGACTCACAGATTGTTAATGATTCATAATCATTGATGTCGAGGTTTTCCTCTTAAGCTAATCTATTTATCCTATTCTTGTTAATATGACTAAGCCTATGATGCCAAAGAGAGACATCTAAGACATTATCTAAGTTAGGGTATTTATTAGATGTGTACATTACACTAACAGGTTGTGTAAATGTTAAATATCATTTCTTTATTGTCCATGTATTATTGTAATATCATTCATAATGATATCATAATAATCCTTTTTTTATAGATAAATGATAACCATCTCTGGCCAAAAGGCCAACAGAGATCATATTTATCATAAACAATAGATAATTATGATAATCAATTAATAATGGTAATATTTATTTTAAATTAGCTCAATAATTTCTAAAACTAGGATTGGAATAAGATTTTCATTTCCAACATTCAGAAAGCTCCCACCATTTTCAAACTTTCTACTTACTTGTAGTCTTTACAACAAATTGCATAAGACTATTGGTATCCAATATCTAGATAGCAGAGTTACAAACAGAGAAATTATAAGATATTATCATATAACATTCTTGATAAGCAACTTCTTACTCTTTTCTCTTGTTCAGCCTATTAAGGTCAAGGAAAGCAAGATGATTCTTCTTCTTGTGCTCCTACTTCTTACACTAGAAGCACTCTGCCTAATTTGGGTTATTCTTAGTCCTATTATTTTGACTAGGCCAATGAGCCCCTGCACGAACCCTTTTATGCTGCTGAACCAAATTCAACTTTCAATACTGATTTTCAAAGTTGGATCCCATAAGTATATTACTGTCTGATAGTGACTAGAGCAATTAGGGTTTAGCCTTACTCTGAAGAAAGAGAACAATGACCTAATGTATATGAATTATTTTAATCTTAGAGACTTGGACTTAGTCTAAAGGTTATCCCACTATTTTATATGAATTAGTAGCCTCTACCTCTAACTCAAAAAATTATTTTAATTTTTTAGTAGGTACTAGAATCCACATAGACTGCACACAAGCCCGACTTTAGCTGATCAATCCATGTGCATCTATGGATAGATTCTTTAACCAATTATTTATCTAAACAACTTTTAATAATTTAATTTTATCCCAGAAATCTTATCAGTAGGCTTTGGCCTCCACTGTAAGGATCTGGTTATGTCCAACCATTAACATGATCATACTTGGTGCATCTAACCAATGAATGATTAAGCTCAACTTTGGTTGGTCAACCTAATCTCCATTAGAGAGACACTTCCAAGTCATCATATTATGAATGATAATTCTATTAGTCAATAAGCACCAAGCCTTTAGGCCTCTAATGATTATTGAGTTAATGGACCCATTATCATCCAACTTAATGTGAGGCTATGACTTAGTTATCCCCATAGCTTTATCATTTTAAGGACCTAAAAATTTTAGAAAATTTAAAATTATTAATGATTTAAGGATAGAGAAGACATGGACCAAATTGCTCCAACTAATTTCAGCAAGTCAAATCATCCAACTGACTTCTGAAGTCATTGATGAGGACTAGGACCAATTTCAATCCATTGGGTACCTAGATCATCTCACTGAATAAAATTGATCTCACTAATTTTCTATATGACATGGGTTAGAACAAATCAATGAGCAACCTAATCAAAAGTTGATTAACCATATTGGCCAAATAAGTGGGATCGGTGGGAGGGTCTGCCAAAGCTTGCATTAGATATCATTAGAAATGGCCAGGTAAGTAGGATATCAATTAAAGACTATCAATTTAGAAATATGAGACTTATCTTAGATACCAATCGATTGATCAATTTTTATTTGGTCTATCTAAAGACTCAGGCTCAATCACTAAGCCATGATCAGGTTCGTTTGTTAGATGTATGAACTTTGATCATCTACAACTATTGAATTGATTTATAGAAAAGAAATGACCTAATCCTTATTAACTATTAATTAGGTTTTAATCTTTTAACTTAGTCCATATTTAATCTAAGCTTAGATCTAACCCAATTAATGACCTGATCAAGCTAACCCGTTACCCCTTAACCCATGTTTTATGAAATTGTCTTAGGATCTTCAAATTATAAATCTAAATTCTAAACAATCACTTAATTCTTAATTAAGTTCAAGGCTGATGGGTTAAGGTTTGAAATCTCAGAACTAATTTTTGATTCACCATTTGAAACATTTTCAAAGTATAAACAATCTACATTGAATCTCATTCAATTCATGGTTTTAGATCTGATTTATTTCAATGTTTAGATCATGTCCTAGAATTTCAAATCTAAAATTTTATAGAAAATAAGTTCTCAATTTAAATTTTACAAAATAAATATATCACATATATTAATTTTAGATTCAAAATAAAAGCTACATATCAACATATGCAACTAGAGGATCTAGATCTAAACATGAAATACATCATATGGATTAGATCATAAACCATTTAAATTTAGATTTAAAATTTAAAAATAAATCATAAATTATTTTAGATCTCATCTAATATATTTATGATTTAGGAAGCACATACTAGGACAACCTCTTCACTACAAAGGATAAACCTTATAGCAGGACAACCTTATAATCAGTACGTGCGTCCCTATATTATTTAGATCTAATCTAAATAATCCATAATAGATCAAATATCTATTTAATTTAAGATTTAAAATCAAAAATTAAATCATAAAACTAGTTAAATCACATCTAACTTATTCATAATTTAAATCTATAGATCAGCACATACTAGGACAACCTTTTCATTATAAGGGGTTAACCTTACAATAAGACAACCTTATGATCAGTACATGCGATCTTTAATTTTTATTTTTAGATTTATTTTAAAGCATGCATGATTATATAATAAAAGAATCTAAGGCTCTGTGATACCAATATTGGAAAATCATGCAAGATTTCATGCATACATTTCGAGAATTTTTCGAAACTAGATGCAATGGAAGACATAGATTAAACTATTTAACCTATTTATGCATGTGATCTAATCACTAAACCCTATATCTAGGATCTATAATATATCATGATGTATTAATAAATCTAAAAATCAAAATAGGTTGGTATTGATCATATCAATACCCTAGATCTTAAGCTATTCTAAAAACTCTAGATCCCATCTAAGTTAGAAAAAAGATCAGATCTCTTATCTTTGTGTGGGTCAATAACACGACAGTTGAAATCCAACATTGTCCTTTGCTGCTTGGAGCTACACAACATGTACATTCTCTATGGATAGTCCATAAGAGATTGCAATGCAGATTGGAGGTTCGTCAAATGGATATCCACTCGAAGTGCTAGCTTCTCGTGAATCCCTCCTAATGGTTGATCTATAAAAAATTCTTCAGATCCCCTCCAAGAGATGAAGAATAAGAGTAAGATTGAGGGAGAAGTCCAACTCTTGGATCTCCCAAAAAGAAGAAAACAAAAGGCCTAAATAAAATTTTTAAGAGAAGACCCATCTTCTCTTGCAAAACATCAACCATTGATATCCTAACAAGATCTTCACACTTGGACAAGAGGAGACCTCCTCTAGAATTTTTCATGCTCCAGGTCATGGAAGAAAATCTCACAAAAGGATCGAGAAGAAAGGTTCTTAAAGAAATATTAAGAGATGACTTTCTTCTCTTCTTCTTCTCTTATCAAGACATGATCAAATCATGTCCAAAAGAAATCTTAATGCCCAACTCCATGGACGCCAACCTCTTACGGCCCTCTCACTTTTCTTCTTTTTCTCTCTATAAGACATCAAAAATTGATGTTCTAATGAAGACTCCACACCCGACAACCTTGAGCGCCCATCCTTCCATGCCCCTCTCCCTTTTTCTCTCTGATTTGCATGGAAGTCCATGAATATTTGATTCCCACAACTCCTTAAAAGGAGGCATCCCATAACTACCAAATAAGACTAGGTCAAATCCTAGTCTACGAATGAAATTATGGACTCTTAGGGGGTGTCCAACTCTTGGACATCTCCCCTTAAAAATCAGGTGTCAAGACTAGCAAATCCATGCTTATAATTCTCCCTAAACCATGCCATAATCAGATCAAATCTAATTAATAATAGGCACCACAAGAGAATCCTTCTCAAGGTCAAACTCTCAACAAAAGAAAGGGTCAAAGAAAGAAATTTGGGGGTGTCCAGCTCTCGGATGCCACCCAAATTTTATTGTGCATGGGAAACAAATTTTTCACACCAATAAATGTTCCTTCTTAATGCCAAAATTCAAATCAAATCTGATTTTATTTGGCAACTTCCATGGGTAGTAATTGGGATTTATAAAACTCTATCGAATAGAGTTCTTGGAAGAAAAAACTACTTCCCTAGTTTGACTTGTTCAAACAAATTTCCAAAACCAAAAATGAGAGGGCGCAAGGTGGCTTCTTATGTATGAGAAATTAATGTAAGAAATCTGAATAAGCAGCATGGGGATTTGAGAGCATGGCATAAGATAAGAGGAGGTTTCCTAGTCCAACTAGGAATCTCCAATGTAAACTAGGTCAAAGCCATTTTAAACCTAATTAAACTTAGATTAATGCAACCTAACTAAAGGATAATCCTAGTCCAACTAGGAATCAAATTAAATCAGATTAAACCAGATTTAAATATGATTTAAATCTTAAGTTAATTAGAAATTAGGTGCATTTAAGTCCTAGTCCAATAAAGAATAGTTTTCTCTTGCAATGACTTATTTCATAAACCAATTAGACTTAACCCAATTAAGTCCAAACCAATTCTAATTGAATCTAATTTAACTAACTCTATCTCAGCCCATTTGCTCAATCAGATTGAGCCAATTAGTAATCTAATTATGAATCGATCCTCCTATAATACTTGCACTAGATAGATCATGAATTGCATTGATGAGTCGATCACCGAACGATTCTCAATCATCGATCAACCATCTGATCAGGTAACAACCTCTTATGTATGTGGCCTCATATATTTGAACCTAAATCGATGGTACAAGAATCAATTTCTATACCAATCGAAATGACCATCTAGCAATAGTATCCAATGTCCGGATGGTCGAATGTATGCAAAGCAACATTCTTGGAACCATGACCAATGGTTATCATATAATTCATTCCTTTGATCAATATTGCTCAAGATGACTTTGAGTTAGTTGTCAACACTCATACAAGTCATCTATATTATATTTTAAAATTTTACAAGTTTTGTAGCAACTCATGAATATTATCTAGGCTTAGATTTTGCTAAATTAAAATAAAGTGAGATATTTACTTTCTAAAGTTAATCAGGAGTGGTCAATCCCATCTTAATTCACATACTAACTCTATAAGTACTTGACTACACCTAGAAATCATTCATTACTATTTTAGAAATATAGGTAGGTTGGCACCAAAGTATAGTGAGTTGCTTGCAAGTGATCTGGTGACGTTAGATCAGAGGGACACTTATACCCATTAGCCTTTAGTCGCCACATTTGATAGTAAAGTGCTATATTAGTCACGTTCAGTGTAGATGTACTCCTACATCTTACCTGTATGCCATATCGGTGTCTCCATACTACTTTATTATGAGGATAATCAATGTATATGACATACAGCGATCTGCACTCGATAAGTTATCATTCTTATTAATAACTTATCATTTAATCATGAACAAATTTAAGAACCATCTGATAAATATAAATTTATCAATTAAGTATGATTTTAAGAATGTTTTCATAACTTAGGAGTTCATTTAAAGAAGATAGAATTTTTGTGATGAATATAATCCAAATAACTATTATTATTTGATAATTCACATATAAATTTCAATCATCTACAACTTAGATGATTGGCTTTGGGATATATTTTTTAACAGGTGGCACAGAAACTAATTCTTGTATCAATCAAACTAACCATCTAGTAATGGTACCCGACATCATGATCAGTCGAATATTTGCAAGGCAATATTTTTAAAACCCTTGCCTATGGTTACTGTATAATTCATCCCTTTGATCCGTAATGCTCAGGATGACTACAAGTTAGTTGCCAACACCCATACAAGTTATCTATATTGTGTTTCAAAGTTTGCAAATTTTATGACTCCACACAAGGATTATCCAGGCCTAGATTTTGCTAAATTAAAGTATAGGGAGACATTCACTTCATGAAGTTAACTAAAAGTGGTCAATCCCATCTTGACTCACATACGGACTCTATAAGTACTTGATAGTACACAGAAACCTTCTAATTCTATATTAGAAATACAGATAGTCCGGCATCAAAATATAGTGAGTTGCTTGCAAGTCACCATGGTGGTCTCTGATCGAAAGGACACTTATATCTATTGACCTTAGCTATCTACTCTTGATAGTGAGTGATATATTGATCACATTCAGTGTAGATATACTCCTATATCCCACCTGTATATAATACTAATATCTCCATATCATTTAGTTACAAGGACAACCAACGTATGTGGCATACGACAACCTATACTTAGTAAGTTATCATCCTAGTTAATAACTTATCATTTAGTCATGAACAATTTAAGAACTATTTGATAAATCCTTCTTTATTGATTAAGTGTGATTCTAAAGAATTCATCATAACTTATGAGTTCATTTAAGAAAGATAGAACTTTTATGATGAATAAGCCAAATAATAATTATTATTTGATAATTTATATATTAATTTTAATTATCTACAACTTAGATGATTAGCTTTAGGATATATTTCCTAATAGATACTATGATCGAAAGTTGTTTATGAGTTAATTATGATAATATATATCTCAAATTTTCAAGTCTTGAGAATATGTGTTATCATACTGATTAACCTAATGGATGCATCATAAACACATTATACCCAGATATGATTTAAATAATTATCTTAAATTTTATTAATAATAAGTCAAAATAATAAATTATGTCCTTAGAATGTATTATAAGTGTCGGCCAATCTAGCTTCTAGGACATACATCTAACAATAGGTTCAAACCTAAACTGGTAACACAAGAATAAATTTCTAAACCAATCAAAGTAACTATTTAGTAATGGTACCCGATATCTGGATAATTTGAATGTATGTAAAGCAACATTCAAGAACTCACTTGAATATGATTACTGTATAATTAATCTCTTTGACCTCTATGTTTAAGATGACTTAGAGATAAGCTGTCAACTCTAAAAAAATACATCAATAATGTGTCTCAACACAATCAATCCTGTGACTCCGTATGAGGGCTACCCTGACCAAGGTTCTGCCAAATTGAAACATAATATAACACATCTCCTAAAATCACGAGTTGTCAATTCTATCTTGACTAATATACTAACTTCACAAGTACTTGACTATGCGCAAAAGCCTTCCATCACTGAATTAGAAATTTAGATAGTCTGGCACCAAAACATAGTGAGTTACTTACAAGTCACCATGGTGATCTTAGGTCAGAGGTGTTGGGTTAATAAGATCTCCTCACATGGACCGGCATGGCCACTAGTGATCAACCAATAACAAGGAATGAACTTCTCCTAGAGATTTACACAGAAGCACGATCAATAGATTCATGGAACAGAGAAAAAGAAGAAGAAAAAAAAGAGCTTTTTGGGAGAAAAGAGTTTTATTCAATGTAATTTCAACATATTATAATCCTTAACCTATTTTTAGTATAAGTGCTTTCTAAAAGGGTTAAGCCTCAAGCTCATAGAAAAACTCTTCTAAATCCAAATAACCCATGTACAAAAAACTAATCCCGCGACGCTGAGCCAGCTCAATCTGAGATTGAGCTGGCTGACCTATGACTAGGTTGGCTCCATTTGATATTGAGCCGATCCAGTTATGTACCATGCCAATAGTTCCAAAAATGTTGCTTTCTATCTGAATTTTCTCTATGACATAGCTAATACAGTCTAAGATTGAGCTAGCCCAATTTTCAACTTAGCCAATCCAGTCTTAGGGTGAGCCGGCTAAGTTCCTATACCATACTTATCTAGGTTGATCTCTTCTCTAGCTTGCTCCTATATTTTCATGACCTTTCTTCTCATGTTCCCAAGACATGGGAGTACCACTTCTAAGCTCACATTCTTCATCTTGGTGCATCCAAGTTCTTGTGAACACATCTTTTCCTAGCTGATCCATCCATGCCACACACACCTAAAAGCTATCTTCGGAGAGTACCTTTGTGAGCACATTAGACTGATTCTCCTTAGTATGGACCTTCATCAGTTCCATTCACCTTCCTCCATCAGCTCTCTGATCTTGTGGTACCTCACATCTATATGCTTTGTGCACGCATGATAGACTGGGTTCTATGTCAGCAGCAGAGCACCCTAACTATCACTATACAGTATAACCTTGCTCTACTCCATCCACAACTCAACAATCAGCCTCCTGAGCTAAAGAGCTTCCTTTGCAGTATCAATCATTCCAATGACTCAGCCTCTATGGCAGACAAGGCCATGATTAGCTGAAGGATTAATCTCCAAGATACTGATCCACCATATACGTAGAAGGGGTATCCAATAGTAGACCTCCTTGTATCAAGATCATCAGCATAATTTACATCTACAAATCCTTCAAAAGAACCTGAACCTCCATCTTCAAATTCTCCAGACTGTCCACCAAATATCAAACCATAGTCCCTTGTTCCATGTAGATATCTCAATATCCATTTCAATGCTTTCCAGTATTTCTTTCTAGGGTTAGCCATGTATCTACTAACCATGCTCACTACATGTGCTATATTTGGTCTATAACATACTATAGTGTACATCACACTGCCAACAGCATTCGCATAAGAAACTCTATCCATGTACTTGAAGGAACCAGATCTAGGATTTCATGGATAGATTTTAAAACTTTTTCAGGATCAAGCAGTGAAAGACTTAAATAAATTAAATATTTATTTAAATAAATATATAAACACCTAGATCTCAGATCTATTATATGATCAAGGCATGATATTAAATTAAAAATTAAAAATATAAAGGAGAAGAAAAGGTTGATCACATCAACGTAGATCTACATTACATCTAATATAGGTATGAAATCAATAGATCGGATCTATTACATGTGCAAGTTGGACATTCTAACTTGCTGATCTGGGCTTTAGGATGAAGTCAAGAGCCACACATGCATCCGGCATCTAGGAGTCATCCACACGAGCCGACGAGCATGATCAAAAATCCTGATGCAGGAAATCAATACAGTATGCTAGTACTGTGCTAATCTTTCTTTGATGGTCGATCAGATGCCTTCTTCTTCTAGATTTGGACTCATCAAAAGAGGAGAAGGAGGAGAGGAGGTTTCAAATGTGAGACACTCTCAGAAAACTCAAGGAAGGAGGAAGGAAAGAGGTGAACACAGCAACCCTTGAAGAAGACCCTCTTCTTCTTCTCTTTGCTCTCACCTAGATACCTAGTTTTGTGTCTATTGAATCTCAATGCCCAAGAATCATTTCCCTTTGATTTTCACATACCCAAATCCACTCTCAAAGATCTATGTTTCATAAAAAATTTAAGTAAAAATTTATTTTAAATAATAAGTTATGGAAGAGCCTTGTCTAGATCAAATTTCTAGACAAGGTAAGACCATATATGGCAAGTTGTTGGGGCGCCCAACACATGGGCGCCCCCTCCTCATCCCATGCCATGGACCACCACAAAAGAGTGCACAAAAACCCTCATTTTATCATGGAAATCATAAAAGAAATCAGGGTGGGGTGGCACACAAGGGAAGAGTCAATGTTTGTTGGGATTCTATCATATAGAGTCCAATACCACAACAACTTTCCATCTATTGACTTAGTCCTTAACTAATTCCCAAATAAATAGGAGAGGAAGAGAAGGGCATGCATGAGAGGGCCTGGGGAGAGGATTTTCCATGAAAAAATTTTAAAAAATAGGAGGGGGTGGGGGGGAGGGGGGCTAAGGTGGTGCAAGGAGGGAAGTCCTAGTAATACTAGGACTTCCAATTTGACTTGGTCAAAAAAAATCTTTTAACCAAATCAAATTAGATTTATTTAAATCCAATTAGAGTAGGTCTTAGTCCAACCAAGACTTTAATTAAATCAAATTTAATTTAATTTAATTTTGATTTAATTTTTAATTAAATTAGAGATTGGGTTGATACAAGTCCTAGTCTCACTAAGACTTCCAATTTGACTTGGTCCAACTTGATCTTTAGACCAAATAAAATTAAAATTTATTTAATCCAATTAAAATATATCTTAATCTAATTAAGAACCTAATTAAATTAGATTAAATTATATTTAGTTTTAATTTAATTTTTAATTAGATTAGAAATTAGGTTGACCCAAGTCCTTATTGAACTAGGACTAGTTCTTTCTTGCACTTAGCTTATCCAATAAGGCAATTGGACGTGATCCAATCAAGTCTAAAATAAATTTAATTAAATAATATCTAATTAAACTTAATTTCAGCCCTTTGATTTAATTAAATTAAGCTAAATAAAAATTAAATTTCTAATCAATCCTCTTGCAACACTTGCTCTAGGTTAAATATCAATCGTATTGATCATTTAACCCTAGAACGATTCTAAATCACTGATCAACCATCCGATCAGATTGTGAACTCTAATGTATGTGACCTTATAGGTCCAAACCTAAGTTGATAGGATAGGAATAGATTTCTATACCAATCAAAGTAACCATCTAGCAATGGTACCCAATGGTCGGATAGGTCGAATATATAGAACAACATCCTTAGAATCCATGCGGATATAGTTTCCATATAATTCATCCCCTTGACCAAAATGCTCATAGGATACCTCAAAGTTTAACTGTCAGCTCTGATCAGATTGTCCACATTGTATTTTAAAATATCAAATCCATCTGATGGATTATCCTGATCAAGGTTTTGTTATATTGAAATATATTGATACATTCTTCTCCAACTCTTGGAGTGGTCAATTCCATCTTGATCACACATCGACTTCATAAGTACTTAACTATGCCCAAAAGCTTTTTGTTATTGAATTAAAAATTCATTTAGTCCGATACCAAAGCACATTGAGTTGCTTACAGATCACTGAGGTGATCTTAGGTCTAAGGGATAGTTATACCTATATCCCATCAGAGACATTCTCGATGGTAGAATGCTCTGAAGTTGATCACGTTCAATGATGATGTACCCATACATCTCACCTATATGCTATACCAATGTCTCCACACTCCTTGGTTAAGAGGACAACCAACCAATATGGCATATAGCAATCTATGCTTGATAGATGTTGTCGTCCTAATTAACAGCTTATCATTTGGTCGTGACCAAATTTAAGGAATAATCGATAAATTTTCTCTTTTTCAAATCTAAATAGTTCTAAGGACTTCATCATAATAATGGAGTTCATTAGAAGATGAATACTTTATGATGAAAAGATGTCAAAAATATATTTTATTTATTAATGAATTAATTATAGATACAATGTAGCTCAACTGTCAATAGGCTGACAATTAGCTTTGGGACATACTTTCCAACAAATCCCACTTATCCTAAAGCCACTCGACACAGTATCTAATACCCATCTTCGACTTGTGATTGTCAAACTTCTTTATCACTAGGACTTTAGTGAAGGGGTCAGTCAGGTTTTCCTTTCCATCGATCTTCTGAAGGTCGATGTCACCTCGATCCACAATCTCTCGAACCAGGTGGAAGTAGCATAGAATGTACTTCATCTGCTGGTGTGCCTTTGGTTCTTTCGTCTGAGCAATGGCACCAGTGCTGTCGTAGTAGAGCAGGATCAGACCATCAAGGGAGGATGCTGCTCTGAGCTCGGTGATAAACTTTCTTAGCCACAGCTTTTTTTAAAGCATCTGATGCTGCCATGTACTCTACTTCATAAATAGAGTCTGTCACGGTATGCTGCTTGGAACTCTTCTAGCAGATGGCTCCACCATTCAGAGTAAAGATATATCTTGACATGCTTCTACTATCATCATGGTCAGATTAAAAGCTGAAGTCTATAAACCCCATAAGTTTTAGATCTGACTCATCATTAACCAACCATTGGTTCTTAGTATTTCTCAAATAATTAAGTATGGATTTAACCACTTTTTAGTGATTTTTTTTAGGATCAGATTGGTATCTACTCACTATTCCTAGTGAGTATGCCACATCTGATCTTGTACATATCATGGCATACATGATAGATCCCACTATCGAAGCATATAGAACTCTACTCATATGCTCTCTCTCTTCAGAAGTTGTCGGATAATCGTTCTTAGAGAGAGAAATTTCATGGCCTATCGGGAGATAGCCCTTTTCGAAATTCTTTATGCTGAACCTCTTCAGCACAATATCTATGTACGTGGACTGGGATAATCCAAGCATCCTCTTAGATCTATCTCTATAGATCTTCATCCCTAGGATGTACGATGCTTCTCCGATGTCCTTCATGGAGAACTGTAATGACAACCAGACTTTTATTCCCTAGAGTGTGGGGTTGTCATTTTTGATTAAGAGAATTTCATCCACATACAAGATAAGGAATACTATTGCTAGACCATTTGTCCATTTATAAATGCAGGGCTCTTCTCCATTCTTAATGAAGCCATACATTTTAATCACCTTATCAAAACACATGTTACAACACCGAGATGCCTGCTTCAATCCATAAATGGATTTCTGAAGCCTGCACACCTTGGACTCATCTGTGGATGTGAATCCCTCAGGTTGTATCATATACACCTCTTCAATCAGCTCTCCATTTAGAAAAGATGTTTTCACATTCATCTACCAGATCTCATAGTCCAGGTGCATAGTTATCGCAAGTATTATCTAAATGAATTTGAGCATTATGATAGAAGAGAATGTCTCATCATAGACAATACCATGATGTTGACGATACCCCTTGGCAATCAGACAGGCTTTATAAGTATCCACCTTTTCGTCTGTGCCCCATTTTCTTTTGAAGACCCATTTACATCCAATGGGTTTAACCCCTTCGAGTGGGTCAACCAATGTCCACATAATATTGACCTTCATGGACTCCATTTCAGATTTCATGGCCTCAAGCTATCTCTCAGAATTAGGTCTCTGCATAGCATCCATGTAGGTGATCGGATCCTCATCGTACTTATCGAGTTCGATGAAATCATCATTTCGAACCAAGAAATCGTAGTATCTATCCGACTGATGTGGTACTCTACCGAATCGCTTTAATGGTATAGATACACTAGGCTCCAAATTTGATCTAATCGAATCTAGTTCTGGTTCAACTACAGGTGTCAATTTTTCTACCTATTGAACATCCTCAAGTTCAACCCTAGAGGCAACAGTTCCTTCACCAAGAAACTTCTTTTCTAAAAAGATTGTCTTAAAGCTGACGAATAATTTTTGTTCTTTAGCATGGTAGAAATAGTAACCCTTACTTTCATTGGGATATCCTATAATCACATACTTATCAGATCGGGGTCCAAGCTTATTTGTATGCAAATATTTGACATAGGCCAGATAACCCCAAACCCGCAGGTGTGAGTGTAGGCCTATGCCCAGTCCATATCTCATATGGAGTCTTTGTGATAGATTTACTCAATACATTGTTCAATATATAACTTGCAGTTTCAAGAGCATAACCCCAAAATGAAATAGGCAGACTAGCAAAACCCATCATGGATCAAAACAAATCCAATAAGGTTCGATTTCTCCTTTTCGATACACCATTATGCTGTGGTATCCCAGGAGGAGTCCACTATGAGAGAATCCCATTCTCTCCTAGATATGTCAAGAACTCACTAGATAGATATTCACCTCCTTGATATGATCAAAAAGTTTTAATATTCTTTTCAGTTTATTTTTTTACTTCACTTTGAAATCTTTTAAATATTTCAAATAAATCTGACTTATGTTTCATTAGATAAACATATCCATACCTAGATAGATCATTAGTGAAAGTTATGAAGTAGAAATATCTACCTCTAGCATCTGTGCTCATTGGTCCACATACATCAGTATGTACTAGACCTAAGAGCTCAGTAGCTCTTTCACCATTTCTAATAAAAGGTGACTTGGTCATTTTTTTGAAGAAGATAGAACTCACAAATCGGAAGTGATTTACAATCACTGACTTCGAGGATTTCCTCTTGGATCAACCTATTTATCCTATTCTTATAAATGTAACCTAGCCTACAGTGCCCTAGGTAGATATCAGAGACATTATCTAATCTAAGGTATTTTCTAAAAATATACATTATACTCACAGGTTGTGATAAAATATAGATACCATTTCTTTGTTGTCCTTGCATTATTGTAACATCATTCATAATAATATCACAATAATCTTTCTTTATAGATAAATGATAACCATCCTTGGCCAAAAGGCTAACAGAAATTATATTCATCAGAAAGGAAGGACAATAATGACATTCATTTAAAGAAATGATATTAGTATTGAGAATAAGTTAAACTATTCCTATAGCTAAAACTGGAATAGACCTTCCATCTCCAACATTCAGGAATCGCTCATTATTCTCAAATCTTCTACTAATTTAAAGTCCTTGCAACGTATTACAAATATGGACTGAACTTTCAATATCCAATACCCCAATAGAAGTATCACAAACAGAGAAATTATAAGGTGTTATCATATAACATCCTTGATCAGCAACTACTTGCTCATCACTCTTATTTAGCCTGTTAGGGTCATGGGAATCATGATGCAGGGGATAGTTCCGCTTTCAATATTCCTTCTTTTCATAATAAAAGCACTCTACCTAATCTAGGTTATTCTTAGACCTTATGTTTAAATTGGGCATAGAGGCTTCAACACGAACCACTTCATGCTACTGAACAACATTCAACTTTCGATACATATTATCGAAGTCGGATTCCATAAGTTAATCACTATCTAATAGTGAATGGAACAACTGTGGTTAGGATTTAACTGCATAAAGGAGAACCAAAAGCTTAATTAGTAATTGATTCATTAAACCTAAAGATTTGGACTTTAATCAAAAGGTTTCTCTCATTATTTTATTCGAATTGGTATCCTTTACCTCCAATTCGAGGAATTATCCTAATTTCTTAGTGGATACTAGAATCCACATAGACTGCACACAAGCCCAACTATAGTTGGTCAACCAATGTACATCTAAGGATAGGTTCATAATCAATTATTTCTTTAAATAATTTTTAGTAATTTAATTTTGCCCTAGGTATCTTTTTAGTAGGCTAGGGCCTCCACTGAAAGTCTCACTTAGGTCCAACCATTTACATGATCATACTTGGTCCATATAACTAATAAATAATTATGCCCAACTATGATTGGTCAGTCTAACCACCATTTAGAGAGACGCGACTAAAAAATCATATTATAAATTATAATTCCATTAGTGGATAAGCATCAGGCCTATGGGCCTCCAATGATTATCCAACTAATGGACCCATTATTATCCACTTAATGGAGGCTATGATCTAGTTATCACCATAACTATTTTATTTTAAGGACCTAATAATTTTAGAAAATTTAACGAATTTGATTTAGAGAAAAGGTTGGATTAACTGGCTTGTCATGGTCCTCCCACTAGCTTCACCAAGTTAGCTTAAGGGAGACCATTAATAGGCTGATCTAGGTGCACCTAAATCAGTCACACTGATTTACCTAGCTGACATGGGTCAACTCAAATTGTCAAGCGATCATATCAAAACTTAATCTCATCAAGAAGGCCAGGTAAGTGAGATCGGTGGGAGGGTCTGCCAAAGCTTGCCTTATATACCATCAAAAATGGTCAGGTAAGCGAGCTGCCAATTAAAAACCATCCATCGTATGTGCCAAACTTACCTTAGACACCAACTAATTTAATTAGTCTTGATTAGATCAACCTAATAGTTCGAGCTAGACCACTTAGCCAAGAATCAAGTCCATTTAATTCTTGTTAAAGACATGGACTTGACCAACTACAACTATTGTAATTGATCTAGAGAATCCTTGACCTAATCTAAGAAATAATTGATTAGATTTAGTCAATTCTCTAATTGAGTCCATTCTTTAATCTAACTTTAGGTCTAACCTAATTAATGGACCTAATCCCCACTAATCTATTAATCCAATGTGTTATGATTCGTGTCATAGAATCTTTAATTTACAATCCTAGAACCTAATCAAACAACTTCTTAATTCTTAATTATGTTTTGGGATGAGGGTTGGGGTTTGGCTTTTCAAAAATGATTTTCATATTTGTAAAATATTTTTAGAACATAGTTCTATCAAATAAGTTGCATGTTTGATATATAATCAATGTTGGTGCAGAATATGGTTGACGCCGGATCGAGCTATAGTTGGAGAAGATGAGATCATCATCGGTAATCTGCAAAATAAAGTACTATCTAGAGTTGATGGTGATTCTGGCAGGACCCTCCGACGATCAAGTCAGCTCTTCTAGCCAATAGAAATGGAGTGCTGAGGTATGAATTTGGTAGAGTTTTAGGGAAGGAGAAGAGAGCTTAGAGAAAACATATCTGGAGGATCGCTTTTTTTAAACGGCCATTGAAGTCCAGTCTGATGCTTAGCCTAATGTGACTTGTAATCATGAAAGAGCTTCGATTAAGAATTCTTCCTCCAGCAGTCGAACCCCGATCGAACTTCTTTAGCAGTCGATCTCATCCAACGGTCGAACCCCTTTCGGACTTCCTTCAGTGGCTGAACCCCAGTCGAACTCCTTCAAGCACTCGAACTCCCTCCACTGGTCGAACCCCTCTCAGTCCTCTCCTTCAGTCAGATTTTTCAAGGAGTCGAACTCCTTCTGGACATCTTCTTCAGTCGAATTTCTCTAGGAGCCAAACTTCTTCCTGATTCCTCTAGGAGCCAAACTTCTTTCGGACATCTCCTTCAGTCGAATTCCTCAAGAAGCCAAACTCCTTTTGGACATCTCCTTTAGTCAGATTTCTTCAAGAGCCGAACTCCTTCCGAACTTCTCCTTCAGTCAGATTTCTTTTGGACATCTCCTTCAATTGGATTTCTCCAAGAGCCGAACTTCTTTCAGATACCTCCAAGAGCCAAACTCCTTCTAGACATCTTCTTCAGTTGGATTTTTTTAGGAGCTGAACTCCTTTCAGATTTCTCCAGCAGTCGGATTCCTTCAAGAGCCAAACTTCTTCTGGATTCCTCTAGGAGTTGAACTCCTTCCAGATTTCTTCAAAAGCTGAACTCTTTCTAGACATCTCCTTCAGTTGGATTTCTCTAAGAGCCAAACTCCTTCCAAATTTCTTCAATAGTCGAATTTCTCTAAGAGCCAAACTACTGGAGGAATCCGACTGAAGGAGAAGTTCGTAAGGTGTTTGGCTCTTGAAGAAATCCGACTGAAGGAGATGTTTGGAAGGAGTTTGGCTCCTTGAGAAATCTTACTGAAGGAGAGGTCTAGGAGGGATTTAGTCACTGGAGGGAGTTCGAGTGCTTGAAGGAGTTCGACTGGGGTTTGGCCACTGGAGGGAGTCTGGAAGGGGTCCGACCGCTGGATGAGTTTGGCTACTAAAGGAGTTTGATTGGGGTTTGACTGTTGGTGAGAGAATTCTTAATCGAAGCTCTTTCATGATTACCAGTCGCATTAGGCTAAGCATCAGACTGGACGTCGGTGGAAGCAGGATTTATTCCCAACAATCAATATGCATATAAAATAAACATGAAACTATTTTAGATCTAATCTAAATAGATTCATGTATTTGAAATAGTTTTAATGCCAATCAATCATAAAATAATCTAGATCAAATATAACATATTTATGATGATTAAAATTATATTAAAATATTTTTAATTAAATTATAAAATTTTTTAGATCTAATCTAAAATTTTATGATCAATATTTTAGATCAGTACATACTAGGGCAATCTTTCCACTGTAAGGGATAAACCTTACAGTAGGACAACCTTATAGCATTCTGTGCAATCTAAAACCTTATTTTTAGATATAAAACTATTTTAAATCTATTAAATCATAAATAAAACTAGATTAAATCTAATAAATTGATGATTAGAAGTAGATCATCATGAACTAGGACAACCTTTTTATTGTAAGGGATAAACCTTATGGTAGTTCATGAGATCTAGATTTTTAATTTTAGATTTAATAATTAGATTATAAATTAAATTTAATTTAAAAAATAATATAAACATACTCAAGAAATTATGTAATAAAAATCTAGGCTCTGATACCAATTAAAGGAACCAGATCTAGGGTTTCATGGGTAGATCTTGAAATTTTTTCAGGATTAGGCAGCAAAAGATTTAAATAAATTAAATATTTACTCAAATAAATATATAAATATTTAAATATCAGATCTATTATATGATCAAGATATGATATTAAATCAAAAATTAAAAATATAATGGAGAAGAAAAGATTGATCACATCAACTTAGATCTGCACTACATCTAATGCAGGTATGAAATCAATAGATTAGATCTATTACCTGTGCAAGTTAGACATTCTAACTTGCTGATTTGAGATTTAGAATGAAGTCACGAGTCGCATATGCATCCATCCTCTAGGAGTCATCCACACGAGCCCACGAGCACGATCAAAAATCTTGATGCAAGAAATCAACACAGTATGCTAGTACTGTGCTGATCTTTCTTCGATGATCGATCAGATGCCTCCTTCTGGATTTAGACTCTTCCAAAGTAGAGAAAAAGGAGAGGAGGTTTCAGATATGAGACACTCTTAGAAAACTCAAAGAAGGAGGAAGGGAAGAGGTGAACACAACAACCCTAGAAGAAAATCCTCTTTTTCTTCTCTTCGCTCTCACCTAGACACCTAGTTTTGTGTCCATTGAATCTTAATTCCCAAGAACCATTTCCCTCTAATTTTCACACACCCAAATCCTATCCCAATGTTCTATGTTTCAAAAAAAATTTAATTAAAAATTAATTTTAAATAATAAGTTATGGAAGAGCCTTATCTAGGTCAAATATCTAGACAAGGCAGGACCATATATCGCAAGTTGTTGGGGCGCCCCCCAAAACTTGGGCGCCCCCTCCTCATCCCATGCCGTGGACCACCACAAAAGAGTGCACAAAGACCCTCTTTTTACCATAGAAATCATAAAAGAAATCAGGGTGGGGCAGCACACAAGGGAAGAGTCAATGTTTGTTGGGATTCTATCATATAGAGTCCAATACCATAACAAATTTCCATCTATTGACTTGGTCCTTAACTAATTCCCAAATAAATAGGAGAGAAAGAGAAGGGCATGCATGAGAGGGCCTTGGGAGAGTATTTTTCACAAAAAAATCCTAAAAAATAGGAGTGGAGGGGCATTTGGGCTAAGATGGCGCAAGGAGGGAAGTCTTAGTCATACTAGGACTTCCAATTTGACTTGGTCAAATAAAATCTTTTAACCAAATTAAATAAGATTTATTTTAACTAAATTAGAATAGATCTTAGTCCAACCAAGATCTTAATTTAATAAAATTAAATTAAATTTAATTTTGATTTAATTTCTAATTAAATTAGAGATTGGGTTGATACAAATCCTAGTCTCACAAGAACTTCCAATTTGACTTGATCCAACTTGATCTTTAGACCAAATAAAATTAGAATTTATTTAACCCAATTAAAATAGGTCACAAACCAATTAAAAATCTAATTAAATTAGATTAAATTAAATTAAATTTTAATTTAATTTTTAATTAAATTAAAAATTGGATTGATCCAAGTCCTAATTGAACTAGGACTAGTTCTTCCTTGCACCTAGCTTATCCAATAAGCCAATTGGACTTGATCCAATCAAGCCCAAGCTAAATATAATTAAATATAATTAAATGGTAATCAAATTGCTAATCGATCCTCCTGCAACACTTGCACTAGATTAAATATCAATCATATTGATAGTTTAGCCCTAGAATGATTCTAAATCACTGATCAATCATCCGATTAGATCGTAAACTCTAATGTGTGTGACCTCATAGGTCCAAACCTAAATCTGTAGTATAGAAATAGATTTTTGTACCAATTGAAGTAACCATCTAGCAATTGTACCCAATGGTCAGATAGGTCGAATTTGTAGAACAACATCCTTAAAATCCATGCGGATATAGTTTCCATATAATTCATCTCCTTGACCAAAATGCTCGTAGGACACCTCAGAGTTCAACAGTCAACTCTGATCAGGTTGTCGACATTGTATATCAAAATATCAAATCCATCTGATAGATTATCCTGGCCAAGATTTTGCTATATTGAAATACATTGATACATTCTTCTCCAACTCTTGGAGTGGTCAATTCCATCTTGATCACACACCAACTTTGCAAGTACTTGACTGCTCAGAATCCTTCCATTACTGAATTAGAAATTTAGTTAGTCCGATATCAAAGCATAATGAGTTGCTTGCAAGTCACTGAGGTGATCTCAGATCTAAGGGATATTTATACCTATATCCCATCAAAGACATTCTCGATAGAATGTCTCTGGAGTTGGTCACATTCAATGACGATGTATCCATACATCTCATCTATATGCCATACCAGTATCTCCATACTCCTTGTTTAAGGGGACAACCAACCTATATGGCATACAGCAACCTATGCTCGATAGACGCTGTCGTCCTAATTAACAGCCTATCATTTGGTCGTGAACAAATTTAAGGACTAATTGATAAATCTTCTCTTTATTGAATCTAAATAATCCTAAGGATTTCATCACAATAATGAAGTTCGTTAGAAGATGAATACTTTATGATGAAAAGATGCCAAAAATATATTTTATTCATTATTGAATCAATTATAGATATAATGTAGCTCAATCGTCAATAAGTTGATGATTGGCTTTGGGACACATTTCCCAATAGTACTCTCTCTCCTCTTCTAGCTAGTGTCTTTGATACTTGGAGAGAGATATGTGGCTCGATAATGGTGTCTCTACAGGTTTGGACTTCTGCATCCTAAACCTCTTCAGAACTTTTTGGACATATCCTTTTTGTGACAAATAGAGCACTCATTTGCACTTATCTCTGCAAATCTCCATTCTAAGGATTTTCTGTGCTGGACCCAAAGCCTTCATCTCAAACTCAGATGTTAATGCCTTTTCAACCTTCTCACAGCTTCAATGCTTCTTCTGACTATAAGCATATCATCTATATATAGAAGCAAGTACAAGGCATCATCTTTATCTATATTCTTAGTGTAGACACAGTAATCATGTTTACATCTTACAAATTTCAGGCTCAAAATAAAGCTATCAAATCTATGATACCACTGAAAAAGGGATTGTTTCAGGCCATACAGTAACCTCTTGAGTAAACACACCTTCTCCTCCTCTCCAATCTTCATGAAACCATCTGGCTACTTCATGTAGATCCTCTTCTCCAAAGTTTCATGAAGGAAGGCCATCTTCACGTCCATTTATTTCAATTCAATATTGTGGTATGCCACCGGTGTTAGCAAAATCCGAATAGATGTATGATGCACCACAAAAGAGAAAACTTCTATGCAATCAATCCCTTCCCTTTAAGAGCATTCCTTTGCTACTAGCCTAACTTTGAATCTGGCTCCACATTGTTCTGAAGGTACCTCTTTCTTTGTGAATACCTATTTTGTGCCAATAGGTCAAGCACCTTCTGAAAGATCCACCAGCTATCATATTTAATTCTTTTCAAGTGATTTCATCTCCTCCATCATGGCCTGCATCCATGGGTCATCATCTTCACTCTTCATAGCCTCTAATTAGCAGTGATGTGTGCATAGAAGATAACCTCATCAATTTCATATATGATCGGTGTTCTGATAGTAAGCTCGAGCTTGTGTAAAGCCACTTCCACTAGCACATCACTCCTACCTGAAGCTTGTGGCTGATCCTACACCTCCACCTGAATAGTTGGCTCTCCATGCTAGTCTTCCATCCAAGTATCTATTCTCCTACCTAGCTCCACCTCAATAGGAATACTCCTATAAGTAGCTGCAGACTGCATGTCATCTATCTCTGATTGGCCACCACTATTTACCTTAATTTTTTCAGTTCCAACTATATTTCCAGACCTCTTTAAGATGCTCTCCTCATCAAAGATGACATCCCTGCTAATTACTAACGTTTGGGCTTCAGTATTCCATAATAGATATCCTTTGACTTCTTGCAGATACCTAATAAAAAACATGCTTTGAGATTTTGGGTCCAATTTGCTCCCCTCAGCTACCTCCACATATGCATGGACCGAACAATCGAATACCATCAGATGGCCAAGCTCCACCTTCTTTCTACTCCAGACCACTTCTAGAATGCATTCGTTTAGCTTGCGATGAGGAGACCTGTTAACAAGAAAATAAGAAAAAGTTATGGCATCACCCTAAAAGGACTTTAGAAGTGATGTCTGTAGCCTTAAACTCCATGCCTTCTTGGTTAGTATCAGATTCATCCTCTCTAGACACCATTCTATTGGAGAGTCATCTTCACTGTATGTTGGTGTTTGATATCATTTTTCTTATAGTACCTCTTGAACTCTAGGCTTGCATACTCTCATTCATTATCCGATCTCGGACACTTCACCTGACTCCCTGACTTTTTCTTTACCTCAGCTCTCCAGGCTCTAAATCGGACAAACACCTCTGACTTTTCTCTGATTAGATAAACCCACACCTTTCTTGAAAAATCATCAATGAAGGTAACAAAGTATCTTGCTCCACCTCTAGCTGATATAGGAGCCGGTCCCCACACATTCGAGTGCACTAAATCCAGCATCCCTTTGCTGTGCTTGGTACTTTTGGCAAATTTCATCCTATGCTATTTGTCAAAGATGCATGACTCACATAAATCTATGACCTCCTTCTTTAGGATTAGGATCATCCCTCCTCTGCTAAGTTCTATGGGCCCATGGTCACTCATGTGATCCATCCGATAGTGCCACAGCTAATATAAGAGCTGCTCCTCCTGTGCTGCTGCTAGCACCTCTACACTATCATTCATCATTGAGCCTTCCATTATGTAAAGATTATTTCTCAATCTTCTACTTCTCATCACCATCAAAGCTTCCTTTAAAATCTTCAAGCATCCACTCCTAGCCTGGCTACTAAAACCAAAACCCTGCTCCTCCAAGTAGCCCAAAGAGATCAAATTCTTTTTCAGCACTAGCACATGCCTGACATTCAATAATATATGAATGATCCCGTCATACATCCTCATCTTGATAGAGCCAACTCTAGCTACTTTGCATGGGTGATTACCTCCAAGGCTAACACTACCACCATTGGTCTTTTGGTAGGAAGCAAACCATTCTCGATGAAAAGTATAATAGTGTGAGCATGCTAAATCCAATAAGCACGTAGTATTTGTTAGATGTATACCTTAGAAGCTAGATTGGCTAACACTTGTAATACACTTCCAAGGGTAATTTTATAATTTTGATTATAAATTAATAAAAAGGTTATTTTCTATCACAGTGTGTATTTAAAGTGTCTGTGATACATCCTTTGAGTTAATGGTAATGATAGTTCATATTTTCAAGAGTTAAAAATTTAAGACATGAATTTTCATAATTAACTCATAAACTACTTCTGACCGTAGGATCATCATGAGGATGGCGATTGATCCGGAAGGATGGTGTAAGATTGCTTTCTTAGGATAGATGTATTTTGAGTCTACAATGTGGAGACATTGGAGCGAGAGTATAGGTACTCATTAGAGAATGAGGGTATTGAGCGTGACCACCTCGAGTAGTCATAAGAAAGTCTACCTTTTCATCAATGAGTAACTCGATGCTGCAGTGGTGTGTCTAGTTTTTTGACCTGAGGTGCATCGACAGTTCACCTTGAGGATGTTATAGTTTGACTACACCATAACTTAGTCTTCTAGCCATTCGAAACCATAAGATGTATGTTGGCCATAGCATGTTCATTATAGAAATTGGATTGCACCAATAGGGGATCTATCTACCTCGGTAGATGAGGAGTAGTCCTATGATAATCATGAGATTGAGTTCGTAAGCCCATGGCCATGGCAGTGTGAATATGATAGAAAGAGTTTTTATTAGAATTTCACATAGGACTTGAATCGAATGATTAATTCATATGACTGATATTGGATTTGATGAGTTTACCTTAATCCTAATCCAGTCGGGGCTCAAGATAGAAGAACCCGATCATACAAGTAGCTACACCATGAGGTTCGCTTTCAGCTCTAACGGATTGCTACCATATACTGCTAGGTGTCACTGGTGGATTTTTGGAGCAATTAGAATGATTTAGATGATCGATCATTCTAATTGTATGAATCAAAAAAGTTCTGATCCATTGAAAAGTGTTTTGATGATGTCAATGATAGAGATAGCGACATGTCTCACTATCATATAGAACTAAACCTAACTGGATCACACAAATAAGGATTTGGATCTGGATGTCATCAATTGGACTAACTAAGTTTAATTGATTTGGATTAGATCCGATTAGGTTCAAAAAAATCATGCTAGTACACGATTGAGCCTAACATTCTTCTTTTTGTAATCACTTAGGTTTGTCTTGACTGAGCCAAATTTATTTGGACTCACTCAAGAACCTTGTCTTAGTCTGATTGGAGCTGTCTTAATTTATTAGATGGATTTAAGACAACACCTGCTAATTCCTATCACCTACTAATTCCTATTTTTGGACATAGGTTAACTGTTGACCTTGGACAGCTGGATATGGGGCCATGTGTCATGCACCTATAGGAGAGCATCTAGGGCTCTTGTCTCCCTGCTAAATGATGCAAGAGAGAGGGTGCACAGCACCCTAGGCATGCATCCCATGCAGATAAGAGATGGAGTCCCATACAAATGGGACTCTAGGGTGTTTTGATAGGTTTAAACACCTAGGCACCAAATAGATTAGGTATATCCAGTTTAGGCACCACCTATGTGGATTTTAGAGGGGCTCTCATCTGATTGATCATATGACTGAAGGAAAAATATTGTTTTCCACCGCAGGATCGTGCAGATCTGATCAAATCCGAGGAAGAGTTTTCTAAAAATTTCTAAACAATCCAATTAGATCTAAGAGTTCTTAGATCTAATCATGATGATCTGATATTAAAAATTAAAAAATTAAAATTAAATTAGATTTAATTTAAAGTACCTGATAGGATAATCTAATTATTCTATAATGATCCTATTGATTCCTAAGGTTCTGGAAGGAGCCATGCACGCGCCTGGTCTCTACCAGTATCCACTCGAGTAGGATCTAAATGTCTTCTCCTCATGAACCTTTTCTTCAAAAATTAGATCTGGATCTGATCTGAAGAACCTTCAAAACTATTTTTGAAAGTAGCCCATCTGTCACACGAACACCATCGCGTAGATCCTGAATATTATGCCGAAAACCTTGGACCTTCTTCTCAGATTTGTGCTTAACATTTTAGGCTTATAGAAGAGAAAAAGAGAAAGGATAGAGGGGGTGTGGGATATCAGGGATGACAAACTTTGGGCATGGAAAATTATTTCTTGCTTTGAATGCACTTTGACGTGAGAAAGGCTTTTATGTCCAACACCTAATTAGAGTCTCTTTTGACCAAAATAACTCATTTATTTTGTCATTAGGACTCTAGGACCCATTCTCCATGAAAAACTACCAGATCTCATCTATTGTTTTTGCTAAAAATGATTCAAAAAGATGTCAGCATGAGTAGATAAGGAAGAGTCCACTGCGCCAAGAACTCTTCTCTCAAGAGTTTGATCCAAATCAAAATCTATCATAACTCAGTCTAGACACCTCCAAAAATCACAAAATTTGGTACACCCAATGCATAACTCATTCTCTATCCAAAAATTAGATCAAAATAATATCTAGAGAATTTTTTGAAGCATCTAATCAGGTGACCCTTAATTCTCTCAAATAGGACAACTTTTGACCCTAGTCCAATTTGACTATGAATGGATTTAATTTCTATAATTAATCTGACCTAGACTTATTTCAGTTGGATGAAAATAAATCCATTCAAAATACAAGAATAAATCAAATCAAATTTGACTCAGTTGCGACGAATCAGAAAGATTTTAGAAGGAGAAAGTCAAGTTCAATCATGTGCTAGCACGATTACCTTGAACCTGATTGGATCTAATCCAAATCAATCAAACTGGCTTAGCTCAATTGATGACATCCAGATCCAAACTCTTGTTTATGTGATCCAGTTAGATTCAATTCTGTATGGTAATGAGACATGTCACAATCTCCATCATCAACATCATCTAAACACTTTTCGATGGACCAAAACTTTTCTGATTCATGCAATTAGAATGATTGTTCATCAAAATCATTCTAATTACTCCCAAAATCCATCAATGACACCTAGCAGTATATGGTGACAACCCATCAAAACTAAAAGTGAATCTCTTGGTATAGTTACCTATGTGATTGGGTTTTTTTATCTTGAGCCCCGATAGGATTAGTGTTAAGGTAAACTCGTCAAACCCAATGTCTGTCATATAAATTAATCATTTGATTCAAATCTAATGTGAAACCCTAATAGAAACTCTTTCTATCATCTTCACTTTGCCATAGCCATGGGCTTATGAATTCAGTCTCATGATTATCATAGGGCTACTCCTCATCTATCGAGGTAAATAGATTCCGTATTGGTGCAGTCCAATTCCTACAATGAAGATGCTATAGCCAATTTATACCTCAGGATTTTGAATGGCTAGGAGACCGAGTTATGGTGTAGTCAAACTATAATACCCTTAAGGTAAACTATCGATGCACCACAGGTTAAAGAAACAGACACACCACTATAGCATCGAGTCAGTCATCGACGAGAAGGTAGACTTTCTTATGACTACTCAAGGTGGTCATGCTCAGTGCCCTCATTTTGTAATGAGTACCTATACTCTAGCTCTACTATCTTCACACCATAAACTTAAGATACATCTATCCTAAGAAAGCAATCGTATACCAACCTTCCAGATTGATCACCATCCTCATGATGATCCTACGATCGAAAGTAGTTTATGAGTTAATTATGAAAATTCATGTCTTAAATTTTTAACTCTTAAAAATATGAATTGTCATTACCATTAACTCAAAGGATGTATCACAGATACTTTTAAATACACACTATGATAGAAGATAATCCATTTTTTAATTTATAGTCAAAATTATAAAATTGCCTTTAGAAGTGTATTACAAGTGATAGTCAATCTAGCTTCTAGGACACACATCTAACAAACTCCCACTTGATCTAAAGCTAATTAGCTACAAATCTAAGTCCCATCTTCTCAAGGCGAGCTTTGATCTTTTGCTATCTTAATGGCTTTGTCAGTGGGTCAACCGCATTATCTGCAGTGTCGACTCTCTTGACATTGACATATCCTTTCTCGAGGTAATTAGGGATGAGGTGGTATCGCTGCTTAATGTGCTTAGATTTTTGGTGAGACCTCGACTCCTTAGCTAGGGCTATGGCATCATTGTTGTCATAGTACAGAGGGATTGCATCTGACGGCATCACTCTAAGCTCTACGGCAAACTTCTTATACTAGAATGCCACCTTTGCAGCTTTCGATGCAATGATGTACTCTACTTTCATGGTGGAATCTGTTATCACAGTCTGCTTGAAACTCTTCCAACTGACAGCAGCACCATTGCATACAAACAGACTTCTAGATGTTGACTTTCGATCATCTATATCGGATATAAAATCCAGGTCTGTATACCCCTGGACCTAGAGTTCTCCATTACCAAAGATTAGAAACATATTCTTAGTCCTTCTCAAGTATTTAAGGATACATTTAATAGAAGTCCAGTACTCTTCATCTGGATTTGACTAATATCTGCTCGTGATACTCTTGGCATGGGCAATATCTGGTCATATACATAGCATGGCATATATGAGGCTTCCTATTGCTGAAGCATAAGGGATCTTGCTCATGCATTTAATCTCCTCAGGTGTGTTGGGAGACATCTTTTTGGAGAAATGAATATCATGTCTGAAGGGCACCAATCTCCTCTTGGAGTTTTCTATGCTAAACCTCTTTAGTACCTCCTCTATGTACTTTTTCTGTAAGAGATCCAGCATCATAATGGTCTATCTCTATAGACCTTAATTTCTAGAATAAATGATGCCTCTCCTAGGTCTTTCATGAAGAATTTTTTAGATAACCATATTTTTACTGTAGTCAACATGGAAATATCATTCCTAATAAGGAGGATGCCATCCACGTACAGTATGAGAAAGATAATAGCACTCCTACTGACCTTTTTGAAAATATAGGACTCCTCCTCGTTCTTAATGAATCCAAATGATTTGATCACATCATTGAAATGAACATTCCAGCTCCAAGATGCTCGCTTAAGTCCATATATGGATCTTTGCAGCTTGCAGACCTTATGATCAGTATCACTGGATGTAAAACTCAGTGGCTGTTCTATATAGATATCTTTTCCAAGATATCCATTTAAGAATATTGCTTTTACATCCATCTGTCATATTTCATAATCAAAATAGGCTACAATAGCAAGCAATGTATGGATAGATTTGAGCACGGCTACTGGCGAAAAAGTATCCCTATAGTCAATGCCTTCGCGCTGACTATACCTTTTGCTATGAGCCTTGCTTTGAATGTCTCTACATTTCCATCGATACCTATCTTTCTCTTGAAGATCTATTTACACCTAATAGGTACTATACCTTCAGATGGATCTACCAAGGTCCAAACTTGGTTTGAGCATATTGAGTCAATCTCTAACTTAATTACCTCTAACCATTTCTCAGAGTTGATATCTGATATTGCCCAATCATAGATTTTAGGATCATTACCATGAACCCTTTTTTCTGTGAGGAACATTTTCTCTGCATCCTTTAAAATAGTACTTAAGTACTTTTCAGGGTGATAGAAAATTCTTTTTGATCTATGAGGTGCATGAGGTAGTGATTGGACTGCCTCAATCTAATTAGGTTCCATAGGTTTCTTGGCTCGTTGCTCTTTAAAGATTTCTCCTCAAGTCTAATCTATCTTTTGATGCCATCATCTTGAATAAACTATTTTTCAAGAAAGATGGCATGTTGACTCACAATCACAATGTGATCATCTGGAAGATAGAAAAAATATTCTAATGACTCTTTAGGATATCCAATAAATCGAGCTCTAAAGGATTTAGATTCTAATTTATCCGTCTGTTGTCTCTTGACATGGGCCAGATAATCCCAAATTCTAAGATGACTCAGACTTGGTTTCTTATCAAGCCATATCTCATATAGTGTGGTAGGAACAATTTCAGATGAAACCCTGTTCAATAGATATATAGCGGTCAATAGACTATGTCCCTAAAGAAACTCAGAAAGGTTCGTGAAGCTCATCATGGATTGAACCATATCTAATAGGATCCAATTTCTCCATTCTAAAACCCCATTGAGTTGAGGCATTCTAGGTGGAGTCCATTGTGAGACTATGCCATTATCCTTATGATAGTCTAGGAATTTCTGACTAAGGTATTCGCCACCTCGATGTAATTGAAGAATCTTAATGGGTTTTCCTATTTGTTTCTCTACTTCGAGTCTGAATTTTTTAAACTTTTCAAAAGCTTCAGACTTGTGTCGCATCAAATACACATACCCGTACTGAGATAAATCTTCGGTAAAGGTGATGAAGTAGATGTAATTGCCCCTGATTAGCAAATTAAATGGATCGCATACATCAATATGTACTAGGGCAAGCAGGTCTGTGGCCTTTTCCCCATGTCCCATAAAAGGAAGCTTGGTCATTTTGCCATGAAAGCATGATTCATAAATTGGATATGACTCGAAAGTCAATAGACTCAATAGTCCAAATTTTTCTAATTTACTAATCCTATCTTCAGCTATATGTCCTAGCCTAAGGTGCTAAAGATACCTATCATTTAGACTATCCCTAGGTCGCTTTGATCCTATGGCGTTCACTTTGTGCTCGATATTAAAAATAGAAACATCATTATATAACTAATAGAGACCATTTATAAGAAAATTACTTGCAATTTTATTTCTTTCATAAAAAATATTATAATGGTCCTTAAGAAAACTAATTACGTAGCCTTCCTATGCTAAACATGAAAAGAAATCAAATTCTAGCTTGCTGTAGGCATATAAAAATAGTCCCTAAGTATTAAGTCTAATCCTAACATTAATCGCACAGGGTAGGTTCTCACGGGCATAGCAACAACTCTTGCTCTATTTTTGATGCGTAGGATCATTTCACCATCCCTCAGCCTCCTGCTATCCTCAAGATCCTGCATAAAAGTGCACAAGTGAGCACTAGAACCAGAGTCAAGCACCCAACTGGATGCAGAAGAAATCATAAGATTAAATTCTATAACAAGCATACCTCCAGAAGGACAAGCCTCCTTATTCTTCAGGCTGGCTAGGTAAAGAGGGCGGTTTCGCTTTCAATGATCGTCAGTGTTGCAATAAATTTTTTTTTTTGTCAGCAATCTTTTTATTTGGCTCTGCCTTCTTCTTCTTCCCACCATTCACCTTCTGCTTCTTTACGGACTTCTTCTTCCCAAAAGACTTTCTTTGGGATGAAGTCCGCTCCATAGCAAGTACTGAGCCTTTAGAACTTTTCATTGAAAACTCAGCAGTAACTAGCATATTCATGAGCTCAGCCAAGGTATTCTGAAGTTTATGCATATGGTAGTGTTAGATATATGTGCTCTAGAAGCCAGAATTGGCTAACACTTATTGTACACTTCTAAGGGCAAAATTATAATTTTGACTATAAATAATAAAATAGATTATTTTCTATCATAATATGTATTTAGTATCTATGATACATCCCTTGACTTAATGGTAATGATAATTCTTATTTTCAAGAGTTAAAAATTTAAGACATGAATTTTGATTATTAACTCATAAAATGCTCCCGACCGTAGGATCATCATGAGGATGGTGATTAATCTGGAAGGTTGGTGTACAATCGCTTCTTTACTGTAGATGAGTCTTGAGTTTACGGTGTAGAGACACTGGAGCGAGAGTATAGGTACTCGTTAGAGAATGAGAGCACTGAGCATGACCACCTCGAGCAGTCATAAGAAAGTCTACCTTCTCGTCGATGACTCACTCGAAGCTGTGGTGGTGTATCTGGTTCTTTGACCTGAGGTGCATCGGCAGTTCACCATGAGAGTGTTATAGTTTGACTACACCATTACTTGACCTCCTAGCCATTCAAAACTTTGAGGTGTATGTTGGCTATAGCATGTTCATTGTAGGAATTGGATTTCACCAAGAGGGAATCTATCTACCTCGGTAGAAGTGGAGCAGTCCTATGATGATCATGAGAATCAAGTCCATAAGCCCATGGCCATGGCAAAGTAAAATAATAAAAAGAGTTTCTATTAAGGTTTTCACATCAGACTTGAATTAAATGATTAAATCATATGATAGAAATTAGGGTTTAACAAGTTCACCTTAACCCTAATCTGATCGGGGTTCAAGATAGAAGAACTTAATCACACATGTAACTACACCAAGAGGTTCATTTTTAGTTTTGATGGGTTGCCACCATATACTGCTAGGTGTCACTGATGGATTTTGGGAGCAATTAGAATGATTTAGATGATCGATCATTCTAGTTGTCTAAATCAAAAAAATTTTGATCCATCGAAAGATGTTTCGATGATGTCGATGATAGAGATCACGATATATCCCATTATCATACAGAACTAAATTTAAATAGATCATACAAATAAGGATTTGGATTTAGATATCATCAATTGGACTAATCTAGTTCAATTGATTTAAATTAGATTTAATTAGGTTCAAGAAAATCATGCTAGCACATGATTGAGCCTAATATTCTTCTTCTACAATCATTAAGGATTATCTCGACTGAGTCAAATATGTTTGTGCTCACTCAGGTATCTTTACATGGTCTGAGTAGAGTATGTCTAGGTCAGAAAAGGATTGTCTTAATTTATGAGATAAATTTGAGACAACACCTGCCATTTTTTGTCACATGCTAATTCTTATCTTTTGACTTTGGTCAAACATTGACCATTGACACCTAGACATCTGCCCATGTGTCATGCACCCATAAGAGAGTAGATAGGGGCTTGTCCTCTTACTGGAAAGAGGAAAAGAGGGGGTGCACACCTAGGGAGGCATGCGTCTATGGGTAGGGATGCCTGGAGTCCCATACAGATGGGACTCCAGGTTGCTTCTTTGAATCAAACTAGATGGTGCCAAAGGACTCTGCTTTGACCAGTGTTGGTGCCACCTAAGGGTGTTGGAGAGAGGCTCTAATCTAATTGGATCAGAAGATATCATCCCACTAATCAGATTTAGATCTGATTGCATGAAAAGATGTGATTGGTCGA
Organism: Cocos nucifera; assembly: GCA_006176705.1. Taxonomy (NCBI): domain Eukaryota; kingdom Viridiplantae; phylum Streptophyta; class Magnoliopsida; order Arecales; family Arecaceae; genus Cocos; species Cocos nucifera. Next base: position 21,501 of record QRFJ01003139.1, on the reverse strand, counting down.
GATGATGTGGCACTGCATGGCGTAGCAGGGTCTATATAAACCCTGTCTGCGCCTAGCTTTAGAGGAGTTCTCCTTTTGTCCATGCCACATTGCTCTCTCCCTCTCTCCTCCATGCCCTCCTCATATCTTCTCTCTCCTCTCCATGCCCAAGAGGCTTTGGGCTCAAGTTTGGTGAGATCCAGATAAGAGAAAGGCGATAGAAAAGGAAGAAGGCAGCACTGCTGCAAGAGACGACATCAAATCTTCAAAAGTTATTTTTGAAGACCTTCAAGATCAAATCCAGATCTGATCTTTGGAGAATAGATCGAGAAGGAGGAGATATCTAGATCCTACTCAAGTTGACACCGATAGAGGCCAGGCGATTGCATGGCTGCATCCAGAACCTCAGGCAATCAACAGGATATCACAGGATAATTAGATTACCCAAGAAAAAGGTATAAATTAAATCTAATTTAATTTATTTTAATTTTATTTTATTTTATTAGATCTATCAAATTAAATCTAAAAAGTATCAAATTTGATTTAGATCTAAGAAAATTTTTTTTGAAATATTTCTCTTGATCAAATCAGATATGAACGAACTTGACCCAGAAAATAGATTTTTTCCTTCAACTGGTATCAGAGCCAAATTTTCATAAATTATTTAGATCTCATTTTAATTTAATTTTGATCTAATAATTAGGTAATTTTAGATATCACATGAGATGTGATTATATCTTAAATCAAAAAAATTAAAATTCAATAATTTAGATCTATGTTCTACAAGATGCATGACTAGTTGTAGAATAGAATTGTTCTATGTATAGTCTTGTATGATCATAATTTAATTTGATTAAGTTATAATTTTAGATTAATTTATTTACTATTTTTTAATATTATAAATATTATAATAAATATCTAAAAAAAGGAATAAAAGTATTTAATTTTTGGTTCATATGAGATATGATGAATGTATGTTTAGACTAATTATAGAATAGTTCTACATAATTATCTGGAATAGAATTTATTTTGATATGATCAATTTAAATTTAATTTTTTAGATAATTATGAGATGATTTAGATCTAAAAATAAGCATGATATGATACATGAGATGTATGCAAAACATGTTTATAGTTTGATCAATTTTATATATGAGAAATATGATGTAGATCTAACTAGTTTTATAGTTTTTATATTTCTGATTAAGGCGTTCCCCTTGGCCGTCTGGTTATAAGAATAAAGTAGTATTTAAATGCCCTTTCCTCCTATTCGATGGGATGTTCTTATGATGTGTAGGGGTGCTACGCATTCGTCCTTAATCTAGTACCCAAAAACATATTTTCTGCAAAATCCTAGATCCTAAAATCCTAGAATTTTATTTACATGTTTTGTTTGTGAACCCTAAACTTAATTAAGAATTAAGATTATGAAATATATATTAGGTCTAAAATTGAGAATTTCAAATGTAAGATATATTCATAAAACTAGATTCAGGTTTGAGTAGCTCAATTAAGTCTAAGTTATTGATCAAACCAAATCAAGAGTTGGTTAAATGGGATCAAGAATGCTTTAATTGACCAGCCTAATAGGATTAAGTTTGGGTCAAGATCGAATCACATGAGTGATTGATCAAGCTAACACCTAATTAGGCTTAGTGGTTAGATTCTGGATTGTAGGCTAACTCGATTGATTCTGGCTCAACAATTTGGTATCTAAGGTAAGTTTGGCAGATATGATTGACTAATTTTTAATTAGGAGCTACTTGACTCGAATGCGTTCTTATCGAGTTAATGGCATATCCCTTCCATCGGTCTCACTTACCTAGCCATATTTGTTGGCTCAGTCCTAATCTGAGGTGGCCAATAATCCAAGCTACCCCATGCCACTAGGTTAGTCATAATGGTTATGACTATGTCAAGTCTAGTTTAATGAGATCTAAATCAAATCTCCCTAAGAAAAGATTAAGTCTAAGGTCTTCCATGATTGTAGATGTGTGGGCCCTTCCTGGGGTTGATTGTTCTGAACTGGTTATAGTGGTTCAGTTGCATCGAAAAGAGGCAACCATGTCTATTAGGCATTGGATGCTATGGATTGGAGGATGGATTGGGCTCAATATTTTGGATATGATAAGAGACTCAATTAGAAATCCAATCTATGCAAATAGTGGGTCTGACTTAACTAAGGAGTGGATTTAATATTTTGGGCACGGTGAGATTCATAAATTAAAGACCAAGTTTGGGTGCACCATGATTAGAGAATCATTGAACAAGAGTTGTTCACTTATTAGCTAATCCATCATCAATAACTGTTAGGTGAGGTGATGAGTCAGTTGGTGGGACCGCACCACCCACTAGAAATCATTAATCATGAAGATTTTTGCATCTCTACAAAGGGAGTGTAGGGATCCAAGAAAATAGTGGAAGCTAATTTATTTAAAAATAAAACTCCTAAATAAATTGGTCAAGTCTTAATTACAATATCTAACTAAAAATTTTGACTCTCTATAAAAAAATATCTGCGTCCAACCGACTAGCACGTATCCGGGACACCCATAGACTGACTGGACCCAATTACAAGGATTGGCTTGAAAACTTCAAAATCATTTTGGGTTCCAAGAAGTTAATTAATGTATTAGACCAGGACCCTCCCACCTTACCAACTTGTCCATCCACTGAATAGAGAGCTTCTTTTGACAAGTGGATGGACGAAGATAACAAGGCTAGATATTACATGTTGGGCTCGATGTCTGACGAGCTTCAGTGCCAACATGAAGATATCAAGACTGGCTACCAAATGTTGGCTCACCTATAAGAGATGTTTGGTGAATAGAGTTGCGCAGCCAAGTATCAAGTCACTAAACGACTATTCAAGGCTAAAATGCATGATGGACAGTCAGTCCAAGATCATTATCTGATGATGATCAATGACTTAGAAGAACTTGAGAAGCTTAGAGTGAAGTTGAACTTGGTTCTACAGAATGATATAATTCTACAATCTTTGACTGATGCATATGGGCAATTCACCATGAACTTTCATATGCATAAACTTCGAAATTCCCTGGCCGAGCTTATGAACATACTGGTTACTGCTAATCTTTTTATGAAAGGTTCTAAAGGCTCAGTGCTTGCTATGGAATGGACTTCTTCTAAGAAAAAATTTTTTGAAAAGAAGAAGAATCTGTGAAAATGCAAAAGATGGAAGGAGGAATGAAGAAAAAGACAAAGCTGAAGAAGAAGGCCACTGACAAAGAAAAATATTTTCATTACAACACTGACGGCCACTGAAAGTGGAACTGTCCTACATACTTGGCTACCCTGAAGAATAAGAAGAAGGCAGGTCCTTTTAGAGGTATGCTCGTTATTGAGTCTAACCTTATGGTTTTTTCTACATCCAGTTGGATGCTTGACTCTGGTTTTAGTGCTCATTTGTGCACTTCCATGCAGGATCTTGAGGATAGTAGGAGGCTGAGGGATAGTAAGATGATCCTATATGTCGAAAATGGAGCAAGTATTGCTATTGTAGCCGTGGGAACATTCCCTCTTCGACTATCATTTGGTTTAGACTTAGTATTAAAAGATTATTATTATGTGCCTATAGTAAGCAGGAATTTGATTTATGTTTCATGCCTAACACTAGAAGGCTATGTAATTAGTTTTCTTAAAGACCATTGTAACATTCTTTATAAAAGAAATAAAATTGCAAGTGGTTTTCTTGTTAATGGTCTTTACCAGTTACATATTGATGTATCTATTTTTAATATTGAGCAAAATGTGAATGCCATGAAATGACCTAGGGATAGTCCAAATGATAGGTATCTATGGCACCTAAGGCTAGGTCATATAGCAAAAGATAAGATTAACAAATTAGAGAAAATTGGGCTATTGAGTTCGTTGACTTCTGAGTCATATCAAATTTGTGAATCTTATCTTCATGGCAAAATGACTAAGCTTTCTTTTGTAGGACATGAGGAAAGGGCCACGGATCTTCTTGTCCTAATACATACTGATGTGTGCGGCCCATTTGATGTACCGGCTAGAGTAAACTTTATCTACTTCATAATCTTTACTGATGATTTATCTAGGTATGGGTATGTGTATCTTATGAGACACAAGTCTGAAGCTTTTGAAAAGTTCAAGAAATTTAGACATGAAGTAGAAAAGCAAACTAAAAAATTCATTAAGGTCCTTCGATCAATTTGAGGAGGTGAATACCTTAGTCAGAAATTTCTGAACTATCTCAAGAAAAATGACATAGTCTCTCAATGGACTTCATCTAGAACACCTCACCTCAACGAGATTTTAGAACGGAGGAACTGGATCCTATTAGATATGGTTCGATCCATGATGAGCTTCACAAACCTTCCTGATTTTCTTTGAGGACAGTTTATTAACTATAATATAATTACTGAGTAAGATTTCTTCTAAAACCATTCTTACCATACTGTATGAGATATGGCATGGTAAGAAACCAAGTCTGAGTCATCCCAGAATTTGGGGTTGTTCGGCTCATGTCAAAAGACAACAAATGAACAAGTTAGACTTTAGGTCTTTTAAAGCTTGATTTATATGATATCCTAAAGAGTCATTAGAATATTATTTCTACATTCCAGAAGATCACAATGTAATTATGAGTCGACATGTCATCTTTCTTGAAAAATAGTTTATTCAAGATAGCGGCATTGGAAAGCAGATTAAGCTTGAGGAGAAAGTCTCACAAGAGCAACGAGCTAAGGACTAAATGAAATCAAATCAGATTGAGCCAATACGATCACTACCTCCTCCACCTCGTAGATCGAAAAGCATTTTCCATCCTCCTGAGAGGTACTTAGGTACTATTTCAAAGGAAGTAGAGGAAATATTTCTCATAGGTAATGGAGTTCATGGTGATGATCTCAAAATCTATAATGAGGCGATATCAGATATCAACTTCGAGAAATGGTTAGAGAAAATGAAGTTAAAAATTGACTCGATGCACTAAAACCAAGTTTGGATCTTGGTAAATACACCAAAAGGTATAGTACCTATTCGATGTAAATGAATCTACAAGAGAAAGATTGGTGCAGATGGGAATGTGGAGATATTCAAAGCTAGATTAGTGGCAAAAGGGTATAGTCAACGCGAAGGCATTGACTATCAGGATACCTTTTCGCCATTAGCTATGCTAAAATCCATCCACACATTGCTTGCTATTGCAGCCTATTTTGATTATGAAATATGGCAAATGGACGTGAAAATGACATTCTTAAATGGATACCTTGAGGAAGATATCTATATGGAACGGCCACTAGGTTTCACATCTAGTGATGCTGATCATAAGGTATGCAAACTGCAAAGATCCATATATGGATTTAAGCAAACATCTCGAAGTTATAATACTCATTTTAATGATGTGATCAAATTATTTGATTTCATCAAAAATGAGGAGGAACCATGTATCTTTAGAAAGATCAGTGGGAGCACTGTTGTCTTCATCTATTATACGTGGATGATATCCTCCTTATTGGACATGATATTTCCATGTTGAGCATAGTTAAAATGTGGTTATCCAAAGAATTCTCCATGAAAGACCTAGGAGAAGTATCCATATTCTAGAAATTAAGGTCTATAGAGATAGACCGAATAGGATGCTAGGACTTTCATAGAAGATGTACATAGAGGAAGTGCTAAAGAGGTTTAGCATGAAAAACTCTAAGAGTGATTTGGTACCCTTTAGACATGGCATTCATCTTTCCAGAAAGATGTGCCCTAGCACACCTAAGAAGATAGAGTGCATGAGCAAGATCTCTTATGCTTCAGCAATAGGGAACCTCATGTATGCCATGTTATATATGCAATCTGATATAGCCCATGTTGTGAGTGTCACGAGCAGATATCAGTCGAATCCAGATGAAGAATACTAGACTTTTGTGAAATGTATCCTTAAGTACTTGAGAAGAACTAAGGATATGTTGTTGATTTTTGATAATGGATAACTCCAAGTCTAGGGGTATACAGACTTGGATTTTATGTCCGATGTAGATGATTGAAAGTTGATATCTGAGAGTTTGTTTGTGTGTAATGGTGGTGCTATCAGTTGGAAGAGTTTCAAGCAGACAGTAATAGCAGATTCCACCATGGAAGCAGAATACATCGCTACATCAGAAGCTGTGAAGCAGGCATTTTGGTACAAAAAATTTATCGTAGAGATTGGAGTGATGCCATAAGATGCCATTCCTCTATACTGCGACAACAATGGTCCCATAGCCCTTGCTAAGGAGCTGAGGTCTCACAAAAAATCTAAGAACATCGAGCAGCGATACCATCTCATCCGCGGTTACCTCGAGAAGGGTTATGTTGAGGTCAAGAGAGTCGACTCTACAGACTATGCGATGGACCCACTCATAAAGTCATTGGGCCAGCAGAAGATCGAAGCCCATCTTGAGAAGATGGGACTTAGATTTGTAGCCAATTGGCTTTTGATCAAGTGGGAGTTTGTTAGACATATGTGCCCTAGAAGCCAGAATTGGCTGACACTTGTTGTACACTTCTAAGAGCAAAATTATAATTTTGACTATAAATAATAAAATATATTATTTTGTATCATAATGTGTATTTAGTGTATGTGATACATTCCTTGAGTTAATGCTAATGATAATTCTTATTTTCAAAAGTTGAAAATTTAAGACATGAATTTTCGTTATTAACTCATAAAATGCTTCCGACTGTAGGATCATCATGAGGATGGTGATTGATCCAAAAGGTTGGTGTACAATCGCTTCTTTATAGTAGATGAGTCATGAGTCTAGGTGTAGAGATATTGGAGCGAGAGCATAGGTACTCGTTAGAGAATGAGGGCACTGGGCATGACCACCTCGAGCAGTCATAAGGAAGTCTGCCTTCTCATCGATGACTGGCTCGAAGCTGTAGTGGTGTATCTGATTCTTTGATCTAAGGTGCATCAGTAATTCACCTTGAGGGTGTTATAGTTTGACTACACCATGTCTTGATCTCTAGCCATTTGGAACCCTGAGGTGTATGTTGGATATAGCATGTTCATTATAGGAATTGGATTGCACCAAGAGGGAATCTATCAACCACGATAGAAGTGGAGCAGCCCTATGATGATCATGAGAATCAAGTTCATAAGTCCATGGCCATGATAGAGTGAAATAATAGAAAGAGTTTCTATTAAGATTTTTACATCGGACTTAAACCAAATGATTAAATCATATGACAGAAATTAGGGTTTGACGAGTTCATGTTAATCCTAATCTGATTGGAGTTCAAGATAAAAGAACTTAATCACATATGTAACTACACCAAGAGGTTTATTTTTAATTTTGATGGGTTGCCACCATATACTGTTAGATATCACTGGTTGATTTTGGGAGTAATTAAAATGATTTGGATGATCAATCATTCTAGTTGTCTGAATTAGAAAAGTTCTGATCTATCGAAAGGTGTTTCGATGATGTCGATGATAGAGTTCATGACATATCCTATTACCATACAGAACTGAACCTAACTGGATCACACAAACAAGGGTTTGGATCTAGATATCATCAGTTGGACTAACCCAGTTCAATTGATTTGAATTAGATTCAATTAGGTTCAAGAAAATCGTGTTAGCACACGATTGAGCCTAATGTTCTCCTTCTACAATCATTAAAAGTTATCTCAACTAAGCTAAATGTATTTGTGCTCACTCAAATATTTTTACTTGGTCTGATTGGAGCTTGTCCAGGTTAGAAAGGGGTTGTCTTAATTTATGAGATAAATTTGAGATAATACCTGCCATTTTTCGTCATCTACTAATTCTTGTCTTTTAACTTTGGTCAAACATTGATCTTTGATACTTAGACATCTGCCCATGTGTCATACACCCATAGGAGAGCAGATGAGGCTTGTCCCCTTACTTGAAAGAGGAAAGGAGGGGGTGCATGCCTAGGAAGGCATGCGCCTATGGATAGGGACGCCTGGAGTCCCATATAGATGGGACTCCAGGTTGCTTCTTAGAATCAAACTAGGTGGCTTCAAAGGACTCTACTTTGACCAGTCTTGGTGCCAACTTAGGATGTTGGAGAGGGGCTCTCATCTGATTAGATTAGGTGATATCATCCCACCAATCAAATTTAGATCAAATTGCATGAAGAGACGTGATTGGCTAGGATGATGTGGCACTGCATGGCGTAGTAGGGTCTATATAAACCCTATCGGTGCCTAGCTTTAGAGTTCTTTTGCCCACACCACATTGCTCTCTCCCTCTCTCCTCGATGCCCTCCTCAGATCCTCTCTCTCCTCTCCATGCCCAAGAGGCTTTGGGATCAAGTTTGGTGCGATCTAGGCAAGAGAAAGGCGATAAGAATGGAAGAAGGCAGCACTATTGCAAGAGACGACATCAAATCTTCAAAAGTTATTTTTGAAGACCTTCAAGATTAGATCCAAATCTAATCTTTGGAGGATCAATCGAGAAGGAGGAGATATCTAGATCCTGCTTGAGTGGATACTGATAGAGACCGGGCAATTGCGTGGCTGCATCCAGAACCTTAGGTAATCAGTAGGATCATCATAGGATAATTAGATTACCTAAGAAGAAGATACAAATTAAATCTAATTTAATTTATTTTAATTTTATTTTATTTTTTTAGATCTATCAAATCAGATCTAAAATGTATTAGATTTGATTTAGATCTAAGAGAAAAAATTTTTGAAATATTTCTCTTGATCAAATCAGATCTGAACGAACCTGACTTGGAAAATAGATTTTTTTCTTCAACTGGTAGTTCATGATAAACTGCCCATACGCATCAGTCAAGGACTGCAGAATTATGTCAGTCTGTAGATCCTGATCTAACTTGATACCAAGCTTTTCAAGCTCTTCTAAGTCCTTAATTATCATCAGATAATGATCTTGGACTGACTTCCATCATGTATCTCAGCCTTAAAAAGTTTTTTAGTGACTTGATATTTAGCTACGCGACTCTATTCACCAAACAACTGTTGCAGGTGAGCCAACATTTGATGGCTAGTCTTAATGTCTTCATATTGGCGCTGGAGCTTATTAGACATCGAGCCCAACATGTAATACCTGACTTTGTTATCTTCATCCATCCACTACTTCAGAGATGATGCGTGCTAATTTATAGTTATGGCAAGTGCACCAGTAGATCAAGTAATAAAGTGAATGAGTAGAGTATCGTCCCTAGAGGATTGAAAAACAAGTACTGAAAAGCTCTTTCCTATGCTTTATTTAGAAGATCGATTTATGAGAATAAGAAATTAAAGAAAATAAAGAAAATATATAAAAAAAATAATTAAAAGTTTTTAATTAAATAGAGAGACTGAAAATTATTAGGATTTTAAACTCAAGAGCAATGGATTACTAAGGCAATCGGTTCACCAACTCAGTCAATACAATATTTAGGTTTTTAGATTAATTTTATTTCATGTGATGGTGGAGTCTCCTAATTTATTCACTACCCTTTGGTCCAGGCATAGCAAAACTATTAATATTTATTAATTATCCTTTGGTCCAGATGTAATTTAAATAAATATTAATGCATTAGGTTTTGTGAAACTTTCTAATTAAAATATGCTGCATCCAAAGCGTACTAAAATTCCTGCATGCATATGAATTCTAATTTGATTCATAATACAAGATATATAATCAAGAAGCATTAACATAGATGTACTTGGTCCATAACATCTATGTTCATCAGATCAATTAGAAGATGGTCAGTAATCTAAAAGCATTAAGATCAGATTTATACACTCCTCTTGAATAAAATTTAAAAATAAATCATACTGAATATTACATCAAAAGAGTGGCTACACTTTAGCCTTAGTAAAATAAAATTTACTTCATGATAACAAATTCAAAAATAGCAAATAAAATAAAAAGTATAGAGAAATTAGACTGTTTGATTGCTGAAATTGATTGTCTGCTACTCTTGATGTGGAGAACTTGGTGAAGATGAAGAGGCTCCTTAATCAATGTCTTGATCGTCGAAAGAAATCAAAAAAAATCAAAAACCTTTTTTATTTTTCATAAATCACTCTTACCTCTCTCCTCTCTCTTTCTCTCTCTCTTTCTATTTCTCTCTTTCTCCCCATCTCTCTCTATCTCTCTCCCTTTTTTTCTCATGACAACCATAGGTTTTTATAGATAAAGAGTTTGATTTCCCCCCAAAATCCATCAAAAACTAGGTTTAAGACTCCCAAAACAACTCAAATTAAGATCTGGATAATTCTGGCCATTGGATGTTGATCAAACGGTCCAAAAATCACTCAAAAATCCCTTAAAATAATCCAGATCCAGTCAGATTTAATGTTAGCCGTTGGATCAACCGTTAGATCGAATCTGGGCCATCCGATCGCGTAGAAATAAGCCTTCTGATCTATGTTTAACTTTGAGATGAATCTCAGCCATTGGATCTCGATCGGGAGCTGTGGATGCCGTCCATCAGCGCCTTCATTTCAGCCATTCGATTGAGTTTCAGTGAATACCGCCCATTGGATCAGCCAAAATTCTCAAATTGCCCTCCGTGGATCATGCGCGAGCCCGATGTTGTATGGACCGCCGCATTTTTCAGCCAGTCGGAGTGCACTTTATGCTGTAAAATTTTTGAAATACCCTTCGGTTGGTCCACCGTGAGCCACGAAAAATGTTGACGTCATCTTGACGTCAGCATTGTGTCAGTGGGTTGGTTTGCTGTTTCGATCGAACCGGGCTGGATCGCTGAACTGATTTTCTGAACAGGTTCGAACCGAACCTTTTTTTTTTTTGAAATTCAATTCTGGGCTCGTTTGAAGTCCGTTTTGCCTGAAATTTATTTCATCTGAATCAGAAAAATAAGATCTTCATATTGGTGGCCTTCTTTCTTGCACAAGATTAATAAAAATATCAATTTTTAAAGAAATATTTTAATTTATTTTATAATTTAATACTTTTATTAGTATATTTTTACCACTTATCACACCCTCCAACTTAGTCATTGCTAGTCCCTTAGCAATATTTTGTTTAATGCAATATTTCAATAAGATTATCCATCACAAAGATAAATTCTAGGATTAAAGGTTAAAAAGTTTAGAAAATACTGCTAATTAAGCATTGAGCTTCAGAAGCAAATTTTTTAGTCAATATAATTAAAAACTTTCTTAGAGTGCATCAAAGATCTATAGCACTTGTGTTCGTGATGACTAACTTTAGCATTTCAGTATTAAATTAAAAGAATAAAAGTATCTTCTCTTATCATCTATTTTGGTCAATTTTCTATACATTCTTAATTTTATACTCATGAATTAAGGTAGCTTTCACACTGCCTTTCTCTCTCTCTTTTTTTTTTTTTTTTTTTGTGCTGAGCATCCTGGCCTTTCCTTCATCATTTTACGTGAATTTCCATACTTGACCTAGGTGTAGAGATCCAGTTACTAGGCTTTGGGCAATTCACATATACTCTGTCTTTTGCACTTTATTTATAAGCAGGTAGCTCTTTCATTAAATTCAAGTTTCTTTGATTAGAATGTATATTAATTACCAACTTTCAGTGATAATTGAATCCCTAGTTGGCCTTATAATCAATACCTACTTTGCCTTGTTAGTGTGCATGTGCAATTAAAAGTGCTAATAGTCTTTTAATGACCTAAGTAGGCTGCTAAAAGTTGACCAACTGATCTACTTCTTTAACTCGTTACATTCATTAGCAAATAATTCTATCTTTTATCACTTATCCAATTTATCTTGCTCAAGATTTTCTTCTTGACACATGGATTTTTTTTAATTATTATTAATTATTTTACATTATCTTAAAGGAGAAAGAAAAATAAAGGATGTAATAAAGGATAGGAAGGAATACACCTGATTTGGTTCAGTTTGGTTCTTTGGAGCTTTGAAATTTTGCTTGAGCTCTCATTGATTTTTCTGCAAAATTAAAAATACACACCAGAGTAGTAAAAGAGCAACAATAAATTACTAAAAAATAAAAGAAAAGAAAAATGATCAAAACTAAAAAGAAAAGAAACAACCTATCTAATAGTTCTGATTTATAGTCTATAGCTTGACTTTCTTTGAGTTCTAAAGTGGATCAATCCGGTGCCACTTCAATTGGAATACTTTCATGTTTGATTGCATCCTCTTTCAATTTGACATTGCTCGCTTTTATAGTCTCAAACCTATTTTCTATAGAATTCTCATATAATGGATTGTCAATAATATCAATTAGAAAATAAGTTTGATTATCATCAATATGTTTAGTATCTTTAAAAATATTAAAAGTAACTTATTTGTCTTGGACTCTAAGAATTAATTTTTCTTGTTGAACATCTATTAAAGCTCCTCCAGTAGCTAGAAAGGGTCTCCCTAAAATAAGAGGTATATCATAATCTTCTTTCATATCAAGAACAATAAAATCAATAGGAAAAATAAACTTGTTTACCTTTACCAAGACATCCTCCACTATACCTCTTGGATATTTAATGGATCTGTTGGCTAATTGAAGAGTAATAGTGGTAGGCTTTGGTTCTCCTAGACCCAGCTTTCTGAAGCCATATGGGTAGTTGATGATGCGGACATCTCCTCAGCAGTTCCTTGAAATGCTCCCAAGCCTCATATAGTGTCTCCATGTCCATCTGCATAAAAGAAGTAATATCGTTGCGCATCTTAGCAGTCTTGGAAGGTGAAAAGTACTTAGCTAAGAATTTTTGGGCTAGGACATCCTAAGTTGTGATAAAACCTGCAGGAAGAGAATGAAGCCAACTCTTAGCTTTGTCCCATAAAGAGAAAGGAAATAACCTTAATCTAATAGCATCATCCGACACCCCAATAATTTTAAAAGTATCGCAAAGTTCAAGAAAATTTGAAATATGGCATTCGGATCATCATGCACGTGTCCACTGAATTGGATAGTTGATTGAATCATCTGGATCATCATCGGTTTTATTTCAAAGTTGTTTGCTCGTATAGGTGGTCTCCTGATGCTCGAAGCTGTATCGGCTATAGATGGTGTGATGTAATCATTTAATGAACGATGTACTGGTCGAATAGCTTCATGCTGTCCTTCGATCGCCGTATCCAATCCTAGATTGATGTCGTTAGGATCTTCAGCTGTCTTGTTTCTCTCTTGTTGTAGTCTTCTAATGGTTCTTTCAATTTTTGGATCTAAAGGTAGTAAATTACTATGTCCAGTACGTGTCATGCAATGAACAATTTTTTTTTTAATAATAAAAATTAAAAATAAATTTCTAAAGTAAAGCTAGGATCAAAATTTCAATATTGCTTTAGACACAATCCCTGGCAACGATGCCAAAAACTTGATGCGTGCTAATTTATAGCTATGGCAAGTGCACCAGTAGATCAAGTAATAAAGTGAATGAGTAGAGTATCGTCCCTAGAAGATTGGAAAACAAGTACTGAAAAGCTCTTTCCTATGCTTTATTTAGAAGATTGATTTATGAGAATAAGAAAATAAAGAAAATAAAGAAAATAAATAAAAAAATAATTAAAAGTTTTTAATTAAATAGAGAGAGTGTAAATTATTAGGATTTTAAACTCAAGAGCAATAGATTACTAAGGCAATCGGTTCATCAACTCAGTCAATACAATATTCAAATTTTTAGATTAATTTTATCTCATGTGACGGTGGAGTCTCCTAATTTATTCACTACCCTTTGGTCCAGGCATAGCAAAACTATTAATATTTATTAATTATCCTTTGGTCTAGGTGTAATTTAAATAAATATTAATGCATTAGATTTTGTGAAATCCTCTAATTAAAATACGCTGCGTCCAAAGCGTACTAAAATTTCTGCATGCATATGAATTCTAATTTGATTCATAATACAAGGTATATAATCAAGAAGCATTAACATAGATGTACTTGGTCCGTAACATCTATGTTCATCAGATCAATTAGAAGATGGCCAGTAATCTAAAAGCATTAAGATCAGATTTATATACTCCTCATGAATAAAATTTAAAAATAAATCATACTGAATATTGCATCAAAAGAGTGGCTACACCTTAGCCTTAGTAAAATAAAATTTAGTTCATGATAACAAGTTCAAAAATAGCAAATAAAATAAAAAGCATAGAGAAATTAGACTGTTTGATTGCTGAAATTGATTGTCTGCTACTCTTGATGTGGAGAACTTGGCGAAGATAAAGAGGCTCCTTAATCGATGTCTTGATCGTCGAAAGAAATCAAAAAAAATCAAAAACCTTTTTTATTTTTCACAAATCACTCTTACCTCTCTCCTCTCTCTTTCTCTCTCTCTTTCTATTTCTCTCTTTCTCCCCGTCTCTCTCTGTCTCTCTCTCTTTTTTTTCTCACGACAACCATATGTTTTTATAGATAAAGAGTTTGATTTCCCCCCAAAATCCATCAAAAACTAGGTTTAAGACTCCCAAAACAACTCAAATTAAGATCTGGATAATTCTGGCCGTTAGATGTTGATCAAACGGTCCAAAAACCACTCAAAAATCCCTTAAAATAACCCAAATCAGGTCGGATTTAATGCCAGCCGTTGGATCAACCGTTAGATCGAATCTGGGCCATCCAATCACGTAGAAATAAGTCTTCTGATCTATAGTTTAACTTCGAGATGAATCTCAACCATTGGATCTCGATCGGGAGCTGCGGATGCCGTCCATCAGCGCCTTCGTTTCAACTGTCTGATCGATTTTCAATGAATACCGCCTGTTGGATCAGCCAAAATTTCCAAATTGCCCTCCGTGGACCATGCACGAGCCCGGTGTTGCATGGACCGCCGTGTTCTTCAGCCAATCAGAGCACGCTTTATGCTGTGAAATTCTCAAAATACCCTCCGATTGGTCCACCATGAGCCGCAAAAAATACTGACATCATCCTGACGTCAGCATTGCATCGATGGATTGGTTTGATGTTTTGGTCGAACCGGGCCGGACCATTGAACCGATTTTCTGAACTGGTTCGAACTGAACCAAGTTTTTTTTTTTTTTTTTTGAAATTCAATTTTGGGCTCGTTTGAAGTCCGTTTTGCTTGAAATTTATTTCATCTAAACCAGAAAAATAAGATCTTCATATTGGTGGCCTTCTTTCCTACACAAAATTAATAAAAATACCAATTTCTAAAGAAATAATTTAATTTATTTTATAATTTAATACTTTTATTCATATATTTTTACCACTTATCAAGAGACACTCTCTGATTAGTGGATGGATGGGCTGGTAAGGTGGGAGAATCCTGTTCTAACACATGAGTCAACATCTCAAAATCCAAAATAATTTTAAAGTTTGGGAGCCAATTCTTGTAGTTGGATTCGGTCAGTCTGTGGGTGTTCAGAATACAGGCTAGTAGATTGGACATAGATATTTTTCTATACAGAGTTAAAATTTTTAGTTAGATTTTATAATTAGACTTAAATAATTTATTTAAAAATTTTATTTTTAAACAAATTAAGCTCTCACTATTTACTCGGATCCCTACACTTCCTTGGCAGAGATGCAAAAATCTTCATGATTATAGATTTTTAATGGATGGTGTGGTCCCACCAACTGACTCACTACCTCACCTAACAGTTATTGATGATGAGTCAATCGATGAGTGGACAACCCTTGTCTAATGATTCTCTAATCATGGTGCACCCTAATTTGATCTCTAATTCATGAATCTTACTGTGTCTGGAATATTGATCCACTTCTTAGTTAAGTCAGATCCATCATTTGCACCGATTGCATTCCTGATTGGATCTCTCACTGTATCCAGAATATTGAGCTCAACCCATCCTCCAATCCGTAGCATCCAATGTCTAATAGACATGGTTGCATCTTTTCGATGCAACTGAACCAATGTATCCAGTCGAGAACAATCAACCCCGAAAAGGGCCCACACATCTACAATGGTGGAAGACCTTAGACTTAATATTTTCTTGGGAAGATTTAGTTTAGCTCTCTTTATACTTGACTTGACATAGTCATAATAATTAAGACTAAGCTAGTATCATGGGTTGGCTCGAATTATTAGCCACCTTAAGCCAGAACTGGATCGACATAAATGGCCAGGTAAGTGAGACCGATGGAAGGGATATGCCATTAACTTGATAAGAATGCATTCCGATCGAGTAGCTTCCAATTAAAAATCTGTTGGTCATATCTGCCAAACTTATCTTAAACATCAAATTATCGAATCAAAATCAATTGGACTAGCCTACAATCTAGGCTCGAACCACGGAGCCAAATTAGATCTTGATTTGATTAAGTCACATCTCAATATGATTCCATCTTAATCCAAACTTAATCCTATTAGGCTAGTCAAATCTAATCTTTCTTTGATTCCACCTAACTAACTCTTGATTCGATTTGATCAACCACTAGACCTAATTAAGCTACCCAAGCTCGAATCCAATTTTATAAATATATCTTAGATCTAAAAATTCATAATTTTTGATCTAATTAATTTCATAATCATAATTCTTAATTAAGTTTTGGATTCATGAACAAAACATGTAATAGAAAGCTAAGGGTTTTAGGATCTAGGATTTTGCAGAAAAATAAATTCTAATTTTTGATTAAGGATGAATGTGCGGCACTCCTACACGCCATAAGAACATCCCATCGAGTGGGAGGAGAGGGCCTTTAAATTCTATTTTATTTTTATGATCAAACGGCCATGGAAAACTCTTTAATCAAAAATATAATCATTTACTGCAAAACTAGTTAGATCATATTATTGAAAATTATGTTCCAAAGCCAATCGTTAGTCTATTGATCGTTGAGATATTATAATTGATTTATTATTTAATAAAAAATATTTTGGCATCCTTTTTTCATCATAAGTTTACATCTTCTAATGAACTCCATTATTGTGATGAAGTCCTTAGGACTATTTAGTTTCGATAAAAAGAGGATTTATCAATTAGTCATTAAATTTATTCATGATTAAATGATAGGCTATTAATTAAGATGATAGCGTCTATCAAGCATAGGTTGCTATATGCCATATAGGTTGATTGTCTTCTTAACCAAGGTATGTGGAGACACTGGTATGGCATATAGGTGAGATGTATGGGTACATCATCATTGAACATGATCAAATCCAGAGCATTCTACTATCGAGAATATCTCTGATGGGATATAGGTTTAAGTATCTCTTAGACCTGAGATCACCTCATTGACTTACAAGCAACTCACTGTGCTTTTATATCGGACTAATTGAATTTCTAATTTAGCAATGAAAGGCTTCTGGGCATAGTCAAGTACTTGCAAAGTCGGAGTATGATCAAGATAGAATTGACCACTCTAAGAGTTGGAGAAGAATGTATCACTATATTTCAATATAGCAAAACCTTGGTAAGGATAATCCATCAGATGGATTTGGTACTTTGAAATATAATGTGGACAACCTTATTAGAGTTGATAGTTAAATTCTGATGTGTCCTATGAGCATTGTGGTCAAGGGGATGAATTATATGGAAACTATATCCGCAAGGATTCTAAGGATGGTGTTCTACACCTTCGACCTATCCGACCGTCGGGTATCATTATAGATGGTCACTTTGATTGGTACAAAAAATTTATTCTTATACTACTGACTTAGGTTTGGACCTATAAGCTCATACATATTAGAGCTTATGATCTAATCGGATGGTTGATCAACAATTAAGAATCATTCTAGGGTTAAACAATCAATACGATTGGTGTTTAACCTAATACAAGTGTTGCAAGAGGATCAATTAGCAATTAGATTTTTAGTTGGCTTAATTTTATTAAGCCAATAACCTGAGATTAAGTCTAATTAAATATAATTTAATTAGATTTGATTTGGACTTGATTGGATCAAGTTCAATTGGTTTATTGGATAAGCCAAGTGCAAGGAAGAACTAGTCATAGTCTAACTAGGACTCGGATTAACCCAATTTTTTAATTTAATTAGAAAATAAATTAAAATTAAATTTAATTTAATCTAATTTAATTAAGTTCTTAAATATATTAAGATTTTATTTAATTGGGTTGGTTTAATCTTAATTTTATTTGGTTAAAAGATCTTGTTTGACTAAGTTAAAATAGGAGTCCTAGTGTGACTTGGACTCCTTATCTCCTTGTGCCACCTTGGTTCAAAAGCCCTCCATACCTATTTTTTAGGTATTTTTTTATAAAAAATCTCATTCTTTTTAATTTCCATGCCCCCTCTCTCCCTCCAAGTCATATTTGGAAGTTAGGTGGAAGACCAAGTCAAAGGAGGAATTGGTTTTGCTTAGGATTCTATGAGATAGAATCCTTGTTGACCAAAACATCTTTCCTTGAGTGCCACCCCCTCTTTTAATTAATTCTTCTCTTATTCTATGAAAATAATCTCCTTTTTTGTACACGCTCCCTTTTGGGTCCATGCCAAAAATTATGGAGGAGGCGCCCAAGAGTTGGGCGCCCCAACAACTTTCCATTTTTGGATATTCCTAGTCTAAGAATTTGACCTAATTTGAACTCTTCCTTTTTTCGATTTATTGGATGAATTTTATTTTAATTTTTTTATAAAATATAGAGATTTGGGGGAGGTTTGGGGTGTGCAAAAATCAAAGGAAGTGGGTCCTTGGGCGTTGGGGTTCCATGGGCACCAAGCTAGGTATCTAGGTGAGAGAAAAGAGAAGAAGAAAAGGGTCTTCTTCTAGGGCTATTTTATTTTTAATCTCTCCTCCATTTTTTTGAGTTTTATTGAGAGAGTCTTAGATCAAAAAACTCTCATCTTTTATCTCATATTTTGGAGAGTCTAAATTTCAAAGAAGGGAGGATCGGATCGTCCGTCGAAGAAGGATCAGTACAGTACTAGCATGCTGTGCTGATTTCCTGCATCGAACTTTAGATCAAAGATTGTAGGCTTGTATGGATGACTCCTAAAGACCGAATGCATGTGCGGCTTGTGATTTCATCCTCAAGTCTAGATTAGTAAGTTAGAATGTCTAAACTTGCTCAGATAATAGATCTGATCTATAAACTTCATACTTGCATTTGATGTAGTGTAGATCTAAGATGATTTGATCAACATTTTTCTTTCTTATTTAATTTTAATTTTTGATTTAATATTATATTTTAATCATATAATAGATCTAAGATCTAGGTATTTACATGATTATTTAAATAAATTTTAAATTTATTTAAATCTTCTATCGTAGGATCTTGAAAAAATTTCAAAATCTACTTGTGAAATCCTAGATCTAATTCCTTCAATTGGTATGAGAGCCTAGGTTTTTATTACATGATTTTTATGCATGTATAGATTATTTTTTAGATTAGACCTAGTTTATAATCTAATTATTAAATTTAAAATTAAAAAAAAAATATTTTAGATTGCACGGATTGCCATAAGATTGTCCTACTGTAAGGTTTACTCCTTACAGTGAATAGATTGTCCTAGTATGTGCTGATCTAAAATATTGATCATAAAATTTTAGATTAGATCTAAGAAATTTTATGATCTAATTAAAAATATTTAAATCTAATTTTAATCATCATAAATGTGTTAGATTTGATCTAGGAAGATTTATGATTGATTATTATTGAAATAGTTTGAATTACATGAACCTATTTAGATTAGATCTAAAATAGTTTTATATTTATTTTACTTGCATATTGATTATGAATCAAACATACAATTTGGTTGATAAAACCATGTTGTAAAAATATTTTATAAATATAAAAATCATTTTTAAAAAGCCGAACCCCAACCCTCAGTCCAAAACTTAATTGAGAATTAAGAAGTTGATTGATTAGGATTTAGGATTGTGAATTGAAGATCCTAAGACACAAATTATAACACATTAGATTAAATGGGTTAGTGGGAATTAGGACCATTAATTAGGATAGACGTAGGGTTAGATTAAAGAATGGACTTAATTAGAGAATTGACTAAATCTAATCAATTATTATCTTAGATTACATCAAGGATTCTCTAGATCAATTATAATAGTTGTAGTTGGTCAAGTCCATATCTTTAACAAGACCCAAGATGGACTTGATTCTTGGCTATGTGGTCTAGAATGAACTTTTAGGTTGATCTAATTGAAACTAATTAAACCAATTAGTGTCTAAGGTAAATCAGACTAGTGGTTTTTAATTAGTAGCCCGCTTACCTGGCCATTTCTGATGGTGTCTAAGGCAAGCCTGGCAAATCCTTCAACTGATCGAACTTATCTGGCCTCTTGATGAGATTATGTTTTGATCAAATCGCTTGACTATTCAAGCTAACCCATGTCAGCTAGGTAAATCAGTTTGATTGATTTAGGTGCTCCTAGACCAGTCTATTAATGGTCTCCCTTAAGCTAACTTGGTGAAGTTAGTGGGAGGATCATGACAAGCTGGTTAATCTGACCTACTCACTTCCGTAAATAAATTCTCTAAAATTATTAGGTCCCTAAAATAAAATATTTATATGATAACAGGATCATAGCCTCTCATTAAAGTGGATGATAATGGATCCATCAGTTGGATAATCATTGGAGGCCTAAAGGTCTGATGCTTATCGGTTGATGGAATTATCATTCATTATATGATCTCTTGGATACATCTTTCTAAATGGTGGTCATGTGGGTCAACCAAAGTTGGGCCTGATCATTCATTGGTTGGATGGGCTAAGTATGGTCATGTTAAAGGTTGGACCTAATTGGACCCTTTTCTGAGAAGGCCAAAGCCAACTGAACAGGTCCTGTGGCAAAATTTAATTACTGAAAATTATTTGAAGAAATAATTGATTATGAACCTACCTTTAGATTGAAGGAAAATTCTGATTTTCCAATCCAGGTTTGTTCAGATCTGATCAGATCAAGAGATATATTTCAAAAATTTGCTCTTTGAACTATATCAGATCTGAGATGTTTCAGATCTGATTAATATTATTTTAATAAATAAAATAAATAAAAATAAATTAAATCAAATTTAATTTACCTGATTTGGGTAATCCTATTACCCTGTTGATGATCCTGTATGCAGCAGAAGGTTCTGGATCTAGCCACGCAAGCGCCTGGCCACTATCGATATCCACTCGGACTGGATCTGAAGATCCTCTTCTTTTCTATCACATCTCCAAAAATTAGATCTGGATCTGATCTGGAGGATCTTCAAAACTCCTTTTGAAGATCAGCAGTCGTCCTTTGCAGCAGTGCAGCCTTCTTGCTTTTGATCGCCTTTCTCTTGCTTGAATCGCACCAACAAAAATCCAAAACTCCTTTTGGATGTGGAGAGCAAGGGGAGAAGGTGGTTTGGCATGGAGAAGGAGGGGAGAGGCAGCCTTGGGGTGTATGGAAACTCTTATCTCGATCAATCTTTGAGTTGGGCGCAGGGTCTTATTTATAGACTACCTGTGATCCAACTCCTCTTCTTCCCAACCAATCACAATCCTTTGTGAAATCAGATCTAAATCTGATTGGTGGGAATAGAGTTCCCTAGATTCCTCCTTAGAGGGTGCCTAAGACCAGTCAAAGTTGGTTCTTAGAAGAACTCTAATTGGAATCCAAAAAGGAGATGGAGTCCTTGTCCAACAAGGACTCCTAGGCGCCTCCAACTTGGGCACACGCCTAGG
>QRFJ01003138.1:136890-318470 GCA_006176705.1 Cocos nucifera | reverse complement strand
AGAAGATGTGCCCATAGCACACCTAAGGAAATAGAATGCATGAGCAAGATCCCTTATGCTTCAGCAATAGGGAGCCTCGTGTATGCCATGTTATGTACATGATCTGATACAGCCCATGCTGTGAGTATCATGAGCAGATATCAATCGAATTCAGATGAAGAATACTGGACTTTTATAAAATGTATCCTTAAGTACTTGAGAAGAACTAAGGATATGTTGTTGGTTTTTGGTAATGGAGAACTCCAAGTCCAAGGGTATACAGACTCGAATTTTATGTCTGATGTATATGATCGAAAGTCGACATCTGGGAGTCTATTTGTGTGCAATGGTGGAGTTGTCAGCTGAAAAAATTTTAAGTAGATAGTGATAGTAGATCCCACCATGGAAGCAGAATACATCGTTGCATCAGATGCTATTAAGGAGGCATTCTGGTACAAGAAGATTGCTGCAGAGATTTGAGTGATACCATAGATGCCATTCCTCTATACTGCGACAACAATCGTGCCATAGCCCTTGCTAGGGAGTCGAGGTCTCATCAAAAATCCAAGCACATTGAGCGGCGATACCACCTCATCCACGATTACCTCAAGGGTTATGTCGAGGTCAAAAGAGTCGACTCCGTGGACAATGCGGCAAACCCACTTACAAAGCCGTTGGGCCAGCAGAAGATCGAAGCCCATCTTGAGAAGATGCGACTTAGATTTATAGCCAATTGGCTTTAGGTCAAGTGAAAGTTTGATAGATATGTTTGCCCTAGAAGCTAGAATTGGCTGACACTTGTTATATACTTCTAAGGACAAAATTATAATTTTGACTATAAATAATAAAATAAGTTATTTTCTATCATAATATGTAGTTAGTGTCTGTGATACATATTTTGAGTCAATGGTAATGATAATTCTTATTTTAAAGAGTTGAAAATTCAAGAAATGAATTTTCATTATTAACTCATAAAATGCTCTCGACCGTAGGATCATCATGAGGATGGTGATTGATCTGGAAAGGTTGGTGTACAATCACTTTTTTATAAGTAGATGAGTCTTGAGTCTATGGTGTAGAGACACTGGAGTGAGAGTATATGTACTCGTTAGAGAATGAGGGCACTGAGCATGACCATCTCGAGCAGTAATAAGAAAGTCTACCTTCTCATCGATGACTGGCTCGAAGCTGTAGTGGTGTATCTAGTTTTTTGACCTGAGGTGCATGAGTAGTTCATCTTGAGGATGTTATAGTTTGACTACACCATGACTCGGTCTTCTAGCCATTCGAAATCCTGAGGTGTATGTTGGCTATAGCATGTTCGTTATAGAAATTGGATCGCACCAAGAGGAAACCTATCTACCTCGGTAGATAAGGAGCAGCCCTATGATCATCTTGAGAATCAAGTCCATAAGCCCATGGCCATGGCAGAGTACAATAATAGAAAAAGTTTCTATTAAGATTTTCACATCGGACTTGAATCAAATAATTAAATCATATGATAGAAATTAGGGTTTGACGAGTTCACCTTAACCCTAATCTAATCAGGGCTCAAAATGGAAGAACTTAATCATGCATGTAACTAAACCGAGAGGTTCATTTTTAGTTTTGATGGGTTGCCACCATATATTGCTAGGTGTCACTAGTGGATTTGGTGAGCAATTAGAATGATTTGGATGATCGCTCATTCTAATTGTCTGAATCAGAAAAGTTTTGATCCATCGAAAGGTATTTCGATGATGTCGATGATAGAGATCATGATATATCTCATTACCATATGGAACTGAACCTAACTGGATCAGACAAATACGGGTATGAATTTGGATATCATCAATTGGACTAATCTAGTTCAATTGATTTGAATATGATTCAATTAGGTTCAAGGAAATCATGCTAGCACATGATTGAGCCTAATGTTATCCTTCAATTATCATTTTAAATTGTCTCGAATGAGCCAAATATGTTTGTGCTCACTCAAGTATCTTTACTTAGTCTAACTAAAATTTGGCCAAGTTAGAAAAGGATTGTCTTAATTTATAAGATAAATTTGAGATAACACCAGCCACTTTCCATCACCTGCTAATTCTTGTCTTTTGACTTTGGTTAAACGTTGACCTTTGACACTTAGAGATCTACCCATGTGTCATGCACCCATAGGAGATTGATTTTGGATCAGTCAACCTACTAAAAAGTAGGTGGACTAGGGGTGCATGCCTAGGGAGGTGTGCGCCCATGGATAGAGGTGCCTGGAATCCCATACAGATGGGACTCCAATTACTTCAAGGTTTCTACCTAGGTGGCACCAAAGATTAAACTTTGACTAGTCTTAGGCACTATCTAAGGATTATTTAAAGGGGCCCTTATTTGATTGGATCAGGTGATGTCATCCCATCAATCAGATTTAAATTTAATTGCATGAAGCAACATGATTGATCGGGATGATGTGGCACTGCTTGTAGCAACTGGATCTATATAAACCCTATCTATGCCTAGTTTCAGAGAGCTTAGATCTTTGTCCATGCCACAAGGCTGCCCCTCTCCCTCCTCCATGCCATCTTCAAGTCCCCTCTCTCCTCTCCATGCCCAAGGAGATTTGGGCTCCAGTTTGGTGCGATCCAGGCAAGAGAAAGATGACGAGAAAGAAAGAAGGCAGTACTGCTACAAGAGACGATACCCGATCTTCAAAAGGAGTTTTGAAGATCCTCTAAATTAGATCTAGATCTAATATTTGGAGAAGTGATAAAGAAGGAGAAGATCTCTAGATCTAGCTAGAGTGAAAACTGGTAGAGGCCAAGCACTTGCGTGGCTAGATCCAGAACCTCAGGCAATCAGTAGGATCATCATAGGGTAATCTGATTACCCAACAACAAGATACAAAACTAAATCTGATTTAATTTATTTTTATTTTATTTTATTAGATATATCAAATCAGATCTGAAATATCTTAGATCTGATCTAGATTCAAATTTTTTTTTTTGAAATATCTCTCTTGATCCAATTAGATCTGAATGAACCTGATCCGGGAAACTAGATTTTTCCTTCAAGATTAACCAGCTTATCATGATCCTCTCACTAGCTTCACCAAGTCAGATTAAGAGAGACCACTATTAGGCTAGTTTAGGAGCACCTAAATTAGTCACACTGATTTGCCTAGCTGACATAGATCAACTCAAATTATCAAGTGATCTGATCAAAACTCAATCTCACCAAGAAGGCCAGGTAAGTGAGATCGATGGAAGAGTTTGCCAAAGCTTACCTTAGACACCATCAAAAATGGCCAGGTAAGTGGGCTGCCAATTAAAAACCATTAGTTGTATGTGCCGAACTTATCATAGACACCAACTGATTTAATTAGTCTTGATTAGATAATCTTAACAGTTTGAGCTAGACCTCTTAGCCAAGAATCAAGTCCATTTGGTTCTTGTTAAAGACATGGACTTGATCAACAACAACTATTGCAATTGATCTAGAGAATTTTTGATCTAATCTAAGACAACAATTGATTAGATTTAGTCAATTCTCTAATTAAGTTCATTCTTTAATCTAATCTTAGGTCTAACCCAATTAATGGACCTAATTCCTACTAACTCATTAACCCAATGTGTTATGATTCATGTCATAGGATCTTCAATTTATAATCTTAGAACCTAATCATACAACTTCTTAATTCATAATTAAGTTTTGGGCTGAGGATTGGGGTTTGACTTTTTAAAAATAATTTTTATGTTTGTAAAATATTTTTACAACATGATTCTATCAACTAAGTTGCATGTTTGATTCATAATCAATATGCAAGTAAAATAAACATAAAACTACTTTAGATCTAATCTAAACAGGTTCATGTAATTGAAATAGTTTCAATAATAATCAATCATAAATCTTTCTAGATCAAATCTAACATATTTATGATGATTAAAATTAAATTAAAATATTTTTAATCAGATGATAAAAACTCTTAGATCTAATCTAAAATTTTATGATCAGTATTTTAGATCAGCACGTACTAGGACAACCTATCCACTGTAAGGAATAAACATTACAACAGGACAACCTTATGGTAGTCTGTGTAATCTAAAATATTTTATTTTTAGATCTAAAGTTATTTTAAATTTTTTAAATCATAAATAAAATTAGATCAAATCTAATAAATTTATGATTAGAGATAGATCATCACGAACTAGGACAACCTTTTCACTATAAGGGATAAACCTTACAGCAAGACAACCTTCTGGCAGTTCATGAGATCTAAAGTTTTTAATTTTAGATTTAATAATTAGATTATAAATTAGATCTAATCTAAAAATTAATCTAAACATGCGCAAAAATCATATAATAAGAATCTAGGCTCTGATACCAATTGAAAGAACCAGATCTAGGGTTTCAGGACTAGATCTTGAAACTTTTTCAAGATTAGGAAACAAAAGATTAAAATCAATCAAAATTAACCTAAAATATTCTAAATCTAAGACCTTATTATATTATTATTACATGGTATTTAAATCAAAAATTAAAAAAATTAAATAATAAATAAAAGGTTAATCATATCAACCTAGATCTATACTAAATCCAATGCAGCTACAAAATAATAGATCGGATCTGTTACCTGAGCAAGTTAGATGTTCTAACTTGTTGATCTAGGCTTGAGAATAAAGAAATAAGCTGCACATACATCTGGCATGTAGGAGTCATCCACACGAGCCCACGAACATGATCAGGATCCTGATGCAGGAAATCAGTATAGTATGCTAGCACTATGCTGATCTCTCTTCGATGATCGATCCGATGCTTTTTTCTTCAAAACTTGGATACACCAAAATACCAGAAGGAAGAGAAGAAGATTTGTGATGTTGATACATCTCTCAAAAGCTCACAAAAGGGGAGAAAGAGATCTGGAACAAAAACCCTAGAAGAAGACCCTCTTCTTCTTCTTTGTTCCTTTTCTAGACATCTTGATTCATGTTTTTAATATCTCCATGAACCAGAATAATTTTTCTTTGATTTTTCTACACCAAAGAGACCTCTCAAATGTCTACAATCCATGAAAATTTTAGTAAAAAATTCTCTTTAAATAAAGAGATATGTAGAGTCTAAGTTAGGTTAGAAACCTAGACTAGGAAGGACCAAATAAATGAAGTTGTTGGGGCGCCCAACTCTTGGGCACCCCACCTTTTTTTTCTACCATGGACCAACAAGGGAGGATGCAAATAAACCCAAAAAAATATGAGAGAGAGAGAGAGAGAGAGAGAGAGAGAGAGAGAGAAATAAGGGAGGTGGTGGCATGAAGGGAAGGAGGACTTTTAGTTGACTAGGAATTCTATCTCATAGAATCCTAAGCAAAATCAACTTCCCCTTTTGACTTGGTCATGCAACAAAATTTCATATGAGAAATAGAAGAGAGAAATGGGGCATGAGTAGCCTTTGGGCATGGAGAATTTCGCATAAAAACACAAAGAGAAAGGGGTGGGGCATGAGGATTAGGTGGTGCAAGGAATAGGGAGTCCACGTCACACTAGGACTCCTGTTTTGACCTGATCAATCAAGGTCTTTTAACTAAATAAAAATAAGAGTAATCTAATCTAATTAAATAAGACCCTAATCTATTTAAGGACTAATTTAAATTAGATTAAATTAAATTTATTTTTGATTTATTTTCTAATCAAATTAAAAAATTTGGTTCACTCAAGTCCTTATTAGACTAGGACTAGTTCTTCCTTGCACTTGGCCTATCCAATAAATCAATTGGATTTGATTCAATCAAGCCTAAATCAAATATAATTAAATCATATTTAATTAAACTTAATCTCATCTTACTAGCTTAATCAAATTAAGTCAATTAGCAATCAAATTGCTAATCGATCCTCCTGCAATACTTGCACTAGGTCAATCATCAATCGTATTTATCGTTTAACACTAAAATGATTCTAAATTGCTGATCAACCATCCAATCAAAATGTGAACTCTAATATGTGTGACCTCATAGATCCAAAACTAAGCTGGTAGCATAGAAATAAATTTTTGCACCAATCGAAGTGACCATCTAGTAAGGATGCCTGACGATCGAATAGGTCAAAGGTGTAGAACACCATCCTTAGAACCCATACGGATATAGTTTTCATATAATTCATCCCCTTGACCATAATGCTCATAGGACATCTCAGAGTTCAACTGTCAACTCTGATCAGGTTGTGCACATTGTATTTCAAAATATCAAATCCATCTGATGGATTACCCTGGCCAAGATTTTGCTATGTTGAAATACAGTGATACAATCTTCTCCAACTCTTGGAGTGGTCAATTTCATCTTGATCACACTCTAACTTTGCAAGTATTTGACTATGCCTAGAAGTATTCCATTGCTAAATTAGAAATTCAGTTAATCCAGTGCCAATGCATAGTGAGTTGCTTGTAAGTCAATGAGGTGATCTCAGGTCTAAGGGATACTTATACCTATATCCCATTAGAGATATTCTTGATAGTAGAATGCTCTGGAGTTGGTCATGTTCAATGATGATGTACCCATATATCTCATCTGTATGCCATACTAGTGTCTCCACACTCCTTGGTTAAGAGGACAACTAACCTATATGGCATATAGCAACCTATGCTCGATAGATGCTGTCGTCCTAATTAATAGCCTATCATTTGGTCGTGAACAAATTTAAGGACTAAACGATAAATCCTCTCTTTATCAAAACTAAATAGTCCTAAGAACTTCATCACAATAATGGAGTTCATTAGAAGATGTAAACTGGTGATGAAAATGATGCCAATTTTTTTTTATTAATTAATAAATCAATTACAATATCTCAACCATCAACAGGCTGATGATTGGCTTTGGGACATAATTTTTAATAGAGTCAAGATGGGATTAACCACTATTGATTAACTTTAGGAGTGAATCTTGCTGTGTTTTAATTTAGCAAAACCTAAGCTTGAGTAATCCTCATGAGGAGTCACGGGATTTGCAAACTTTGAAATACAATATGGATGACTTGTATGAGTATTGATAGCTAACTTGAAGTCATCCTGAGCATTATTCCTCAAAGGGATGAATTATACAATAACCATAGTCTAGGATTCTAAGAATGTTGCTTTGTATACATTCGACCTATTCGGACGTCGGCTACTATTGCTAGATAATCATTTTGATTAGTGCAGGAATTGATTCCTATGCTACCACCTTAGGTTCGAACCTATGGAGTTACGTACATAAGAGGTTGTTACCTAATCGGATGGTTGATCGATGATTGAGAATTATTCAATGATCGAATTATCAATGCGATTGATGATCGATCAAGTGCAAGTATTGTAGGAGGATTGATTAGCAATTGGATTGCTAATTGGCTCAATTTGATTGAGCAATTGGATTATAATTTAGTCTAATTAAATAAGATTCAATTAGAATTAGTTTGGACTTAATTTGGTTAAGTCTAATTGATTTATGAGATAAGCCAATTACAAGGAAAAATAATTTCATATTGGATCAGGACTTGAGTGCACCTAATTTCTAATCAAGTTGGGATTTAAATAAAATTTAAATTTAATTTAATCAAATTTAATTATGATCCTAGTTAGACTAAGATCATTTTTAATTAGGCTTGTACTATTTCTAGTTCAATTAGGTTTAAAATTAGGTTTGACCTGGTTCTAATTGAGTAGTCATAGTTAGACTAGGACTCCTCCTAATCCCTTATGCCAAGAAAGAAAAGCCAACACCATTTTATTATTGGCATGAGATTTCTCATGCCAATAATAAGTTCCACACCCTACTATTTGATGGTTTTAGAACTAGTTTTGAATTGGTCAAAACTATTAAGTGCTTTTGCATTTGAACTCTATTTGATAGAGTCTCAAAATTTCAATACAGCTCTCCCTTTCTTATGAAATTTTTTTCCAACGCCACCTATTTTTGTTGCCCTTCTATTCTCAAAATTTGTGTGCCTACTAAGGCTTCTTAATGTGGGAAATATGTTTCCTAAGGAGGCTTGGAGGCATCCAAGAGTGTGATGCCACCAAGACTCCTTCTATGACTAGGTTTGACCTAGTCTTCCTAATAAAAGAACGTGCCACTTTTTAAGGGGATTATGGGCATGAGAAACCTCATATTTTCCATGCAAATTCTGAGTATTTTGAGGACTCTCCATGCCTTATTTTTAGGAGAGGTGTCCAAGAGTTGGATGCTCGCTAAAACCTCTATGATTTAAATCCCTAGAAAGTAGGGATTTTGACCTAGTCTTGGGTGGTTATTGAGCGCCTCCTTTAAGGAGCCTTTAGCATGAGAAACACCCTGATAATTCCATGCTAAATTAGAAGAGAGAGGGACAGGGGCATGGGAGGTTGGTGCTCCGAACTTTTGGGCATGGTGGTTTCTTTAAGGCATGAAATGTTCATGTCCTATCAAGAACAAAGGAAGAGAAGAAGGTCTTCTCTTTAGGGTTTCTTTCTGAGTTTTTCTTTTCTATCTTTTGAAAAGATTTTTTCATAGAAAAATTCAGAGATAAAGAGAGGAAGGGCATGAAAAAATTCTAGAGAAGAAGGTCTTCTCTTCTCTTGGCATGAAGATGTATTTAGGACATCAATGGTTGATGTCCTGAAAGAGAAGATGTGTCTTCTCTTAGAAATTTTTCTTGACCCTTTTATTATCTACTTTTTGGAAGATCCAAAAATTGGTCTTCTTCTTTCGTCCTCCTCCTTATCTTCATCTCTTGGAGTGTTAAAAAGATCTGAAGAATTTTTTATAGATCAGCCATCAAGAGGGATCTATGGGAAGCTAGCACTTTGAGTGGATCTTCATTTGACAAACCTTCAATCTACGTAGTGATCTCATGTAGACAACCTATAGAGATCGGGCATGCTGTAATTAACTCATAAACTGTTCACGATCATAGAATTATCATGAGAATGGTGATCTATTCGAAAGATTGGTGTACGATCATTTTCTTAGGATAGATGAGTCTTGAGTTCATGGTGTAGAGATACTAAAATGAGAGTACAGATATTTGTTGAGAATAAGAATACTAAGCATGACCATTTTAAGCAATCATAAGAAAGTCTATCTTCTCGTCGATGACTAGCTTGATGCTATAGTCGTGTGTCTGATTCAATGACCTAAGATGCATTGGCAATTCACCTTGAGTGTGTTATAGTTTAACTACACCATAACTCGATCTCCTAACCATTCAGAACTCTAATGTATATGTTAGCTACAGCATGCTCATTGTAAGAATTGGATCACACCAAGATTGGATCTATCAGCCTCGGTAGAGGAGAAGTAGTCCTATGATGATCATGAGATCGAGTCCTTAAGCCCATGGCTATGGCAAGTATGAAATAATGGAAAAAAGTTTCTATTAGCGTTTCAGATTAGACTCAAATCGAATGATTTATTCATATGATAGGCGTAGGGTTTAACGAATTCACCTTGACCTAGATCTTATTAGGGCTCATAATGGAACAACCCAATCATACAGTTGGCTGAGAAACCTAGACTAGGAAGGACCAAATAAATGAAAGTTGTTGGGCGCCCAACTCTTGCACCCCACCTTTTTTTTCTACCATGGACCAACAAAGGAGGATGCAAATAAACCCAAAAAAATATGAGAGAGGAGAGGAAGAGAGAGGAGGAGAGAGAGAGAGAGAAATAAGGGAGGTGGTGGCATGAAGGGAAGGAGGACTTTTAGTTGACAGGAATTCTATCTCATAGAATTCCTAAGCAAAATCAACTTCCCCTTTTGACTGGTCATGCAACAAAATTTCATATGAGAAATAGAAGAGAGAAATGGGCATGAGTAGCCTTTGGGCATGGAGAATTTCGCATAAAAACACAAAGAGAAAGGGGTGGGCATGAGGATTAGGTGGTGCAAGAATAGGGAGTCCACTCACACTAGACTCCTGTTTGACTGATCAATCAAGGTCTTTTAACTAAATAAAAATAAGAAGTACTAATCTAATTAAATAAGACCCTAAATCTATTTAAGACTAATTTAAATTAGATTAAATTAAATTTATTTTTGATTTATTTTCTAATCAAATTAAAAATTTGGTTCACTCAAGTCCTTATTAGACTAGGACTAGTTCTTCCTTGCACTGGCCTATCCAATAAATCAATTGGATTTGATTCAATCAAGCCTAAATCAAATATAATTAAATCATATTAATTAATACTTAAATCTCATCTTACTAGCTTAATCAAATTAAGTCAATTAGCAATCAAATTGCTAATCGATCCTCTGCAATACTTGCACTAGGTCAAATCATCAATCGTATTTATCGTTTAAACACTAAATGATTCTAAATTGCTGATCAACCATCCAAATCAAAAATGTGAACTCTAATATGTGTGACCTCATAGATCCAAAACTAAGCTGGTAGCATAGAAAATAAATTTTTGCACCAATCGAAGTGACCATCTAGTAAGGATGCCTGACGATCGAATAGGTCAAAGGTGTAGAACACCATCCTTAGAACCCATACGGATATAGTTTTCATATAAATTCATTCCCCTTGACCATAATGCTCATAGGACATCTCAAGAGTTCAACTGTCAACTCTGATCAGGTTTGCACATTGTATTTCAAAATATCAAATTCCATCTGATGGATTCCCTGGCCAAAGATTTTGCTATGTTGAAATACAGTGATACAATCTTCTCCAACTCTTGGAGTGCAATTTCATCTTGATCACACTCTAACTTTGCAAGTATTCGACTATGCCTAGAAGTATTCCATTGCTAAATTAGAAATTCAGTTAATCCAGTGCCAATGCATAGTGAGTTGCTTGTAAGTCAATGAGGTGATCTCAGGTCTAAGGATATCTTATACCTATATCCCATTAGAGATATTCTTGATAGTTAGAATGCTCTGGAGTTGGTCATGTCAATGATGATGTACCCATATATCTCATCTGTATGCCATACTAGTGTCTCCACACTCCTTGGTTAAGAGGACAACTAACCTATATGGCATATAGCAACCTATGCTCGATAGATGCTGTCGTCCTAATAATAGCTTATCATTTGGTCGTGAACAAATTTAAGACTAACGATAAATCCTCTCTTTATCAAAACTAATAGTCCTAAGAACTTCATCACAATAAGGAGTTCATTAGAAGATGTAAACTGGTGATGAAAATGATGCCAATTTTTTTTATTAATTAATAAATCAATTACAATATCTCAACCACAACAGGCTGATGATGGCTTTGGACATAATTTTAATAGAGTCAAGATGGGATTAACCACTATTGATTAACTTAGGATGAATCTTGCTGTGTTTTAATTAGCAAAACCTAAAGCTTGAGTAATCCTCATGAGGAGTCACGGGATTTTGCAAATGAAAATTACAGAGAAAGATGACGAGAAAGAAAGAAGGCAGCACTGCTATAAGAGACGATAACCCGATCTTCAAAAGGAGTTTTGAAGATCCTCTAAATTAGATCTAGATCTAATATTTGGAGAAGTGATAAAGAAGGAGAAGATCTCTAGATCTAGCTAGAGTGAAAACTGGTAGAGGCCAAGCACTTGCGTGGCTAGATCCAGAACCTCAGGCAATCAGTAGGATCATCATAGGGTAATCTGATTACCCAACAACAAGATACAAAACTAAATCTGATTTAATTTATTTTTATTTTATTTTATTAGATATATCAAATCAGATCTGAAATATCTTAGATCTGAATCTAGATTCAAATTTTTTTTTTTGAAATATCTCTCTTGATCCAATTAGATCTGAATGAACCTGATCCGGGAAACTAGATTTTTCCTTCAAGATTAACCAGCTTATCATGATCCTCTCACTAGCTTCACCAAGTCAGATTAAGAGAGACCACTATTAGGCTAGTTTAGGAGCACCTAAATTAGTCACACTGATTTGCCTAGCTGACATAGATCAACTCAAATTATCAAGTGATCTGATCAAAACTTAATCTCACCAAGAAGGCCAGGTAAGTGAGATCGATGGAAGAGTTTGCCAAAGCTTACCTTAGACACCATCAAAAAATGGCCAGGTAAGTGGGCTGCCAATTAAAAACCATTAGTTGTATGTGCCGAAACTTATCATTAGACACCAACTGATTTAATTAGTCTTGATTAGATAATCTTAACAGTTTGAGCTAGACCTCTTAGCCAAGAATCAAGTCCATTTGGTTCTTGTTAAAGACATGGACTTGATCCAACAACAACTATTGCAATTGATCTAGAGAATTTTTGATCTAATCTAAGACAACAATTGATTAGATTTAGTCAATTCTCTAATTAAGTTCCATTCTTTAATCTAATCTTAGGTCTAACCCAATTAATGGACCTAATTCCTACTAACTCATTAACCCAATGTGTTATGATTCATGTCATAGGATCTTCAATTTATAATCTTAGAACCTAATCATACAACTTCTTAATTCATAATTAAGTTTTGGGCTGAGGGTTGGGGTTTGACTTTTTAAAAATAATTTTTATGTTTGTAAAATATTTTTACAACATGATTCTATCAACTAAGTTGCATGTTTGATTCATAATCAATATGCAAGTAAAATAAACATAAAACTACTTTAGATCTAATCTAAACAGGTTCATGTAATTGAAATAGTTTCAATAATAATCAATCATAAATCTTTCTAGATCAAATCTAACATATTTATGATGATTAAAATTAAATTAAAATATTTTTAATCAGATGATAAAAACTCTTAGATCTAATCTAAAATTTTATGATCAGTATTTTAGATCAGCACGTACTAGGACAACCTATCCACTGTAAGGAATAAACATTACAACAGGACAACCTTATGGTAGTCTGTGTAATCTAAAATATTTTATTTTTAGATCTAAAGTTATTTTAAATTTTTTAAATCATAAATAAAATTAGATCAAATCTAATAAATTTATGATT
Organism: Cocos nucifera; assembly: GCA_006176705.1. NCBI lineage: Eukaryota > Viridiplantae > Streptophyta > Magnoliopsida > Arecales > Arecaceae > Cocos > Cocos nucifera. Next base: position 305,607 of record QRFJ01003138.1, on the reverse strand, counting down.
AGAGATAGATCATCACGAACTAGGACAACCTTTTCACTATAAGGGATAAACCTTACAGCAAGACAACCTTCTTATGGCAGTTCATGAGATCTAAAGTTTTTAATTTTAGATTTAATAATTAGATTATAAATTAGATCTAATCTAAAAATTAATCTAAACATGCGCAAAAATCATATAATAAGAATCTAGGCTCTGATACCAATTGAAAGAACCAGATCTAGGGTTTCAGGACTAGATCTTGAAACTTTTTCAAGATTAGGAAACAAAAGATTAAAATCAATCAAAATTAACCTAAAATATTCTAAATCTAAGACCTTATTATATTATTATTACATGGTATTTAAATCAAAAATTAAAAAAATTAAATAATAAATAAAAGGTTAATCATATCAACCTAGATCTATACTAAATCCAATGCAGCTACAAAATAATAGATCGGATCTGTTACCTGAGCAAGTTAGATGTTCTAACTTGTTGATCTAGGCTTGAGAATAAAGAAATAAGCTGCACATACATCTGGCATGTAGGAGTCATCCACACGAGCCCACGAACATGATCAGGATCCTGATGCAGGAAATCAGTATAGTATGCTAGCACTATGCTGATCTCTCTTCGATGATCGATCCGATGCTTTTTTCTTCAAAACTTGGATACACCAAAATACCAGAAGGAAGAGAAGAAGATTTGTGATGTTGATACATCTCTCAAAAGCTCACAAAAGGGGAGAAAGAGATCTGGAACAAAAACCCTAGAAGAAGACCCTCTTCTTCTTCTTTGTTCCTTTTCTAGACATCTTGATTCATGTTTTTAATATCTCCATGAACCAGAATAATTTTTCTTTGATTTTTCTACACCAAAGAGACCTCTCAAATGTCTACAATCCATGAAAATTTTAGTAAAAAATTCTCTTTAAATAAAGAGATATGTAGAGTCTAAGTTAGGTTAGAAACCTAGACTAGGAAGGACCAAATAAATGAAGTTGTTGGGGCGCCCAACTCTTGGGCACCCCACCTTTTTTTTCTACCATGGACCAACAAGGGAGGATGCAAATAAACCCAAAAAAATATGAGAGAGAGAGAGAGAGAGAGAGAGAGAGAGAGAGAGAGAAATAAGGGAGGTGGTGGCATGAAGGGAAGGAGGACTTTTAGTTGACTAGGAATTCTATCTCATAGAATCCTAAGCAAAATCAACTTCCCCTTTTGACTTGGTCATGCAACAAAATTTCATATGAGAAATAGAAGAGAGAAATGGGGCATGAGTAGCCTTTGGGCATGGAGAATTTCGCATAAAAACACAAAGAGAAAGGGGTGGGGCATGAGGATTAGGTGGTGCAAGGAATAGGGAGTCCACGTCACACTAGGACTCCTGTTTTGACCTGATCAATCAAGGTCTTTTAACTAAATAAAAATAAGAGTAATCTAATCTAATTAAATAAGACCCTAATCTATTTAAGGACTAATTTAAATTAGATTAAATTAAATTTATTTTTGATTTATTTTCTAATCAAATTAAAAAATTTGGTTCACTCAAGTCCTTATTAGACTAGGACTAGTTCTTCCTTGCACTTGGCCTATCCAATAAATCAATTGGATTTGATTCAATCAAGCCTAAATCAAATATAATTAAATCATATTTAATTAAACTTAATCTCATCTTACTAGCTTAATCAAATTAAGTCAATTAGCAATCAAATTGCTAATCGATCCTCCTGCAATACTTGCACTAGGTCAATCATCAATCCGTATTTATCGTTTAACACTAAAATGATTCTAAATTGCTGATCAACCATCCAATCAAAATGTGAACTCTAATATGTGTGACCTCATAGATCCAAAACTAAGCTGGTAGCATAGAAATAAATTTTTGCACCAATCGAAGTGACCATCTAGTAAGGATGCCTGACGATCGAATAGGTCAAAGGTGTAGAACACCATCCTTAGAACCCATACGGATATAGTTTTCATATAATTCATCCCCTTGACCATAATGCTCATAGGACATCTCAGAGTTCAACTGTCAACTCTGATCAGGTTGTGCCACATTGTATTTCAAAATATCAAATCCATCTGATGGATTACCCTGGCCAAGATTTTGCTATGTTGAAATACAGTGATACAATCTTCTCCAACTCTTGGAGTGGTCAATTTCATCTTGATCACACTCTAACTTTGCAAGTATTTGACTATGCCTAGAAGTATTCCATTGCTAAATTAGAAATTCAGTTAATCCAGTGCCAATGCATAGTGAGTTGCTTGTAAGTCAATGAGGTGATCTCAGGTCTAAGGGATACTTATACCTATATCCCATTAGAGATATTCTTGATAGTAGAATGCTCTGGAAGTTGGTCATGTTCAATGATGATGTACCCATATATCTCATCTGTATGCCATACTAGTGTCTCCACACTCCTTGGTTAAGAGGACAACTAACCTATATGGCATATAGCAACCTATGCTCGATAGATGCTGTCGTCCTAATTAATAGCCTATCATTTGGTCGTGAACAAATTTAAGGACTAAACGATAAATCCTCTCTTTATCAAAACTAAATAGTCCTAAGAACTTCATCACAATAATGGAGTTCATTAGAAGATGTAAACTGGTGATGAAAATGATGCCAATTTTTTTTTATTAATTAATAAATCAATTACAATATCTCAACCATCAACAGGCTGATGATTGGCTTTGGGACATAATTTTTAATAGAGTCAAGATGGGATTAACCACTATTGATTAACTTTAGGAGTGAATCTTGCTGTGTTTTAATTTAGCAAAACCTAAGCTTGAGTAATCCTCATGAGGAGTCACGGGATTTGCAAACTTTGAAATACAATATGGATGACTTGTATGAGTATTGATAGCTAACTTGAAGTCATCCTGAGCATTATTCCTCAAAGGGATGAATTATACAATAACCATAGTCTAGGATTCTAAGAATGTTGCTTTGTATACATTCGACCTATTCGGACGTCGGCTACTATTGCTAGATAATCATTTTGATTAGTGCAGGAATTGATTCCTATGCTACCACCTTAGGTTCGAACCTATGGAGTTACGTACATAAGAGGTTGTTACCTAATCGGATGGTTGATCGATGATTGAGAATTATTCAATGATCGAATTATCAATGCGATTGATGATCGATCAAGTGCAAGTATTGTAGGAGGATTGATTAGCAATTGGATTGCTAATTGGCTCAATTTGATTGAGCAATTGGATTATAATTTAGTCTAATTAAATAAGATTCAATTAGAATTAGTTTGGACTTAATTTGGTTAAGTCTAATTGATTTATGAGATAAGCCAATTACAAGGAAAAATAATTTCATATTGGATCAGGACTTGAGTGCACCTAATTTCTAATCAAGTTGGGATTTAAATAAAATTTAAATTTAATTTAATCAAATTTAATTATGATCCTAGTTAGACTAAGATCATTTTTAATTAGGCTTGTACTATTTCTAGTTCAATTAGGTTTAAAATTAGGTTTGACCTGGTTCTAATTGAGTAGTCATAGTTAGACTAGGACTCCTCCTAATCCCTTATGCCAAGAAAGAAAAGCCAACACCATTTTATTATTGGCATGAGATTTCTCATGCCAATAATAAGTTCCACACCCTACTATTTGATGGTTTTAGAACTAGTTTTGAATTGGTCAAAACTATTAAGTGCTTTTGCATTTGAACTCTATTTGATAGAGTCTCAAAATTTCAATACAGCTCTCCCTTTCTTATGAAATTTTTTTCCAACGCCACCTATTTTTGTTGCCCTTCTATTCTCAAAATTTGTGTGCCTACTAAGGCTTCTTAATGTGGGAAATATGTTTCCTAAGGAGGCTTGGAGGCATCCAAGAGTGTGATGCCACCAAGACTCCTTCTATGACTAGGTTTGACCTAGTCTTCCTAATAAAAGAACGTGCCACTTTTTAAGGGGATTATGGGCATGAGAAACCTCATATTTTCCATGCAAATTCTGAGTATTTTGAGGACTCTCCATGCCTTATTTTTAGGAGAGGTGTCCAAGAGTTGGATGCTCGCTAAAACCTCTATGATTTAAATCCCTAGAAAGTAGGGATTTTGACCTAGTCTTGGGTGGTTATTGAGCGCCTCCTTTAAGGAGCCTTTAGCATGAGAAACACCCTGATAATTCCATGCTAAATTAGAAGAGAGAGGGACAGGGGCATGGGAGGTTGGTGCTCCGAACTTTTGGGCATGGTGGTTTCTTTAAGGCATGAAATGTTCATGTCCTAATCAAGAACAAAGGAAGAGAAGAAGGTCTTCTCTTTAGGGTTTCTTTCTGAGTTTTTCTTTTCTATCTTTTGAAAAGATTTTTTCATAGAAAAATTCAGAGATAAAGAGAGGAAGGGCATGAAAAAATTCTAGAGAAGAAGGTCTTCTCTTCTCTTGGCATGAAGATGTATTTAGGACATCAATGGTTGATGTCCTGAAAGAGAAGATGTGTCTTCTCCTTAGAAATTTTTTTTGAACCCTTTTATTATCTACTTTTTGGAAGATCCAAAAATTGGTCTTCTTCTTTCGTCCTCCTCCTTATCTTCATCTCTTGGAGTGTTAAAAAGATCTGAAGAATTTTTTATAGATCAGCCATCAAGAGAGGGATCTATGGGAAGCTAGCACTTTGAGTGGATCTTCATTTGACAAACCTTCAATCTACGTAGTGATCTCATGTAGACAACCTATAGAGATCGGGCATGCTGTAATTAACTCATAAACTGTTCACGATCATAGAATTATCATGAGAATGGTGATCTATTCGAAAAGATTGGTGTACGATCATTTTCTTAGGATAGATGAGTCTTTGAGTTCATGGTGTAGAGATACTAAAATGAGAGTACAGATATTTGTTGAGAATAAGAATACTAAGCATGACCATTTTAAGCAATCATAAGAAAGTCTATCTTCTCGTCGATGACTAGCTTGATGCTATAGTCGTGTGTCTGATTCAATGACCTAAGATGCATTGGCAATTCACCTTGAGTGTGTTATAGTTTAACTACACCATAACTCGATCTCCTAACCATTCAGAACTCTAATGTATATGTTAGCTACAGCATGCTCATTGTAAGAATTGGATCACACCAAGATTGGATCTATCAGCCTCGGTAGAGGAGAAGTAGTCCTATGATGATCATGAGATCGAGTCCTTAAGCCCATGGCTATGGCAAGTATGAAATAATGGAAAAAAGTTTCTATTAGCGTTTCAGATTAGACTCAAATCGAATGATTTATTCATATGATAGGCGTAGGGTTTAACGAATTCACCTTGACCTAGATCTTATTAGGGCTCATAATGGAACAACCCAATCATACAGTTGGCTGCATTGAGAGGTTTCTATTCAATTCTGATGGATTGCCACCACATATTGCTAGGTGTCATTAGTATATTTTAGGATCAATTAGAATTATCTTGATGACCGATGATTCTAATTGGATGAATCAGAAGAGTTATAGTCCATCAAAATATATTTTGATGATGTCGATGATAGAAACCGTGACATGTCTCATTATCATACAAAATTGAACCTAACTGGATCATATAAATAAGTGTTTGGATCTAGATATCATTAATTGGACCAATATGGTTCAATTAATTTACATTAGATCCAATCAGGTTCAAGACAATCATGCTAGCACATGATTGGACCTGAATATCTCCTTCTATGGACATTTTGGTTGGTTTGGATTCAATCAAATTTAATTTGGCTTATTCAAGAATCTTATCTGATCTGGTCCTGGTCTGGATCTTGTCCTGGTTAGAATAGAGCTTGTCCTAATGAGATTTGGGCTTGTCCTAACCGAAATAGGGTTTATCCTAAAATCATGAGATGGAATTAGGACAAGGGTTGTTTCACCCATTCTTTGAAGGAAAGAAGGGTTGAGATGTGTGCCCCTAGAGTTTATCTCAGGGTGCACATTGCATATGGATTTCAGAAAGAGGAGAAGGGTGTGCACTCCCCCTTTTAGCATGTGCCCTTAGTGGATAAGGGAGGATAAGAGTTTGAAGAAGTTCAAATTCTTGAGATTAAGTCTTGTGCCAAAACCCTTCTTATCCCAAATTGTTAGCACACTTTTTCTTATTTTGGTGCAACAAAAATCAGATGAGTAACCTGAGATGGCATGGAGAATAGAAGGGAGTCCTTCTGCTTTAAGCAAACCAGTTGCTTAAAGTCCTAGGACTCAAGGGCTGCACACAGGTCTATAAATAGACCCCTGTGCCTAGTCCTTTTGATAATCCTCTTCTCCACACCTAGGTGCTACTTCTCCCTCCATCTTCCGCACCTCTTCTCCTAATCCTCTCCCTCTTCTCCATGCCTAAAGGTTGGGCAAAAATAGCGATCAAAGGTTGAGAGTGCTGCTGTGAAGATCAGCTCAAGCAGCTCTAGTTTGTGTGATGGATGTCCTACTACCAAAGATTGGATCAAAGGCAAACTAAAAGATTTCAGATCTGATTCTATTAAGATTAGATCTTGAAGTAGGAGACCTCTAGATTTAATCTAAGTGGATACTGATAGAGACTGGGTATGTGCATGACTCAAGTTGAAATCTTGGATCACCGATAGATCATTGCTATGGGTGAACAGTTCATCCAAACAGATGATATCATTATTATTGGTTTTATTTTAATTTTTATTTTCATAATCAAATCAATCTAATCATATATAAGGACTCTAAAATTTGGTTGGATCATAGAAAAAAATTTATTATAGATCTGATCTGATCAGATCGATCCTGCATACTAGGAACTAGGTTTTCCTTCAATAGGTATTAGAGCGAGGTTTCTGGTTCCAGATCTATTTTTACATTAGAGCTGAATTTTTTTTTTGATATGATTAAATGAATTTACATAAGTTACATGAGAAGTAACTAGATCTAAAAGCATGAGATGCAATTTTAAATTTTTCATATATATGATATATGCAATGCATGTCTAGACTAGATTTGTAGTTCTATGTCATGATAGTCTAGATCTAAATTTTTTGTGAAATATTTATTTAATTTCTTGATGATTATATGAGGTATAATCAGATCTAATGCATGAGATGTATGTTTAAAATTAATACATGAGATGTATGCAAAGCATATGTAGATTATATCTATAATTGTATATTTGATATATGTATTAGATCTAATTGTTTAGTTATGTAATTTATATTTTTGATTAAGGTATTCTTCTTAGCCATTCGATCATAATAGTAAGAAGGGTTTAAAGGCCCTTGATTCCCATTCGATAGGATGCTCTTATGGCGTGTAGAGGTGTTGCACGTTTGCCCTTAATTAAAAATTGAAAACTTAATTTTCTGCACCACCCTAGATCCAAAAATCCTAGGATCTTTACATGCTTTGTTCTTGAACCATGTTTTGACTTAATTAAGAATTAAGTTTATGAAATAAATTAGATCTAAAAATTGAGAATTTTCAGATCTATGATACCTTCATAAAACATGGGTTCGAGTATAAGTAGCTTGATTAGGTCTAGCGGTTGATCAAATCGAATCAAGAGTTGATTTGGTGAGATCAGGAGTGCTTCGATTTGACCAGCTCATTAGATATAAGTCTTGGTCAAGGTTGACTCACGGTCACATATGGTTGACTATTTTAAGACCTAATTTGGCTCCACGATTCAAGCCTGGATTGTAGGCTAACCTGATCGATTTTGGTTTGATAATTTGATATCTAAGGTAAGTTCGGTAGATATGATCAGTAGTCTTTAATTGGAAGCTACTCGATCTAAATGCATTTACGGTGAGTTAATGGCATATCCCATCCATCGATCTCACTTACCTAGCCATTTAGATCGATTCAGTTCTGGTTTGAGGTGGCTAACGATTCAAGCTAACACATGCTATAAGGTTAGTCATAACCATTATGACTAGTTGAGTCTAAGAAACCTAAATTAAAATCTTACTAAGAAAATATTAAATCATTAGTCTTCCACCATTGTAGATGTGCGGATCCTTTCTAGAGTTGATTGTTCTCAGTTGGATATAGTAGTTCAGTTGCATCGAAAAGATGCAACCACATCTATTAGGCATAAGATGATATGAATTGGAGAATGGGTTGGGGTCAATATTTTGGATATGGTGAGGGTTTCAATCAAAAATCTAATTCATGCAAATGGTGCATCTAACTTAACTAAGGAGTAGAGTAATATTTTGGGCATGGTGAGCTTCACGAATTAGAGATTGAGTTTGGATGCACTACGTTTAGAAAAATATTGGATAAGAGTTATCCACTCATCGACTAATCCATCATTAATAACTATTAAATGAGGTGGTGAGCCAATCGATGGGATTGCACCACCCACTAAAAGTCATTAATCATGAAGATTTTTGCATCTCTACTAAGAAAGTATAGTGATCCAAGAAAATAGTGGAAGCCTAAATTTATTTAAAAATAAAACTCCTAAACAAATTGATTAAGTCAATTACAAATCTAACTAGAAACTTTGACTCTCTATAGAAAAATATTTGCGTCAAACCTCCTAGCCTGAATCCTAGATACCTATAGATTGATCGAACCTAATTATAAAGATTGTCTTTGAAACATGAAAATTTTTTTGAGTTTCAAAAAGCTAACCTATGTACTGGATTAGGAACTTTTCACTCTTCCAGTTTATCCAACCACTGATCAGAGAGTGTCTCATGAGAAGTGGTGAGATGATGACAACAAAGTCAGGTGCCATGTGTTGAGCTCAATGTCTGATGAGTTACAATACCAACACAAGGACATTAGGACTACATGCCAAATGTTGGCTAACCTACAAAAGTCGTATGGTGAATAGAGTCGCATAGTATGTTATCAAGTCTTAAGGATACTTTTTAATGGGCAGATGTATGATGGACAGTCAGTCCAAGATCATTGCATGAAAATGATCAAGGACCTAGAAGAGCTTGAGAAGCTCAGTGTCTTGATGGACAAGGACCTGCAGAATGATGTGATTCTATAGTTCCTGATTGATTTGTATTGGTAGTTCATCATAAACTTTTATATGAATAAGCTCCAGTGCACCTTAGCTGAGTTGATGAACATGCTAATTATTGTTGAGCAAACTTTGAAGAGTTCAAAGGGCTAAGTTTTGGCTGTAGAGCAGATTTCTTCCAAGAGAAAGCCTTTTGGTAGGAAGCAGAAAATAGAGGGGAAGAAGAAGGGTGAGCCAAAAAAGAATGTCTTGGAGAAGAAAAAGTGTTTCTACTACAACTTTGATGGTCATTGGAAGCAGAACTACCCTACGTACTTGGTCAACCTAAAGAATAAGAAGGAAGGAGAACCTTCTAGAGGTTTGCTCATCATTGAGACTAACCTAACAGTTTATTTTGCATCAGTTGGGTGCTTGACTCTAGTTCTAGTGCTCATTTGTGCACTTTTATGCAGGATCTTGAGTATAGAAAGAGGATGAGGGATGGTGAGATGATCCTGCACATCGAAAATAAAGTAAGAGTTGCTACTATGGTCGTGGGAACATATCTTCTATGATTACTATCATGGGATATCTTAGTACTTGGGGACTATTTTTATGTGCCTACTGTGAGCTAGAATTTAATTTTTATTTCATGTTTAGCATAAGAAAATTATATAATTAGTTTTTTTAAGGACCATTATAAAATTTTTTTAAAAAAAAATAAAATTGCAAGTAGTTTCTTAATTAACTGCCTCTATCAGTTACATGTAAATGTTTCTATTTATAATGTCAAGCAAAACATAAATGCCATAGGATCAAAATAATCTAGACATAGTCTAAATGAAAGGCATCTATGGCACCTTAGGCTAGGTTATATAGCTGAAGAAAGGATTAATAAATTGGAGAAATCTAGACTAATGGATCCTGTTGGTGCGAAATCTGGCCATCACTGGAGTCGAAGCTGGATTTGAAGAGGATGAGGTTACTGCCGAAACCTACAAAATAAATCTTATCCAAAGTCTGAGGTGGTGGCTCCGGCAAGACCCTCCAATGATCAAGGTAGCTCTTTTGGCCAATAGAAATGGAATACGTAGAGAGATTCTAGCAGAGTTTTGAGGAAGAGAAGAAGAGTTTCAGGAAGAAAGCGTATATGAAGGGTCTCTTATGTGGATGGAGACTATAACAAACTGATAGTGACAATTGTAATCATCTGGTAGTGGGCTGCTCAGGACCACGTGGAGTCTGTTATGGAGGATAGTGTCTGTTGTCGCGATATGTGAGCCCGTCGAGGTCCAACGGTCGAAGCTCGGATGGAAGAGATTGGCGGTTCTTTTGGCTACATCAAGGGTGAGAGCCGAGGTCCTCTGGGGCTTCTGGATGGAGTTCAAAGAAAGTTTAGCTATTTAGAGGAGTCCATCTGAAGGAGAAATCTAGGAGGAGTTCAACTATTGGCGGAGTTTGGTTGAAGAAAAAGTCCGATAGGAGTTCAATTGTTGGAGGAGTCTGGTTGGGAGAGGTGTCTGGCTGAAGAAAATGTTCGAAAGGAGTTCAACTACTAGAGGAGTCCAGCTGAAGGAATAGTTTGGAAGGAGTTCAACAATTGGAGGAGTCCGACTGAAGGAGAAGTCTGAAAAGAGTTTGACTATTGGAGGAGTCTGACTGAAGGAGAAGTTCGGGAGGAGTCCGACTATTGGAGAAGTCTCGCTGAAAAAGAAGTTTGGAAGGAGTTTGACTATTGGAGGAGTCCAATTAGGGGAGGAGTCTGGCTAAAGAAGAAGTTCGAAAGGAGTCTGACTATTGGAGGAGTCTGGCTAGGGGATGAGTCTGGCTAAAGGAGAAGTTCAGAAGAAGTTCAACTGTTGGAGGAGTCTCGAGGCTTAACCATGGAGGCTGCCGCCGGACAGGATCCTTCCAAGATCAAGCATTCAGTTGAACTTCAGTAGGAGCGGGTTTATCCCTAACACTAGTTCCCCTACTCCCGAGTTTGTAGTTTAAGGGAAGGGAGTACCGAGTGTGACTGCTGAAGTCCCTTTTCATTTTCTACGCCTGCTAAAGCGAGGCATTTCTTGATCTTCTATGCTGGCATCGAAGCATCAAAATATTGAGGCAACCCAAAGAGATGGCTTTGGAGCTCCATGCCAAAACTCTACTCAAGGTACGACATAATTATGGGCCTGTCCACTGCCAGTCTTTGCCATAATGGCATCGACCATAGGCCGGTCGAAGGAAATTTGCTACCATAACCACCTAGAATCTTCAGGACTATTTAACCAGTTTCCTTCCCCTAAGTCATTACCTCTCCCAAAATCTTCTTCCTCCTCTTCTTCTAGTTTTCTTCTCTCTGTCACACGAGAGCTCAAGCTTTTCCTTTTGCTTCCTTTGATCCCAAGTGTTCTTCCATCTATCTTCTATGGCCATCGTCATCTTTCTACCTCTTCCAATCGACTTAGGTCAGCTTTGCTATCTTTTTTTGAGTTATTCTTGCATTCTCTATTTTCTGCTCCTTAGGTCACTTTGTAGAAGTTTTTTGCGCTTCATTTTCTTAGCTATTTGAGCATTTTTTTATGATTTTGCTTTGATCCGGATGTCCACCAAGAAATCCTGATCGATCTGCTCGAAGAGTTCGACTCCTCTAGCCTTAGCAAACCTATCTCCTAGAAAGGCCGAGCTTTCTATGTTGCCCCCTCCTTCCTTTACACCGGTAGTTATTACCTACCAACTTCGGCCTGATAGTCTTTCGTTAGCTAGGATTTAGTTTGGTAATACCTCCAAACCAGCCCATCCATCCGCTGAATAGAGAGCATCTCTCGATAAATGGACGAATGAAGATAACAAGGTCAGATACTACATGTTGGGCTCGATGTCTGATGAGCTTCAGCGCCGACATGAAGATATCAAGATTGCCCACCAAATGTTGGCTCACCTGCAAGAATTGGTTGGTGAACAGAGTCGCACAGCCAAATATCATATCACTAAATAACTTTTTAAGGCTAGGATGCGTGATGGGCAGTCAGTCCAAGATCATTATCTGATGATGATCAAGGACTTGGAAGAGCTTGAGAAGCTCAAAGTGAAGTTAGATCAGGATCTGCAGAATGACATAATTCTGCAATCCTTGACTGATGTGTATGGGCAATTCATCATGAACTACCATATGCATATAAACTTCTGAGTACTCTAGCCAAACTTATGAACATACTGGTTACTCCTGAGCTTTCTATGAAGGGTTCTAAAGGCTCAGTGCTAGCTATAGAATGGACTTCTTTTAAGAGAGTCTTTCGAAAAGAAGAAGAAGTCTGTGAATAGGCAAAAGGTGGAAGGTGGAAAGAAGAAAAAGGCAGAGCTGAAGAAGAAAGCTACTGGCAAAGAAAAGTATTTTTATTGTAACATAGATGACCACTGAAAGTGGAACTATCCTATTTACTTGGCCACCCTAAAGAATAAGAAGAATGCAAGTCCTTCTGGAGGTATGCTCGTTATTGAATCTAACCTTATGGTTTCTTTTGCATCCAGTTGGATGCTTGACTCTAGTTTTAGTGCTCATTTGTGCACTTTCATGTAGGGTCTTGAGGATAGCAGGAGGTTGAGGGATGGTGAGATGATCCTACGCATCGAAAATGGAGCAAGGGTTGCTGCTGTGGCCATGGGAACCTACCCTCTTCGACTACTGTCTAGCTTAGATTTAGTACTTAGGGATTGTTACTATGTGCCTACTGCAAGCAGGAATTTGATTTTAAGAAGGCTACGTAATTAGTTTTCTTAAGGACCATTGTAATATTTTTTATGAAAGAAATAAAATTGTAAGTGGTTTCCTCAATAACGATCTCTATCAGTTACATATTGATGTATCTATTTTTAATATCGAGCAAAATGTGAATGCTATAAGAACAAAATGACCTAGGGATAATCCAAATGATAGGTATCTATGACACCTAAGACTAGGTTATATAGTTGAAGATAGGATTAACAAATTGGAGAAAATTGAGCTATTGAGTCTGTTGACTTTCAAATCATATCCAATTTATGAATCTTGTCTTCATGGAAAAATGACTAAGCTCCTTTTTATAGGACACGGGGAAAGGGCCACGAATCTACTTGCCCTAGTACATACTAATGTGTGCAGCCTATTTGATGTGCCAGCTGAAGGCAACTTTATCTACTTTATAATCTTTACTGATGATTTATCTCGGTATGGGTACGTGTATCTTATGAGACATAAGTCTGAAGCTTTTGAAAAGTTGAAGAAATTCAGACATGAAGATGAAAAGCAAACTGAAAAATCCATTAAGATTCTTCGATCAGATCGAGGAGGTGAATATCTTAGTCGAGAATTCCTTAACTATCTCAAGTAAAATGACATAATCGCTCAATGGACTCCACCTGGAATACCTCAACTCAACGAAATTTTAGAACGGAGGAATTGGATCCTATTAGATATGGTCCAATCCATGATGAGCTTCACAGACCTTCCTTATTTTCTTTAAAAATATAGTTTGATAATTGCAATATACTTAATGAATAGGGTTCCCTCTAAAACCATTCCTACCACACCGTATGAGAATAGCATGGTAAGAAACTAAGTTTGAGTCATCTCAGAATTTGGGGTTGTTCGGCTCATGTCAAAAGATAACAAGCGGACAAGTTAGACATCAGGTCCTTTAGAGCTCGATTCATAGGATATCCTAAAGAGTTATTAAGATGTTATTTCTACTTTCCAGAAGATTACAATGTAATTATGAGTCGGCATGCCATCTTTCTTGAAAAATAGTTTATTCAAGATGGCGGCATTGGAAAGCAAATCAAGCTCGAGGAGAAAGTCTCACAAAAGCAACCAGCTAAGGATCAAATGGAACCAAATCGGGTTGAGCCAATACAATCACTACCTCCACCTCGTAGATCAAAAAGAGTTTCCCATCTTCTTGAGAGGTACTTAGGTACTATTTTAGAGAAATAGAGAAAATGTTCCTCGTAGGTAATGGAGTTCATGGTGATGATCCCAAAATCTATAACGAGGCGATATCAGATATCGACTCCGAGAAATGGTGAGAGGCAACGAAGTTAGAAATTAATTCGATGCACTCAAACCAAGTCTAAACCTTGGTAGATCCACCAGAAGGTATAGTATCTATTGGGTATAAATGGATCTATAAGAGAAAGATTGGTGCAGATGGAAATATGGAGACATTCAAAGCAAGATTAGTGGCAAAAGGATATAGTCAATGCGAAGGCATTGACTATCAGGATACCTTTTAGCTAGTAGCTATGCTAAAATCCATCCGCACATTGCTTGCTATTGCAGCCTATTTCGATTATGAAATATGGTAAATGGATGTGAAAATGATGTTCTTAAATGGATACCTTGAGGAAGATATCTATATGAAATAGCTGCTAGGTTTCACATCCAGTGATGCTGATCACAAGGTATGCAAGCTGCAAGGATCCATATTAAGCAAGCATCTCGAAGCTGGAATACTCGTTTTAATGATGTGATCAAATTATTTGGTTTCATCAAGAACGAGGAGCAATCATGTGTCTTCAAAAAGGTCAGTGAGAGCGCTATTATCTTTCTCGTATTGTACGTGGATGATATCCTCCTTATTGAGAATGATATTACCATGTTGACTACTGTTAAAATATGGTTATCCAGAAAATTCTCCATGAAAGACCTAGGAGAAGCATCCTTTATTCTAGGAATCAAAGTCTATAGAGATAGACCGAATAGGATGCTAGGACTTTTACATAAGATGTATATAGAGGAAGTGCTAAAGAGGTTTAGCATGAAAAACTCCAAGAGGGGTTTGGTACCCTTCAGACATGGCATTCATCTCTCCAACGAGATGTGCACTAGCACACCTGAGGAAATAGAGTGCATGAGCAAGATCCCTTATGCTTCAACAATAGGGAGCCTCATGCTGTGAGTGTCACGAGTAGATATCAGTCGAATCTAGACGAAGAATATTGGACTTCTGTGAAATGTATCCTTAAGTACTTAAGAAGAACTAAGGATATGTTGTTGCTTTTTGGTAATGTAGAACTCCAAGTCTAGGGGTATACAAACTCGGATTTTATGCCCGATGTAGATGATCGAAAGTCGACATTTGGGAGTCTATTTATGTGTAATGATGGCGCTGTCAGTTGGAAGAGTTCCAAGTAGATAGTGATCGTAGATTCCATCATGGAAGCAGAATACATCACTATATCAGAAGCTGCGAAGAAGGCATTCTGGTATAAAAAATTTATCACAGAGATCGAAGTGATGCCATCAGATGCCATTCCTCTATACTACGACAACAATGGCACCATAGCCCTTGCTAAGGAGCTGAGGTCTCACCAAAAATCCAAGCACATCGAGTGGTGATACCGCCTCATCCGCGATTACCTCAAGATAGGTTACGTCGAGGTCAAGAGAATCGACTCCATAGATAATACGGCGGACCCACTCACAAAGCCATTGGGCCAGTAGAAGATCGAAGCCCACCTTGAGAAGATAGAACATAGAATTGTAGCCAATTGGCTTTAGGTCAAGTAGGAGTTTGTTAGATATATATGCCCTAGAAGCCAAAATTGGCTAACACTTGTTATACACTTCTAAGGATAAAATTATAATTTAAACTATAAATAATAAAATGAATTATTTTCTATCATAATGTGTATTTAGAGTCTGTGATACATCCCTTGAGTTAATGGTAATGATAATTCATATTTTAAAGAGTTGAAAATTTAAGACATGAATTTTCATTATTAACTCATAAAATGATCCCAATCGTAGGATCATCATCAGGATGGTGGTTGATCCAGAAAGTTGGTATAGAATCGCTTCTTTATAGTAGATGAGTCTTGAGTCTATGGTGTAGAGTCATCGAAGCGAGAGTACAGATACTTGTTAGAGAATGAGGGCACTGAGCGTAACCACCTCGAGCAGACATTAGAAAGTCTATCTTCTTGTCGATGACTGGCTCAAAGCTGCAGTTGTGTGTCTGGTTCTTTGACCTGAGGTGCATCAGCAGTTCACCTTGAGGGTGTTATAGTTTGACTACATAACTCGGTCTCCTAGCCATTTGGAATCCTGAGGTATATGTTGGCTATAGCATGTTCATTGTAGGAATTGGATTGCACCAATAGAAAATCTATCTACCTCGGTGGATGAGTAGCCCTATAATGATTATGAGAATCAAGTCCATAAGCCCATGGTCATAGCAAAGTAAAATAATAGAAAGAGTTTCTATTAAGGTTTTCATATTGGACTTGAATTGAATGATTAATCATATGACGGATATTAGGGTTTGACGAGTTCACCTTAACCCCAATCTGATTGGGGCTCAAGATAGGAGAATTTAATCACATAGGTAACTACATCGAGAGGTTCATTCTCAGGTTGCCACCATATACTGCTAGGTATCATTGGTGGATTTTGGGAGCAATTAGAATGATTTAGATGATCGATCATACTAGTTGTCTGAATTTGAAAAATTCTGATCCATCGAAAGATGTTTCGATAATGTCAATGATAGAGATCATGACATATCCCATTACCATACGGAACTGAACCTAACTAGATCATACAAATAAGGGTTTGGATCTGGATATCATCAATTGAATTAACCCAGTTTAATTGATTTGAATAAGATTCAATTAGGTTCAAGGAAATCGAGCTAGCACACGATTGAGCCTAATATTCTCCTTCAATAATCATTAAAAGTTGTCTCAATTGAGCCTAATGTGTTTGGACTCACTCAGGTAACTTTACTTGATCTGACTGAAGTTTGTCCAGATCAAAAAAGAATTATTTTAATTTATGAGATAAATTTGAGATAATATCCGTCATTTTCCATCACCTGCTAATTCTTGTCTTTTGACTTTGGTCAAATGTTGACCTTTGATACTTAGACATCTGCCCATGTGTCATGCACCCATAGGAAAAAGATTTGACCTTTTTCCACTTTCTAAAAGGAGGAAAGGGAGGGGGCACATGCCTAGGGAGGCGTGCACCCAAGGATGATGACGTCTGGAGTCCCATATAGATGGGACTCCAAGTTGCTTCATGAAATAAACTTAGGTGGCGCCTAAGACTCTACTTTAACCAGTCTTGGCACCACCCAAGGATGTTTGAGAGGGGCTCTCATCTTATTAGATCAGATGATGTCATACCACCAATCAGATTTAGATCTGACTATACGAAGAGATGTGATTGGCTCAGATGATGTGGCACTGCATGGTGCAGCAGGATCTATATAAACCCTGTCTGCACCTAAGTTTCAAGAGTTCTTCCCTTGCCCATGCCACATAGCCCCTCTCCCCTCTTCTCCATGCCTACCTTTGATCTTCTCTCTCCTCTCCATGCCCAAGAGGCCTTGGGCTTCAGTTTGGTGCGATCCAAACAAGAGAAAGGCGACAAGAAAGAAAGAAGACAGCACTACTGCAATAGACAACACCAGATCTTCAAAAATTATTTTGAAGACCTTCAAGATCAGATCCAGATCTAATCTTTGGAGGATAGATTGAGAAGAAGGATATCTTCAGATCCTACCCAAGTGAATACTGGTAAAGACCAGGCGATTGTATGGCTGCATCCAGAACCTCAGGCAATCAGTAGGATCATCACAGGATAATAGAATTACCCAACAATAAGGTACAAATTAAATTAAATTAAATTTATTTTTATTTTATTTATTAGATCCATCTAATCAGGTCTGAAAATTATCAGATCTAATTTAGATCTAAGAGAAAAATTTTTTGAAATATTTCTCTTGGTCAAATCAGATCTAAACGAATCTGATCTGGGAAATAGGATTTTTCCTTCAATGGTCCCATCGTAATCTCAAACTGTGGAAGCTTGAAGTTCGATGGGATTGGTTCCTACATAATATTCTGAGAAAAAAGAGGGTTAGTGCAAATATCATTATCGTGTGAGGAGGGAGCATGATGGAGTTCTTAGATTCATCGGCTCATTTTTTAGAGGCTTTGATCCAGGAGATCTTCACGATCGTTGATCTCCAAGATTTTCTGGTGGAACGGAGGCAAAACCCCCTCTGGGGTTGAGTCATGGTTCGAGCAAGGGCTCTCCACCCTCTGCTTTTCCTTTTCGGAGGTTACCGACTGGCTAGCCCAAGTCGGCCATCCTCAGATCGGATCATGGGGCTCCAGAGAAGTCTGCTCTAGTTGAATTGACATCAGAGCCTATCGATGCATGGCCTGCACTGTCTCCACGAGACTACAAACCTACTGGATCAGTAAGTTGAATTGCTCTGCATCCACCATGGTTGTAGGTAGAGCTTGAGTTGCTGGAGCCAAAGCAGAAGTGGATAGATCTGGATGGAATCTGACTGCAGAGGCCGTTGATTGTCGGGTCGAAGCTTTTCTGAAAGGAATTTTTTATAGAAAGAACTCTAGAGAGGAAGAAGAGAAATCGCTGTTGAGCACTCCTTTAAGAATAAGGCATCCTTAGGAATAGAGGGTCCTTCCTCTAGTGCCAATCCTATTGGTGCGAAATTTGATTGCCATTGAAAAAGTGCTAGAGTCGGAGAAGACAAGGTCGCCGTCGGTGACCGACAAAATAAGTCTCATCTAGAGCCTAGGGTGGTGGCTCCGAGAAGACCCTCCGATGGTTAAGTTAGCTTTTTCAGCAAACAGAAATGAAGTGCTCCATCAAAAAAGTTGTAGAGTTTTCAGGAGGGAGAAGAGAACCTAGAGAAAACATATCTAGAGGGTCCCTTTTATAGATAGAATCTATAATAAATTGATAGTGACAGTCATAACTGTCGGATAGTAGGCCGCTCAGAGCCACGTGAAGTTTGTTATGGAAGATAGTATTTGTTATCGTGTGGTGCCAATCCATTTGAGATTTGATAGTCAAAGTTTGGAGGGGTGGGCGTCGGTTGGTGATGATCTTTGAGCTGCATCAATTCTAAAGGAGTTCGAACTTCTCTAAGGTAGTCTGGATGTGGGTCGGTTCATGCCGTGTACGAGACTGGACTCGAGCAGAGACCTTCCTAGATGACTGTGGGGAGTTTGACCGCTGGAGGAGTTTGAAAGAAGTTTGGTCACTGGAGGAGTCTAAAAGAAGTTCGACTGCTGGAGGAGTTCGGAAGGAGTTCAGTTGCTGGAGGAGTCTGAAAGGAGTTCAGCTGCTGGAGGAAGAATTTCCGATCGAAGCTCTTCTGTGATTACTAGTTACATTAGGCTAAGCATCAGACTGAACTTCGATGGAAGCAGAGTTTATCCCCAATAAGATCTATGAGGTCACACACATTAGAGCTTACGATCTAATTAGATGGTTGATCAATGATTAAGACCAGCCTGAAGAACAAGAAGGAGACAGGTCCATCTAGAGGTATACTTATTGTAGAATCTAACCTTATGATTTCTTCTGCATCCAGTTGGTTGCTTGACTCTAGTTCTAGTGCTTACTTGTGCACTTCTATGCACAATCTTGAGGATAGCACAAGGTTAAGAGATGGTGAGATGATCCTATGCATCGAAAATAGAGTAAAAGTTGCTGCTGTGGCGTGGGATCCTAACCTCTTTGATTACCATCAAGATTAGATCTAGTTCTTAGAGATTATTTTTTTGTGCTTGTAGCAAGCAAGAATTTAATTTCTGTTTCATATTTAGCACAAGCAGGCTATGTAATTAGTTTTCTTAAGGATCTTCGTAATATTCTTCATGAAAGAAATAAAATTATAAGTGGTTTCCTTATAAATGATCTTTATCAGTTATATATTGATGTTTCTATTTTTAATATCGAGCAAAACGTGAATGCCATAGGATCATAGCGACCTAAGGATAGTAAATGATAGATATCTTTGGCACCTTAGACTAGGTTATATAGCTAAAGATAGGATTAATAAATTACAGAAATCCAGACTATTGAGTCTATTAACTTCTGAGTCATATCCGATTTATGAAGCATGCCTTCATGGCAAAGTGACCAAGCTTCTTGGTACATGTCTTGATGTACTCATCCTAGTACACATAGATGTGTGCGGCCAATTTGATGTGCCAGTCAGGGGCAATTATGTCTACTTCATCATCTTTACCGATGATCTATCTCGGTATGGATACGTATATTTGATATGATATAAGTCTGAAGCTTTTGAAAGGTTCAAGAAATTCAGACTTGAAGTAGAAAAATAAATAGAAAAATCCATTAAGGTTCTTCAATCAGATCAAGAAGGCGAATACCTTAGTCGGGAATTCCTAGATTATTTTAACAACAATGGCATAGTCTCTCAATGGACTCCACCTAGAATGCCTCAACTCATTGAGATTTCAGAATGGAGAAATTAGACTCTATTAGATATGATCCGATCCATGATGAGTTTCACGAACCTTCCTAAGTTTCTTTAAGAACATAGTCTGATGATTGCTATATATTTATGGAATAGAGTATTCTCTAAGATCGTTCCTACCACACCATATGAGATATGGCATGGAAAGAAACTAAGTCTAAGTTATCTTAGAATTTAGGATTGTTCAGCCCATGTCAAGAGACAACAGACGGACAAATTAGAGTCTAGGTTCTTTAGAGCTTGATTTATTGGATATCCTAAAGAGTCATTAGAATATTATTTCTATCTTCCAAAAGATCATAATATGATTGTGAGTCACCATGCTATCTTCCTTAAAAAATAGTTTATTCTAGATGGTGGCATCGAAGGATAGATTAGACTCGAGGAGAAAGTCTTTGATGAGAAACAAGCTAAGGAACCTATGGAACCCAATCAGATTGAGCCAACCCAAACACTACCTCCTCCACCTCATAGATGAAGTAGAATTTTTTGTCCTCCTAAAAGGTACTTTGGTACTATCTTAGAGGACGTAGAGAAAATCTTCCTCATAGGAAATAGGGTTGATAGTGATGATCCCAAAACCTATGATGAGATAATATCAGATATCGACTCTGAGAAATGGTTAGAAGCAATGAAGTCAGAGATTGACTCAATGCATTCGAACCAAGTCTGGACCTTGGTAGATCCATTTGAAGGTACAGTATCTATTAGGTGTAAATGGATCTACAAAAGAAAGATAGGTGTTGATGGAAATGTAGAGATATTCAAAGCAAGGCTCATAACAAAAGGGTATAGCCAGCGCAAAGGCATTGACTATCAAGATACATTTTTGCAAGTAGCCATGCTCAAATCCATCCGCACATTGCTTGCTATTGCAATCTATTTTGATTATGAAATATAGCAGATGGACGTGAAAACGATATTCTTAAATGGATATCTTGAGAAAGATATTTATATGGAACAGCCGCTAGGTTTTACATCCATTGATAATGATCACAAGGTATGTAAGTTGCAAAGATCCATATACGGACTTAAGCAAGCATCTCGATGTTGGAATGCTCATTTCAATGATGTAATCAAATCGTTTGGATTCATCAAGAACAAGGAGGAGCCCTATATTTTCAAAAAGGTCAGTGGGAGCACTGTTGTCTTCCTCATACTGTACGTGGATGACATCCTCCTAATTGAAAATGTTATTTTCATGTTGACTACAGTCAAAATATGGTTGTCTAAGGAGTTCTCTATGAAAGATCTGGGAGAGGCATCATTTATTCTAAAAATTAAGGTCTATAGGGATAGATCGAATAGGATGTTGGGTCTCTCATAGAAAGTGTATATAAAGGAGCTGTTGAAGAGGTTCAGCATGAAAAACTCTAAGAGGAGTTTAGTACCTTTTAGACATGGCATTCATCTCTAAGAAGTTGTGCCCTAGCACACCTGAGAAGATTGAACACATGAGCAAAATCCCTTATGCTTCAGCAATAAGAAGCCTCATGTATGCCATGTTATGTACATGACCTAATATTGTCCATGTTGTAAGTATCACGAGCAGATATCAATTGAATCTAGGTGAAGAGCAATGGACTTCTGTGAAATGTATCCTTAAGTACTTGAGAAGGACGAAGGATATGTTTCTAGCTTTTGGTAGTGGAGAACTCCAGGTCCAAGGGTATACAGACTTGGATTTTATGTCTGACATCGATGATCGAAAGTCAACATCTGAAAGTCTATTTATTTGTAATGATAAAGCTGTCAGTTGGAAGAGTTTCAAGCAGATAGTGATAGTAGACTCCATTATGAAAGCAGTGTACATCACTGCATTAAAGGCTGCAAAAGAGGCATTCTAGTACAAAAAGTTCACCATAGAGCTTGGAGTGATGCCGTTAGATGTCATCCCTCTATACTGCGATAATAATGGCACCATAGCCCTAGCTAAGGAGTCGAGGTCTCACTAAAAATTCAAGCACTTCGAGCAACGATACCACCTGATCCATGATTACCTCGAGAAGGGATACATCGAGATCAAGAGTGTCGACACTACAGACAATGCGGCTGATCCGCTGACAAAGTCATTGAGCTAGTAGAAGATCGAAGCCCACCTTGATAAGATGAAACATAGATTTGTAGCCAATTGGCTTTAGGTCAAGTGGGAGTTTGTTAGATGTATTTCTTAGAAGCCAAACTGGCTAAATACTTGTAATACACTTTTAAGGGTAATTTTATAATTTTGACTATAAATTAATAAAAGGGTTGCTTTCTATAACAGTGCATATTTAAAGTGTCTGTAATACATTCTTTGAATTAGTGGTAATGACAATTCATATTTTCAAAATTTAAAAATTTAGGATTTGAAATTTCATAATTAACTTATAAACAACTTTCGATCATAAAATCATCACAAGGATGGTAATCAATCCAAAAGGTTGGTGTACAATCGCTTTTTTAGGATAGATATATCTTGAGTCTATGGTGTGGAGACACCGGAGATCGGAGTGAGAGTACATGTACTCATTAGAGAACGATGGTACTAAGCATGACGACCTCGAACAATCATAAGTCTACCTTCTTGTCGATGACTGGCTCGATGCTACAGTGGTGTGTCTGGTTCTTAGACCTGAGGTACATCGGTAGTTCACCTTGAGGATGTTATAATTTTGCTACACCATAACTCAGTCTCCTAGCCATTCAGATTCCTGAGTTGAATGTTGGCTATAGCATGTTCATTATAGGAATTAGATTGCACCAATAGGGGATCTATCTACCTCGATAGATGAGGAGTAGCCCTATGATAATCATGTGATTGAGTCCTTAAGCCCATCGCCATGGTAGATTGAAGATGATAGAAAAAGTGTCTATTAGAATATCACATTGGACTCAAATTGAATGATTAATTTATATGATAGATGTTGTGTTTGATGAGTTCACCTTAACACTAATCCTGTCAGGGCTTAAGTTAGAAGAACCCAATCACACAGGTAGCTACATCAAGAGATTTTCTTTCAATTTTGATGGATTGCCACCATATACTGCAAGGTGTCACTAGTGGATTTTAAAAGTAATTAGAATGATTTTGATGATCGATCATTCTAACTGTATGAATCATAAGAGTTTTGGTACATCGAAAGGTATTTCGATAATGTCGATGATAGAGATCGTGACATATCTCATTACCATACAAATCATAACCTAACTATGTCACACAAATAACGGTTTGGGTCTGAATGTCATCAATTGAGCTAACTCAATTTAATTGATTTAGATTAGATCCAATCAGCTTCAAGGTAATCGTGCTTGCATATGATCCTTTTGTAATCTTCCTGATTGATCACAATCATGTCAAATTTAATTTGACTCACTCTTGTATCTTGAATAAATTTATTTTCATTTGACTGGAATAAGTTTAGATCAGATAAATTATAGAAATTAAATTCATTCCTAGTGCAATTGGACTAGGGTCAAAAGTTGACCTATTTAAGAGAATTCGAGGGTCAGTTGATTAGATGCTTCTAGATAATTCTATAGAAATCTTTTTGATCTAATTTTTAGATAGAACATAGGGATTGAGTTATGCTATGGGTGTGCAAGATTTCATAATTTATGGTGGTGGTTTGACTAGGTTTTGATAGAGTTTGATTTGGATCAAACTCTTGAGGGAAGAGTCCTAAGCACAATGGACTCTTCCTTATCTACTCATGTTTCCCCTTTTTTCATTGAATTTTTTTGACAAAACAAGATGGTATCTAGTGTTTCATGTGTAGAATAAGTTCTAGAATCTCAATGATAAAAATAAATTGGTTGTTTTATCAAAGGACTATATGGCATTGGGATTAAAACACATTCTCATGCCAAAGAGAAGCATCGCATGAAAATAATTTTCATGCCCAAGTGTTGTCGTGCCTGTCATACCCCACACCCCCTTTATCCTCTCTCTCCCTCTCTTCTATATGCATAAAAAGTTAGGCACAAATCTAAGAAGAAGGTCCAAGGTTTTTGGTGCAAGATTTAGGATCTACGCGATGGTGTTTGTGAAACAGATGGACTGCCTTCAGAAATAGTTTTGAAGACTCTACAGATCAGATTTAGATCTGATCTTTGGAGAAAAGATTCACTAGGAGAAGATATATAGATTCTACTCGAGTGGATATCGGTAAAGACCAGGCACGTGCATGGCCCCTTCTAGAATCTCAAGAATGATCAGGATCATCGTAGGGTAATTAGATTACCCAATTAGGTACTTGAAATTAAATCTAATTTATTTTTTTTATTTTTAATATTAGATCACCATAATTAGATCTGAGAACTCTTAGATCTGATCGAATTATAAAATTTTTTGTGGAAAATTTTGCCTCAGATCTGGACGATCCTACAACGAAAAATCATATTTTCCTTCACTATGATGATCATGAGATCAAGTCCTTAAGCCCATGGCCATGAAAGTGTGAAGATGATAGAAAGAGTTTCTATTAGGATTTCACATCAGACTCGAATTGAATGATTAATTCATATGAGGGATGTTGGGCTTGACGAGTTCACCTTAACTCTAATCTTGTGGGGGCTCAAGATAGAAGAACTCGATAACACAGTAGCTGCTCAGAGAGGATTACTTTCAGTTCTGGTGGGTTGCCACCATATACTACTAGATCTCACTGATGGATTTTGAGAGCAATTAGAATGATCTTGATGATCGATCATTCTAATTGTGTGAATAAAAAAGTTCTGGTCTATCGAAAGATGTTTCGATGATGTTGATGATAGAGATCATGATATATCCCATTACCTTATGGAATTGAATCTAACATGATCACACAAACAAGAGTTTGGATTTGGATGTGATCAATTGAGCTTACTTAGTTCTATTTATTTGGATTAGATTCAATCAGATTCAAGAAAATCATGCTAGCATACGATTGAGCCTGACATTCTCCTTCTATAGTTTTTCTGACCTATATGTATTAAGTCAAATTTAATTTGACTCATCTCTGGATTGTAAATGGATTTATTTTCATCTCGCTGGAAGTTGTCTAGATCAGATTAATTCTAGAAATAAATTTATTCTGAAATGCAATTGGACTAGGATTAATAGTTGACCCAATAAAGAGAATTGAGGGTCACAGGATTAGAGCCTTCTACAAAATTTTCTAAAAACTCTTTTCTTTCAATTTTGGATATGTGATATGGCTCAAGTCATACTTTGGATGTGCCAAATTTGGTGATTTTTGGAGGCAATAAGATTGGGTTAAGACAGAGTTTGATTTGGATCAAACTCTTTAGGGAAGAGTCCTTGGTGCCCTGGACTCTTCCTTATCCCCTCATGCCGCCACCTTTGGAGATGTTTTTGGTCGACCAAATCTGATGGAAATCAGGTTGGGGATATGGGCTATCAGCTCTAGAGTCCTAAGTTATCAAGCAATTTGATTGCTTGATGAAATGGGACTCTAAGTTGGCATAGGAGTCTATTTAAAGACCTTGCACCCTAGGGATTTAATCTTTTGATCACCAAGCCCATATGCTACTACCATAAACCTCCTCCATGCCCCATATAGAGCTCCTCCCTCTCTTCTCCATGTCCATACTAGAGTTGGTGAGGTTTCAGCCATCAAAAGTTGAGAAAAGTTGAAGATAAAACAAGACAAGGCGATTTAGATCAAGAGATAGGGTGCTGCTTTCAAAGTTTGTTTGAAGGGTTCACTAATTAGATCTAGATCTGATCTTTTGATATTAGATCCACAAGAAGAGTGCATCTAGATCCTGCCTAAGTGGACTCTGGCAGAGGCCAGGCAATTGCATGGCTACATCTAGAACCCCGGGTGATAATAGATCATCGATAGGATAAAAGCTATTTACCCAACCAAGGTAAGAAAATTAAATTAGATTTAATTTTAATTTTTAGTTTTAATATCAGATCTATAGGATTAGATTCGACATTTCTCAGATTTGAGTAAAATTTTTAAATTTTTTTAAAAATATTTATTCAAATTCAATCAGATCTGAACGATCCTATGGTGGATAATAAAATTTTTTCTTCAAGAGGGAGGCACCCTAGCATAGATCTAGGTGATGATCTATGGTATACTATCTCAGAGAATGTCCAAGATCTATCCAGATCTATGCTAAAGATCATGAATTTTTGTACCATGGTATCGGATCTTGGTGATGCTAGGACAATAATTAGTATCAAAGCTAGGTGATGCCATAGTGATACACCAACATTTGGTATCAAAACCTGATGGTGCATGGAAGAGAAGGAGATATCATACAAGATAAAATTAGAAATCTGCATGAGAATGTCTTAGATCTACCTTTGTTATTACTGTGGTTTGGCCAACCGGGAGCAGTGGGTTGAAGGTGGAGGCTGTGAGGATTTTTTTTGAGATGGAAGGTTTGGGTGCATGATTTGTTGATCGATCTTGATGGAAAGGTCGGGATGTATGATAGGTGATAGGCAGGAAGCACTTAAGTGCTGTAGTAGTGCTTCCCTAGAGATGCAAGGCTAAGAGAGGCTTGGTGGTGCAATAGCCGAGGAAGGTATCTTAATAGAGAGCATCAAGATTCTCTAAAAAGATAGGCAGTGTGGGGTAGTTTGATGGATGAAGAGAGTTTTTTCAAGAAAAAATGGTCGAAGCAAGGCTAAAGAAGCAGCATGTTCTTCGATTATAGGAAGATGGGAAAGTAGTTAGAGATTTATTTAGTGATTTGATCAGAGCATGGATTTGCAGAGCCTTGGGGATGATAGAGATGGATGATCCATGGAGATTCAACAGGTCAGGCCTGGGTGGTGGATCAGATTTTTTTTATAGGAGCACCAAAGAGAGTCATGATTTAGATGGACGATGGTTTGTGTATAGCAAGAGAGGACCCAGATATCTATAGGAGGCAGTATCGAGATGAGGCAGGAAGCACTAGAGTGCTACAGTAGTGCTTTCCTAGAGGCACGAGATTGAGAGATCATCGGTGGTGCAATAGCTAAGGAAGGTATCTCAGTAAAAAGTGTCAGGAGGTATCTTAGGAAGACTGAGAGTAGGTCATAGGAAGAGTCAGGGAGTCTTAGGAGCCTTGAGATAGATGGGTCTAAGCCTAGCACAGAGTTTGAGCTGTAGCTCCTTAGGGTGCAATTGAAGCGATGGCTAATGTAGGTGCAGAAGAGAAGGCTAGGATGGAATCTTCTAAGATTCAGTCACTAGATTCAGAAAAGTTGGATGAGCTCTTGTATTTTAAAGGTGTCCATGGGTTGTGGAGGTATCTGATATGGCTTTGAAGAGGGCCGAAAAATATAGAGGGTTCGAAGGGGCAGTGATGGTATTCGAAGTATAGCGGTAGGCCCGATAGTGTAGCGTTAGGTGGATGGCCTTGTGGAACTCGGGTATGGTGTTGGCTTGTGTAGCATCAGGTGGACTTTAGTTTCAGGTGGAGCACTGAGTAGAGGTGGCTTCATTGATAATGTGACATGAGTTCAGAGTGGTGGGGTGCAGAGGGAGAAGATATATCTCCATACTAGTGTCGGTGATGCACAGTTCCAGGTGGAGTGGTATGTGTAGGAGGATAGATGTAGATCTGAGGAGACCATGTCGGGATATGAAGTCAGTGTTGGTATAGGAATGCTGTGGGTCCTCCAAGAAAGTCTAGAAAAAATGGTGCAGCTGCTAAGCAAAAGGGGTCCTACAATCTAGGTGGTGCAAAGAGCAAGCCCAAGGCCTTTAGCAGTGGATGCAGTCATCCCAAAGGCCTACAGGATCCACAGCAGCTGAAAAGGATTAGCAGAGAGGATGTTTGTACAAGAGGTTGTCAGGATGCGTAGAGATAGCAAGATCGTGCAGGAGGGCATTGCCAAGGGTTTGCCAAGGCTTGGGGCACCAAGGTGGAGATTATCAGGATTGATGGTACTCCCAAGCCTTGGAAGGCCATGGGAGGAGTCAGGATGTTGACTATAGGAATGCTAGAACAGGTGTGGTCCTAGGGCTAGGATAGGAGCTGTCATAGGGTGGAGGTGGTGTGTAGCCTTCCACTGGCTTGAGGTCCAAGTGTTGAGGGCCTTGAGGGGCTTGGTTGGTACTTTGGAGATCTAGGACACAAGGTGGAGCAAAGAACCAAAGTCGGAGTATGAAGACTGTAGAAAAGGACTTTTCTATAGGTTAGTTGGCTTAGTCTGAAACTGGGTTGGCTAAGTCTTAGAGATCAGGCCAAATAGAAAGGCATGTTTTAGGACTACAGGCATGGCACACAACTGGGTCGGCTCAGTCTAAAACTGAGCCAATCCAGTCTCAGGTTAGCTGGCTCAGTGCGTGGATTGGGCTACGTGGAGGCTCTATTTTGGGCTAGGATGGGGATTTATCCTAGGAGACTTAAGGCCTGGTTTGAGAAATCTTAAGGGGGCTAACTCATATATGGATGGTGTTTAGATCCAGGAGATGAGAGCATGGGAGATATTAGTGTACATGGGCTCGATGAGTGCTTTCATGTATTGGGTTAGCCAGAAAAATTTTTTGGTCTGGCCTAATGGCTATGTATAAATACATAGGTTGTATTAGGATTTTCATTAGTGCAAGCAATACATATCTTTATTTCCTCAATCTTTCATCTCTCTTCTCTCTAGTGTTGTCGCCCTAGATTTTTTTAGAAGCCCTAGAGAGAGGGGGCGCCTCCCTCAAGCCTACGGAGGGTGGCTTCCCAGCATAGATCTGGTGATCATCTATGGTATACTACCTTAGAGAATGTCCAAGATCTCTCTAGGTCAGCGTTAAAGATTAGAGATTTTCACAACATGGTATCAAAGCTTGGTGATGCCAAGACAATAATTGGTATCAAAGCTAGGTGATGCCATGGTGATGCACCAACAGGACCCAACTGGATCTTTTCAATGGAGGCCAAAGCCTACTGATTAGGAACTGGTGCAAAATTTAATTACTAAAAGTTATTTAGAGAAATAGTTGGTTATGAACCTACCCTTAGATGTACATGGGTTGACCAACCAAAGTTGGGCTCGTGTGCAGTTTATGTGGATTCTAGTATCCACTAAGAGATTACGATAATTCCTTGAATTGGAGGTAGAGGCTACCAGTTCGAATAAAATAGTGGAAGAATCTTTTGATTAAAGTCCAATCTTTAGGTTTAATGAATCAATTATTAATTAGATTTTGGTTTTTCTTTATATAAATATGACCACTTTTCTATTGCTCTAATCATTATTGGACAATAATAAGTTGGTGGGACCTAACTTTGATAGCTGGTATCAAATGTTGAAGATTGTCCTAGAGCATGAATGGATCCTATATGTGTTGACGGATCCTATACCTAAGGAGCTAGCTTTCAATGCATATGGAACAGTCAGAGATACTTACTAGAAGTGGCTCAGTGACTAAACCATTGTGTGCTGCATTATGCTGGCTATCATGAGTGACGAGTTCACTCGTAGATTCAAGATGGCTTAGCTATAAAGGATATCCTTCAAGTGTTGGAGGATTCTTTTGGCACACCTGATGATGTTAAGAGGCATAAGATTAGTTGTGCTATCTTCAATGCTAGGATGCGGGATGGAGCTTCTATCACTAATCATGTACTGTACATGTTCGAGCTGATTGAGTGATTGAGCATGCTTGGCTTTTCCTTATATAAGTAGCTTGGAAAAGATGCAATACTGAACTTGCTGCCCAAGTCCTATCTCCCATTCCTCCCTCATTATAGAATGACAAAGCCTGAAGTAGACTACCATGGGTTACTGAGATTGCTTCAGAACTTTGAGAAGGATCACCAACTCCGTAAGGAGTCAATGAACTTAGTGAGAGGTTCATCTTTTGGTTCTCGATCTTTTAGGAAAGGGAAGAAGAACAAGAGGAAGAAGGGCAAGAAAATGCAAGTTCAGATCAGAACATCTATGTAGGGCCAAACCAGGAAGATCAAGTCCGATAAGAGTTAAGCTGAATGCTTCTATTGCAAGAAGTAGGGGCACTAGAAGAGGAACTATCCTCAGTACATTATCTTCCTAGACCCAAATTGGCAGAGAAAGAAGCAAGCTATTGCTGAAAAATGTAATTATATGATAACTTCTTATAATTTCTCTATTTGTTATTTTACTGATTGGGTATTAGATACTGGTAGCCCTTACCATATTTATAATTCGTTGCAGGGGTTGCAGGTTAGTAGGTGATTCGAGCAAGGTGAGTGGTTCTTAAATGTTGGGGATGGAAGACCAGTTCCAGTTCTAACATTAGCAATCTTGAAACATATATTTAAGTTTCATACTATTGTTCTTGATGATTGTCATTTTTGTCTAAGTTTCTTTTTAAATATCATTTCTGTAGGCCTTTTGGCCAAAAATAATTATGAAATTTTAATAAAAAAATAGTTTTATAATATCATTATGAATGGTGTTACTGTATTCTCTGGATATTTGAATAATGGTGTGTATATATTATCAATACCTGTTAATATAGTCTATTCAACTGGCAAGCACTCTAGATAGATAGTGTGTTAGATATCTCTACTTATGGCACTATAGGCTAGATCATATAAACAAGAATAGGATAAACAGGTTGACTCAAGAGAGAATCCTCGAAGTCAATGATTATGAATCACTTCCAACTTATGAGTCTTGTCTTCTTGGTAAAATGACTAAGTTATCTTTTGCTGGAAAAGGTGAGAGAGCCAGTAAGCTCTTAGATCTAGTACATACTTATGTATGTGGATCAATGAGCACAAGTGCTAGAGGTGGATATTTTTACTTCATCATTTTTATAGATAATCTATCCAAATATGGATATGTCTATTTGTTGAAACATAAGTTGAATTTATTTAAAATATTCAAACAATTCTAAAGTAAAGTAAAAAAATAAACTAGAAAGAGTATTAAAATTCTTCGATCTAACCGAGGAGGAGAATACCTTTTTGGTGAGTTTCTCACATATCTAGGAGAGAATGGGATTGTCTCCTAATGGACTCCTCTAGAAGATCCATAGCATAATGGTGTATATGAA
The DNA here is from genome assembly GCA_006176705.1 of Cocos nucifera. NCBI lineage: Eukaryota > Viridiplantae > Streptophyta > Magnoliopsida > Arecales > Arecaceae > Cocos > Cocos nucifera. The sequence goes on along the minus strand of QRFJ01003138.1, from coordinate 274,438 downwards.
AGAAGAAATCAGAGTCTGTTGGACATGGTCCGATCCATGATGGATTTTTCCAGCTTGCTGATATCCTTCTGGGGATATGCATTCGAATCGACTTACTATCTATTAAATAGGATTTCCAGTAAGTCTGTAGTTAGGACTCCATATGAGATATGGACAGGGCATAAGCTAGCACTTTTACAACTTAGGATTTGGGGATGCCCATCTTATGTCAAATGGTTAGTTATAGATAAACTTGGACCTAGGTCTGACAAGTGCACATTCATAGGATACCCAAAAGAGATCAAAGGATATTTTTTTTATCATGCTGATGAACAAAAGATATTCATCAGTCTTAAAGCAATCTTTTTAGAAAAGGAGTTCCTTAGTGAAGGAACTATTACCTCTAAAATTGAACTTGATGAAATTCAATAGGTAGAAAGACCAACACCTATTGCTAAAATTGAGTCGGATTTGATTAGATCAAATTCAGGGCCCAATGTACCTACATCATTAAAGCGATCTGGTAGAGTACCACATCAGCTGAACATGTACTATGATTTCTTAGTCCGGGATGGTGATCCCATCGAACTCGATGAGAATGATGAAGATCCAATCACCTATATGGATGCAATGTAGAGACTTGATTCCGAGAAATGGCTCGAGACCATGAAGTCCGAAATGGAGTCCATGAAGGTCAATGATGTGTGGACATTGGTTGACCCTTTTGAAAAGGTTAAACCCATTGAGTGTAAGTAGGTCTTCAAAAGGAACAGGGGTGCAGATGAAAAGATGGAGATCCATAAAGCCCATCTGGTTGCTATGAAATATCATCAACATTATGGTACTGATTATGATGAGATGTTCTCTCCTATAGCAATGTTCAAATTCATTCGGATAATGCTTGCGATAGCTACCCATCTAGATTATGAGATCTAGTAGATGGATGTGAAGATAGCTTTCCTAAATGGAGAGCTGACTGAAGAGGTATATATGATACAACTTGAGGGGTTCACATCCATAAATGAGTTCAAGGTGTGCAAGCTTTAGAGATCCATTTATAGATTGAAGCAGGCATCTTTGAGTTGGAACATGCATTTTGATAAAATGATCAAAACATATGGCTTCGTTAAGAATGGAGAAGAGCCCTGCATTTACAAATGGACAAATGATCCAGTAGTGGTATTCCTTATCTTATACATGGATGATATTCTCTTAATCAAAAATGACATCCTCGCACTGCAGGGAATAAAAGGTTGGTTGTCATCATAGTTCTCCATGAAGGGCTTGGGTGAAGCATTCAACATCCTAAGGATGAAGATCTATAAGGCTAGATTTAAAAGGATGCTTTGGTTATCCCAGTTCACGTATGTAGATACTGTACTTAAAAGGTTCAGCATGGAGAATTCCAAAAAGGACTCTCTCCTGAAGACCATGGAATTTCTCTCTCTAAGAAGGATTGTCTGACAACTCCTGAAGAGAGAGAGCATATGAGTAGAGTCCCATATGCTTCGGTAATGGGATGTATCATGTATGTCGTGATACGCATGAGATCAGACATGGCATACTCACTAGCAGTAATGAGTAGACACCTGTCTGATCTTGGAGAAAATCACTAGAAAATGATTAAAGCCATCCTTAGGTATTAGAGAAATACTAAGGACCAATGGTTGGTATATGGTGAGTCAGATCTAAAACTTATGAGGCTTACATACTCCAACTTTAATTCAATCTGACCATGATGACTACAAAAGCGTGTCGGGATATATCTTTACTCTAAATGGTGGAGTCATCTATTGGAAGAGTTTCAAGCAGCATACTATGGCAGACACTGTTTGCAAAGCAGAATACATCGCAGCATCCGATACCGCAAAGAAAGTTGTGTCGCTGAGGAAGTTCATCATTGAGCTTGGTGTAGCATCCTCCCTTGACAGTCTAGTCCTGCTTTACAATAATAGCACTAGTACCATAGCTCAGGCAAAGAAACCGAAGGCACACTAGCAAACGAAGCACATTCTATGCCAGTTCCATTTGGAATGAGAGATCATGGATTGAGGTGACGTCGACCTTCAGAAGATCATTGAAAAGAAGAACCTAGCTGACCTCTTCACTAAAGCCAAGGCAATAAAGGAGTTCAACAACCATAAGTCGAAAATGGATATTAGATACTATGCCGAGTGGCTTTAGGACAAGTGAAAGTTGTTGAAAAATATATCCTAAAGCCAATCATCAGCATGTTGATGGTTGAGCTATATTATAATTATAATTAATTTATTAATTAATAAAATATATTTTTGATATTTTTCAACATAAGTTTTTATCTTCTAACAAACTTCATTGTTGTGATGAAATCCTTGGGTCTATTTAGATTTGATAAAAAGAGAATTTATCGATTAGTTTTTAAAATAGTTCATGACCAAATGATAGGCTGTTAAAAAGGACGACATCATCTATCAAGCATAAGTCATTGTATGCCATATAGGTTGGTTGTCCTCTTAACTAAGGAGTATGGAGATACTAATATGGCAAATAGGTGAGATGTAGGGGTCCATCATCACTGAATGTGATCAACTTTAGAGCATTTTACTATTGAGAATGTCTTTGATGGAATATAGATATAAGTGTCCCTTAGACCTGAGATCACCTCAGTCGCTTGCAAGCAACTCACTATGCTTTGGTACTAGACTAACTAAATTTTTAATTTACTAATAGAAAACTTTTGGGTACAGTGAAGTACTTGTGAAGTTGGTGTGTGATCAAGATGGCATTGACCACTCCAAGAGTTGGAGAAGAATGTATCACTATATTTCAATATAGCAAAACTTTGACCAGGATAATCCATGAGATGGATTTGATATTTTGAAATATAATGTGGATAGCCTAATTAGAGTTGGTAGTTGAACTCTAAGATGTCTTACGAGAATTTTGGTCAAGGAGATGAATTATATGGAAACTATATCCATATGGGTTCTAAGGATGTTGTTCTACACATTCGACCTATTAGGCCGTCGAGTACCATTGCTAGATGTTCACTTTGATTAATGTAAAAATTTATTCCTATGCTATCAGCTTAGGTTTGGACCTATAGGGTCATATGCATTAGAGTTCATGATCCGTTCAAATGTTTGGTCAACGATTAAGAATCGTTCTAAGGTTAAACAATCAATACGATTGATGTTTAATCTAGTGCAAGTGATGTAGGAGGATTGATTAGAAATTTGATTGCTAATTGGCTTAATTTGATTAAGCCAAAGAGCTAAGATTAAGTCTAATAAAATATAATTCAATTAGATTTAGTTTGGGCTTGATTGGATGAAGTCCAATTGGTTTATTGGATAAGCCAAGTGCAAGGAAGAACCAGTCCTAGTTCAACTAGGACTTGGATCAATCCAATTTTCTAATTTGACTAAAAAAATAAATTAAAATTCAATTAATTTTAGTCTAATTTAATTAATTCTTAATTTGGTTAGGGTCTAATTTAATTAGATTGATTTACTTCTGATTTGATTTAGTTTGAGAAACCATATTTGACCAAGTCAAATATGGAATTCTAGTAAGACTAGAATTCATCTTGCTTGCACCACCTATATCCCATGCCCCCATATCCTTTCTCTCTAGATTTTTGGTGAGAAATCTTCTCTCCCAAAAATCTCACACACACCCACCCCTCTCCCCTCTTTCCTATATGGAAATTAGTTGGTGGACCAAGTCAAAGGTAGGTAGTTTGTTATGATTTTGGATTTTATGAGATAGAATCCTAGCAAACCAAAACTCCTCCCATAAGGTGCCGCCCACTCCCTATTTTCCCTTTCTTTTTTTGGTGAAGAAAGTTCTTCTTTTTATGCACCTTTCTTGGTGGTCCACGGCTAAAACAGAGGAGACGCCCATGTATTGGGCGACCCAACAACTTGCCATATATGTTCTTACCTTGTGTAGGAATTTGACCCAACAAAGACTCTTCCATACCATTTTATGAGGAGGTCTTTCTTAGCTGAATTTTGCATTGATTCTAGACCATTAAGAGGGCTCTTGGGCATGTAAAAATCAGAGAGGGAGACCCTTGGGGCGTGGGGATTTCATAGATACCAATCTAGGTGTCTAGGTGAGATAAAAGAGAAGAAGAAGAGGGTCTTCTTCTAGGATTCTTTTGCTCTTCCTTTCTCCTCCTCTTTCAAAGAGAATTTTAAGTGTTGCTTCAGATTGAAAGTCTCCTCCTTTTGTTCTAATCTTTTAGAGTGTTCGTCTTGAAGAAGAAAGCATCGGATCGATCGTCGAAGAAGGATCGGTATAGTACTAGCATACTGTGCTGATTTCCTGCATTGGACTTCTGATCAGAGTTCGTGGGCTCGTGTGGACATCTCTTAGAGGTTGAATGCATGTGAGGCTCAAAGCTTCATCCTTCAGTCTGTATCAACAAGTTAGAACATCTAACTTGCACTGATAATATGGATTTGATTCTATCTTACATATCTGCAATAGATCTAGTGTAGATCCATGTTGATGTGATCAACATGTCTCTTACTTCTAATATTTTTTATTTTTGATTTAATCTCATACTATAATCATGTAATAGGATCATAGATCTAGGAGTTCTCTGATTTTTATGAATTAATTTTTATTAATTTTTATCCTTTGCTGTCTAGATTTGAAAAGTTTCAAGATCTAGCCCTGAAACCCTAGATCTGGTTCCTTCATGGGGTTGCATTGTACAAGCCCAAAAAAAAAATGAGCCAATCAGAATGATGTGACTTTAAGGAGTCTATTTCATATGCCCTAGTGACTGCAAAAAGGGATTCGTATAACTATGAGGAGGTAGTGGAGAGCTATGATAGAGATAGGTGGGCTCGGGCGATGTCTAAGGAGATACAGTCACTCCATAAGAACCGGTCTTGGTGATGCGTGCGTGGGTGAGTGACTCCGAACAGAAAATTTCAGGATTGCGCGATTTCAGAAAAATGGGCGTAACTTGCTCAATACAGGTCGGATTGACCCGATTCCAAAAGTCACAGATCAAGGACTCGTAGATCTACAACTTTCGTGTTTTGAGTTTTCCAGAAATAAGCTCTGTGGAGTGAGCGATTCTGGGAGGAAGTGGACGAGGCACTGTGTTTGTGGGGATGTGTGTAACTCGAGGATATGGAAGGTTTATCACCTAAGCCTAAAGGCACAAGCCACTAGCCAAGGATGAAGGACCGAGATAGTTGCAGTTCACCACCAAGGCTTAAAGGAAATTCCACCGGCCAAGGATAAAGAACTGTTTGATTCACCACCAACAACGTTGGATAAAGAATCGAGATAATAATTCAACTCACAAAGAGGAATTTTCATTCATTCAACCAGTCTGATTACAAAATGAGAATATGTCTCATTATATAGATATTAGACTCAGAATTGAAAACAACATGGGAACTACCCAAACATTAAAGACTAAACAAAACAGAAATAGCATTAAAGGTCTAGGAACTAGGGAATGCAATAAATGACATGGGGACTAGGAGTCTTATCTCTTCAGCCTTCAAAATTCGTCCACCAACAATAACTAGCAAATATCTACTTCCAAAGAGTATTAAATCACTATGGAACTGATCCTGAATAACTCCCCTTTGATATATCATCGATCAGCAACGAATTTTGATATTGGTATCATCATTCCTTAACCCATCGAAGCAAGTTGTAACCGAAGTTAGTCTTGGCATGAATAAGTACCGATAGTGTTTGTTTTGCCGAAGGAATCTGCTCAGGACTTAAGGATTGATCAGTAGTCTCGGATGCTCCCGCATCACTTGGCAGTTGGTTCAGATGCCAGATGGAAAGAGATCCATTGGATACAAATGGATTTTCCAATGCAAGTTGGGGCCTTCAAAGTAGGGAGGTATCAGGTATAAGGAAAGACTGGTGGCTAAAGGATACCCCCAGAAGGAAGGTGTTGGTGCAGAAAATGAATGGCCACTTAAGATTGCTGGTGGTGGGAATTAGGATCTCACCGACAAGACCTACAAGGCAAAGTCCTAGCTAGAGGTGGCTTCAGCGCGGACCCTTCGATGGTCAAGTTAATATTCTAGTCAACAAGAATAGAGTTCTCAGAAGATTAGATATGAAAAGAGAGCTTGGAGAAAGAACATATATCTACAAGGTTCTATTTATAGATGGAGCCTATAATCGATTGATGGTCACAGCTGTAATAAAATATCAATAGGTCGATCGAGTCGCTCAGAATTTATTATGGAGAGTGTGCTATCGTATGTCATGACTTACTGGTGGTTGGATATTATTTGCTAAAAATCAGAGCTTTTGGACTTGATTGTGAGTCATTTGTACTGAGGTTAAACTATCGGGGCTTAGGATCGAATGGATTGAGTTTGAAGATCAGCCTTTGAGTTGATAGTGATGAGTTTGTAGGTCAAGTTCTAGATTTGAACCATAGTAGGACTATTTTAACTATTTTTGGAAGCTCGGTCATCTTCAAGGTCAGATGATGATGAAAATTGGTAATTTGGTTCGGAGGACATGAGGTCGAAAAGGAATAACATGTTTCTCAATTAAGGCAGATGCCAAGCTACTTTAATTACTTTGATGAAGTTTAGTTAGTGCCCAAGGTCGGCCTAAAGATAGGATCAGAGAATATTGAGGTTCAATGCTTGTGAAGTAGTTGTTGCTTATCCTAGACTGAAGATCGGAGCTAAGCAGATGACAAGCTCCTTTTACTGGATCAAGTTTGCTCGGTTGAGATCCGCGGTGTAGTCTTGACAAGACTATCGTTAACAGGATAGAGTTGAAGGGTCGAAGAAAAGGAGCTTAGCTAACATGCAAGATTGGGCATTAATAGAAGTTGTTGTCATTTCTAGGATAGGCCACCCTCGACTGAAGTTCGGAGCTTAGTTAAATTTTGGAGGCCGATCCTCTAGAGCTTGTCTGGATTAGGAGATCGACTCGATTGATCCTTGGACATAGATGTGTCTTGACTCTAGATGGCACTATACCATGGTCAAGCTTTATTAGACTTCGGTGGGAGCTATTTTACCTATAGCACTAGTCCTCCTACATCCAAGATTCAAGTTCGAACAAAGGGAGTACTATCATTTATGATCACTGAAGTCCCATCCAATCTTCCTATCTTTAGTATATGAAATACTTTTGATAATTTGAACTGATGCAGGAGCTCTTTTTTTGCTGACTGGCCCGAGATGATCTCAAATTTTGAAATTTCGTCTACCGTCGAGCTCGATTGTATGGTAGACTGATAATTTTTTCAGACATCTGCAACTGTAATAATGGGACACACATGTAAAAGGCTAGGATTTGGCACTGATGATTTGCAATCATAATAGCCCGGGGATACCATTAGCTATTTAAGCGCCTTCTTCCTCATTCTAGCTTATCTCTTCTTCTATTCTCTTTTTGCTCTTCATCTTTCTCGAGCCCGACTATTCCATCTCGTGTATTCCTTAGTCTTCAACGCCCTTCCTCCACCTGTCTTTCGTTATTTCGACTGCGCTGCCAAGTTCTCCACCTCCTTTAGGTTAGTATCCTAACCTTTCTTTTAAGTTTCCTTGCCTTCTTTCTATTTTTACGGGTCTCCTAAAATTCAACTATTTTTTCCTTTGGGTTTCGAGTTTTTCTCCCAATATTTTTAGATTTCTAATAGATTTTTCTTAACTTTTACTAATCCAAAATGGCCTCTCAAGATTTTGAGTGTTCTTGGTCTTCACCCTCTGAAAGCTCATCTAAACTAAACCTTCTAAATTGTAGGTCTGAGGTCGAACCTGATCTTAAACATGTAGCTCGTCCAAAGCTTGTTCCTAGGACTATTGCTTCTACCCTTTCTATCAAAGACCTTTCTCTTATCTATTAGTATGAAATTCCCTCGAAATATGAACTTGAACTTTTCAAATTGGGCGACTGAATCTATGCTCCCCCTCCACATCAGTTTAACTTATATATAGAGGCTCTTTAGGCCATGCTTAGGCTACCTATTCTTCCTTTCATTATTAAACTTTTTCATTTTCTTGATATATCTTTTTCCTCTATCATCTTGAACTCCTTTCATTTTATCATAGGATTTCTAGCACTTTGCTTCTTGGTTGAGATTTGACCTTCGATTTCTTTGTTTTGAACTTTTTTTCACTTTCAAACACCACCCCGCTACTAAGGACTTGTGGTATATTTTTTTCTAGTTTGGCAAGAAAGAGTTAATCAAGGATGCCCCTTCCTCTATTCACAACTGGAAGTGGAAGTTCTTCTTTGTGTCTAACCCTTCACTTGAGTGAAAATTTCCTCGCTGGGGTTAGCTTTGGAAATTCGTCCGCAAGGCCCCAAGGTTGGAGCAGGAGGACCTTGGCTCTGATAAAGTTCTGAAGAACTATGAGGCTCCTTTACTAACCCAACTATAGACATCCAGACCCTTTACAACCTTGGCCTAAGCCCTATTAATCCTGAAGGTATTAACTTTGCATTTCTTTTGCTTTCTCGTCTTTATCTAACTTCAACTCATTTATTTTCATAGAAATGGCTCAGGATGAAATCAAACGACTGCAAAAGGAATGATGGGCCCAAAAAAAGAAGCACTACCCCGGGCGAAATATCCAAACGGGTCAAGATTGTGGAGCCTAGCTTGACCATTCTAGCTCTGGCAACCTCCATTCCAAAGGTCAAAGTAGTTCTACTGGTTCCAATCCCGCCAGTAGAAGCCGCTATTCTAATACCTCCTACCAAGAAGGGGAAGTGGAGAAAAGAATAAAGTCGGTTGTCAATAAAGTTTGGTTACAAAAGAACTCTGGTGAGTCAAGCGATAACAACATTTATTTGGAACGAGCTTTCTTTGCCAGTTGAAGGGTCGTCTAACCTCTCATGGAGGGGTGCATTTTGCAGAATGTGATCGAGAAGATCCCTTAGGCGAACATCCAAGACTGGAAGGACTCATTCATTATTTTTCTCGAGGTAGTTGTTCTCTCATTCTCTAAGTTCAATCATAAGTATTTTTTAGTGCCAAAACTAACTTTGGTGTTTATAGCTAGGCCATTACCTATTTGCAAACATTAAGGCAGTTAACATTCACAAGGCTGAGGCTTCAAAAGCTACCAAAGAAGCCAAAGGTGCCAAGGTAAAGGCTAAAGAGTGCGAAGCCAAGGTTGAGCATCTCAAGGAGGCACTCAAGGATGCAGAGGGAAACTCGGCTAAGGTCAAGTGCCTTAGCGAGGTCCTTAGAGATGCATAGTGAACTTTGGTTAAGATGATAAATACTTTAGAAGCTAATCTAGCTTCAGAGGTAGAGCAAAGGAAAAAAGCTGAGGTTGAGATTTTCGAAGGAGAGAATAGGGTGATCGAAGCTAAGAAACAGGCTGTAACAGATTTCAAGGCTTATAAGGAGCTTGAACACATCTAAATACAATTCACCAAGGAAGCTTCAGCTCTGATTTCGACATCTGCCAGCAAAGGGTTGCTAAGAAATATCCTGAACTAGACTTCGGCTTCCTGGAGGATCAGCCGGAGGATCTATCTAATGATGAAGCCGACCTCCCCGCGGCTGAAGCTGATTTTCATTCCATCAAGCCTGCTTTCGATCCCCCCAAGCCCGCTGAAGAGTCAACAGCCCCCAAGGCTAGACCGAGCTATCCCACTATCCCCCAAACATAGGTTGGCGGCCTCCCATGATTGTACCTTTCTTTTTCCTTTCTTTTATATATACTTAAAATCATTTTTGAGTAATGAAATTGAAGTTTTCCCTTTGTGTGTTGCGATGTATCCATGAGACAGAGCATGTTTTGTAAGTTCTACCATCAAGCTCAATCTGTTGGGATAAACTATCCTCTTTCAAACCAGCCTGACCACTGGTGATTAGCCAAGCAATAAGGAACAATCTTCTAGGATCAACTCAGAAGCAAAATAATGGATTCAAGAGAAGAGAGAGAGAGCATAAGAGTTTACCGAAAGAAAAGAGCTTTATTCAATGAATTCAGCATCATATAAAATCTTGACCTATTTTAAGTATTTATACTTTACAAAAAGATCAAGCCTCAAGCTCATAGAAAAACTCTCCACAATCCAAAAAACCCTCGTACATAAAATAAACCTGTAAAAGCTGAGCCGATCTTGTTTTAGACTGGATCAGTTAACCTGCGACTAGGTCGGCTCAGTTTGACACTGAGCCTACCTAGTTGTGTACCATGCCAATAGCTCGAAAATGCTGCTTTCTATCTGAATTTTTCTCTAAGACAGCCAACCCAGTCCTGCACTGAGCCAGCCCAGTTCCAACTTAGCCAGCCTAGTCTCAGGGTGAGTCGGCCTAGTTTCTAAACTTTACTATCCGAACTGATTTCTCTTCCGACTTGCTTCCATCTTTTCATGACCTATCTTGTCATGTTTCCAAGACTTGGGAGCACCACTGTTGAGCTCACATTCTCCACCTTAGTTCTTTCAAGTCCTTGTGAACTCATCTCTTCTTAGCAAACCCATCCTTGCCACATACATCTGAAAGCTATCTCTGGGGAGTACCTTCATGAGTGCATCGGACTGATTCTTCTTGGAATGGACTTCATCAATTCCACTTCACCTTCCTTCACCAGCTCTCTGATCCTGTGGTACCTCACATCTATATGCTTTGTGTGCGCATGTAGACTGGGTTCTGTGCCAATAGTAGAGCACTTTGACTATCACTGAACAGTGTAACCTTGCTCTGCTCCAACCCCAACTCAACAATCAGCCTCCTAAGCCAAAGGGCTTTCTTTGCAACCTTCGTTATTCTAATATACTTGATCTCTATGGTAGACAAGGCCATAATTGGCTAAAGGGTTGATCTCCAAGATACCGATCCATCATACACGTAGAAGATGTATCCAGTAATAGACCTCCTTGTATCAAGATCTTCTGCATAATTTACATCTACAAATCCTTCCAGAGGACTCAAACCTCCATCTTCAAATACTCCTAGTTGTCCACCAAACACCAAACCATAATCCCTTATTCCATGCAGATATTGTAATATCCATTTCAATATTTTCCAGTATTCTTTTCTAGGTTTAGACATGTATCTACTAACCATGCTCACTGCATGTGCTATATCTGATCTACAACATACCATAGTGTATAGCACACTACCTACAACATTCGCATAAGGGACTCTTTTCATGTATTCTCTCTCCTCTTCTGACTGGAGGCTTTGTAAGTTGGAGAGAGATATATGGCTCGATAATGGCGTCTCTGCAGGTTTGGCCTTCTTCATCCCAAACCTCTCTAGAACTTTTTGGACATATCTTCCTTGTGATAAATGAAGCACTCCTTTGCACCTATCTCTTCAAATCTTCATTCTAAGGATTTTCTCAGCTGGACCTAGATCCTTCATCTCAAACTCAAATGATAATGTCCTTTTAGATTTTTTGTAGCTTCAATGCTTCTACTGGCTATAAACATATCATCTACATATAGTAGCAGGTACAAAGCATCCTCCTCATCTACATCCTTGACGTAGATACAGCAATCATGTTCACATCTACTGACACCCAGGCTCAAAACAAAACTATCAAATCTTCGATAACACTGATGAGAGGACTATTTCAAGCCATATAAAGATCTTTTGAGTAAACATACCTTTTCTTCCTGTCCAGTCTCTTCGAAACCATTTGGCTGGTTCATGTAGATCTTTTCTTCCAATGTGCCATGAAGGAAGGCTATCTTTACATCCATCCATTCCAACTCCATGTTGTACTATGCCACCAGTGACAGCAAAATTTGAATAGATGTATGATGCACCATAGAAGAAAAAATTTCTGTAGTCAATCCTTTTCCTTTGTGAGTATCCCTTTGGTATCAATCTTGCTTTGAATCTGACTTTACCTTTTTCTGAAGGTGCCTCTTTCTTTATGAACACCCACATTGAGCTAATAGGTCGAACATCTTTTGGAAGATACACCAACTACAATGTTTGATTCTTTTCATGTGATTCCATCTCTTCCATCATGGCCTACATCCATGAATCATGATACTCACTCTCCATAGCCTCTGCATAATTTTCTGGATCTCCATTAGCAGTGACGAGTGTATAGGAGATAACCTCATCAATGCCATATCTAACTAGTCTTCTAATAGTATGCTGGGGTTTGTGCAAAGCCACTCCATTGGCATATCTCTGCTTGATGTCTATGGCTGATCTTGCTCATCTATCTGAATTGCTGGCACTTCATGCCGGTCTTCCATCTGATTATCTTTTCTCCTACCTAGCTCCACCTCAATAGGAACACTCCTATATGTGGATTCAGACTACGTGTCATCTATCTCAAACTAGCCACTGCTGTTCATCTTTGTCTTTCTAGTTCCATCTATTCCAGACCTCCACAAAATACTCTTCTCATCAAAGATAACTTTCCTGCTGATCACTAACTTCTGAGCTTGAGAGTTCCACAGCACGTACCCCTTGACTCATTGTAGATATCCTATGAATGTCATCTTTTGAGATTTTGGATCCAATTTGCTCCTCTCGGTTGCCTCCACATGCACATAGATTGGGCAATCGAAGATCTTCAAGTAGCCAAGCTCCATCTTCTTTCCACTCCAGACATCCTCTCGAATGCGTCCGTTCAGCTTACGTTGTGGGGCATGTTCATAAGAAAATAAGAAAAGGTTAAGGCATCACCCCAAAAAAATTTTGAAAGTGATGTCTGTAGCAACAAACTCTGTATCTTCTCGATCAATGTCCAGTTCAATCTCTCCATGACACCATTCTATTAGTTAGTCATCTTCACCGTGTAATGGTGTTTGATGCCATTTTCCTCACAATACCTTTTGAACTCCAAGCTAGTGTACTCCCCTCCATTATCTGACCCAGACACTTCACCTATCTTCCTAACTCCTTCTCTACTTCAACTATCCAAGCTCTGAATTGGGCAAACACCTCTAATTTTTTTCTAATCAGATAAACTCACACCATCCTTGAGAAATCATCAATGAAAGTGAGAAAATATCTTGCCCCACCTCTAGCTAATACAGGAACTGGTACACACAAATCTGAGTGTACTAAATCTAGCACTTCTTCATTATGCTCGGTACTTCTGGCAAACTTTATCCCATGCTGTCTGTCAAAGATACATGACTCACATAAATTTGTGCCCTCCTTCTTCAAGGCTGGGATCATACCTCTTCTACTAAGTTCAGTGAACCCACGGTCACTCATCTAACCCATCTAATAGTACCACAGTCAATATAAAATCTACTCCTCCTATGTCACTACTAGCACCTCTATACTATCATTTACCATTGAGCCTTCTATTCTACAAAAATTATTACTTAGACTTCTACCTCTTATCACCACCAAAGCTCCCTTGAAAATTTTCAGACATCCACTCCTAGCTTGGCTACTAAAAGCATAATCCTGCTCCTCCAAGTAGCCCAAAGAAATCAAATTCTTTTTCAACTTTGGTACATGCTTGACATTTAAAAATATATGAATAATCCTATCATACATCCTCATCCTGATAGAGCCAACTCCAGCTGCTTTGCATGGATGATCATCTCCAAGGTTGACACTTCCACATCATCCTTCTGGTATGTAGCAAACCACTCTCGATTAGAAGTATAGTGGTGCGAGCATGCTAAATTCAATATCCACATAGTATCACACTCTGTGAACACACCTAATATAACAAACAGGTCTTCTCCACTGTTCACAAAAGCTGTATCATCTCTCTTACTAGCCTTCCCTTTTTCTTATCTCAAAAGTGGACAATCTCTCATCAGATGTTCAGGCTGATGATATTTATAATATTTCAATATTTATAATATTTCAATATCTTCCTCTGATCCCGAGACTTCAACCTACCCTTGGATTTTCCTCTTGCCTTCTCCTTTGATCTTTCCTATCTTTTATTCATAGCCAAGATCTCAGACTTAGAATCTCTCTTGTAGATCTTCTTCCTTTGCTCATTTGATCTAAGCACACCAACAAACTCTTCATAGTTTAGGATCTTCTTCTCATAAAATAAAATTGTTATGAGACCATCATACGAACCTAGAAGAGAATATAACAACAGCAATGCTCGATCCTTCTCGTCAATCTTTACATCCAAACTAATCACCTCAGAACACACCAGATCGAACCTTTTGATATGTGAAACAAGATCTCCATCTTTGAACATCCTTCGACTATATAGATGTTTCTTAAACCACAGCTTGTTCGTCATGTTCTTTTCCATGTATGTATTTTTCAGTCTCGTCCAGAGTCCCTTTGCCATAGTCTCTATGCTAACCTCAGGCAAAACTTGATCGACCAAGCACATCTGGATTGTGTTGAAAGCAATTTTTTCTAACTCTTTTCAATCCTCAACACTGATCTTTTCTAGCCTTCTCTTGTCAAGACCTTGTAGATCCTCTGCTAAACCAACATATCCTTTATCCTGTGCTGCCATAGGGTAAAGTTCTCCTTGCCATGAACTTCTCAAAATTCATCTTGAATCCACTCGATCCCATGACTTCAAACAAGTCAAGAGCAGATCCCTGACACTCTTCTTCGATCACACACCAGTAACACTATCCTTCAAAGAAGATCTAAATGCCCTAGATCCTCTTTTCAACCATCTGTATGAACGTCCCTTCATGTAACCAATCTCTACCTTAATCTAGAGACAAACAATGAGGAAACAAGAAGATTTTGGATAAAACCTGATGGAAAAGATCCTGGATGTAGTAACCTTAGGTGTCTTCCGTCCTTCCATGCAACACCACTCTAATACCAATTATTGAGATAAACTATCCTCTCTCAGATCGATGTGGCTCTGGTGATTAGCCAAGCAAAAAGAAACAATCTCCTAGGATCAACACGAAAGCAAAATAATGGATTCAAGAGCATGAGAGTTTTTCGGGAGAAATGAGCTTTATTCATTAAATTCAGCATCATATACAACCTTGACCTATTTTTAGTATTTATAATTTATAAAAGGATCAAGCCTCAAGCTCATAGAAAAATATCCCAAAATCTAGACAATCCACGTATACAAAATAAATTAATAAAAACTGAGCTAGCCTAGTTTTAGACGGGGTCGACTGACCTGCAACTAGGTCGGCTCAATTTGAGACTGAGCTGACTCAGTTGTGTACCATGCCAATAGTCCAAAAATGCTACTTTCTATCTAAATTTTTTTCTGAGACATAACTGACCCTGTCCTAGAATGAATTGGCCCAGTTTCCAACTTAGTCGGCTTAGTCTCTGGGTGAGCCGATCTAGTTTCTGAACTTTGCTATCCGAGCTGATTTCTCTTTCTACTTGCTTCCATCTTCCCATGACCTATCTTCTCATGTTTTCAAGACCTGAGAGCACCACTTTTGAGCTCACATAGTCATGGGTCAAAGATACCCCATTACCATAAGCTATTCCCTCAAAGGTTCATATGAAAATTCTAAAGAAAAAAGTTCACCAGGCCAACAAAGATTGGAAGAAGACTAAAAGATAAACTTCAAAAATTGAAAAGTAATTTCACAATAGTCTCTGTTGAAATCAATCTCCTGCACCAAGCTTTCAACACAAGCCTTTAGAGAGTATAATTCAAAGAAGTACCATCTGTCCGAAGAGCTCCAACGGGCATCAGAGCATGCCAATGAGAAGTCTTGGGCTTTAACTACCAAGGTCTGCTCCCTCAATGCCAAACTTAGAGAAGCGAGAGAGAAGATCATTTAGCTAGAGAAAGGCTCATTTTAGTCTCAAAACTAGGAAGAGTATGGCTAGGACTGGTCCTAGAGATTTTCCAAACTTCAAAATCAGCTGCACACGACAAAGGAAGCACACGATACTTATAAGCTAGGCTGGAATAAGCAAATTTCGATCTCAAATGACAACTTTGGTTAGCTAATGAGGAGGTAGCTTAGCTCAAAAAGTTACTTACAAATAGTGCCCGGGTTGGTCCAAGTGGAGATCCAGGCAAGCTTGCTTCCGTAAAGAACAAAGAACAGTTTTGTGAATCTCATCGAAGTCTACAACAAGAATAAGTTTGAGCTTCTTTAGCTAAAAATTTGAGTGACATACCAAAAGAATGCCATTAAGGACACCAATGTTCAATCTACCATTCTCCGAAAGAGATTAAGAGAATTAGAGGAAGATGCTAGAAGAGCTCGAAAGTTGCTTAGCAAGTGTTTGGCAGCATGAAAGGAGCTTGAAGACTAAGTAAATGATCTGAAACACTCTTTACTGATGGCTGGGGCTGGTAGTCTAATGTCTGAGTAGGACTTTGTTAATGCAGAATCTGATCAATGTCAGAACTAGGCTAGAGCTGGAGAAGATGGGTCGCCGTTGGTGACCTGCAAGACAAGTCCCAATCGAAGTTAGGGGGTGGCTCCAGCAGGACACTTCAACGATCAAGTCAGCTTTTCTGGCCAATAGAAATGGAGCACTCAGAAAAATTGAAGCAGAGTTTAGAACTTAGATAAAAAATATATTTGGAGGATCTCTTAAATAGGTAGAGCACATAATAGATTGATAGTGGTAGTCATAACTGCCTGGTAGTGGTCCATTCGGAATCATATGGAGTTTGTTATGAAGGATAGTGTTCGTTGTCGTGACATGCCAGTCTGTTGATATTTGATAGTTGAAGTTTGGGTGAAATAGCTATCAACAATAAAGAGCTTCATATCATAACAATTCTAGAGAAGTTCAGACTTCTCCGAGGTTCTTTGCATGTAGATTGATTTGCATTGAGTTAGGAGCTGAATTTGTGTAGATGACAAGATCCTTTTGGGTGATTGTAAGAAGTTTGGCCAGAAGGAGTCTACTTAGCAACTAAAGGGAGTTCGACTTGAGGGGGCCCTTTGGGCCATTGGAAGGATTTCGGCCAAAGGGAGTCTGCTTGGCAACCGAAGGGAGTTTGACTAGAGGGAGCCTTTCGCATGACTGGAAGGATTTTGGCCGAAGGAAGTCTGCTTGGCGATTGGAGGGATTTTGGACGAAGGTTTCATCATGGTTTGTGAGTGATTAATTTGAAGACGAGGTCCTTTTATTGACTTTGTCTTGCATGTTCGAGGTACTAAACACTATGACATTAAGACCTGCCATCCTTAGTAAGGCATAGAAGCTAGGAAGAAGCTCTACCAATCTATGATTCTTGTCATGAGATTTAATCTGCAATGACGAGACTTGGCCTAAAGGGGATCTAGTTAGATAGGAGTCCAGCTAGCTTCAAGGTCGGCCAAGTCAGGTTATGTAGGGATTGAATGCTTAGCCAATTGCTTAGGTGATCCCTTTCACTATTCAAGTTCATTTAAAAGAAGTTCGGCTAGAACCAGCTACATATAATGGAGGAATTCGGCCACTTTCATGATTCGCCACCAAGCTCATCTAGGCAAGGCCTGCAGTGTTTTACAAGTTTGGGAGTTTACTTATGCAGTCTAGATGATCAGTCAGCGGGTTGAAGATTGGCCATCATGGGATTGCCTCGGGAAGCTCAATCTATAGAGGTGAGATTTGGCTTGGAGGATATCTGATTGGAGAGGAGCATGGCCAGTTTCTAGGTTAGCTAGGTTGGACTACTTAGGGAGTGAATATTTAGCACTTCTGTTACTTAGGCAACTATCTTCACTGTTCAAGCTCATCTGATATGGGTTCAATAGGAGAGGGTTAGCTGCTCGTAGCGGAGGAATTCGACCGCCTTCATAGTTTATCATAGAACAAAGTTGGAATGATTGGGTTCTGATACTCCAACCTTACTGAAAACTAGACACTAGGTCAAACTTTGGTAGGAGTGGGTTTATCCCCAACAATAGTTCGACTACTCCCAAGTTTGAAGTTCTAAGGAAGGAAGTATAAAAAGACGACTGTCGAAGTCCTTTTCTGATTTCTCGTGCTCGCATGATGGGGTGTTTTGGCATTTTTTGCACTGATGTCGAAGCTTCTTCAATGCAAGATAATTTGGAAAGATAATTTTTTAGAATTTTTGTAGAAGCCTAGCCCAAGGTACGGTGCCATTAAGGTTCTATTAGCCGTCAGTTTTCTGCCATGATGAGTGGGACACATGTCAAATGATGATCAGCCAGAGAAGACCTGCAATCATAACCACCTTGGGCTCCATGAGATATTTAAGCCCGCCTTCTTCCATCATGACTTCATTTCACTCGAGATCTTCTCCTTCTTCCTCTGGTTTCCATCTTCCTCCCACTCGAGGGTTCCAACTTCTTCCATCATCTTCTCTAGCCCATGGCACATTCCTGCTCGATTTTCATCGTGCCCATCACTTCCTCATTCTCTCCAATCAGTTTAGGTTAGTTCCAAATCTCTCTTTTGATTATTCATGTGCCTTTTGTACCTCATCCTTTTGGTTCCTTCGGAGAAGGCTTGCATCTTATTCTTCTTGATTTTTGGATCTTTTTCAAAACTTAGTTTGATCCACATGTCCATCGAAGAATCCTGGTCAACCTATTCCGGGAGTTTGGCCCATCTAGCCCTAACGGACTCATCCCTTAAGGGCACCAAACCTATAGAAGTATCTCATCCTCCTTTTATCCATAATACCATCCCATGCAAACTTCGGCATGAGGATCTTTCGCTGATTAGGATCTAGTTTGAGATTCCCTTTAAGTATGAACTCAAACTTCTCGGTCCTAGTGATCGGGCCTGTTCCCCTCTTCCAAGTTGGGTTTGCCTATACACCGAGGCCCTTCGTACCAGACTCTGGCTTCCGATCCCTTCTTTCATGGTAGCTCTTTCTAGATTTTTGAACATTTTTTTTGCTTCTATGGTGCCAAACTCGTTTAGGATCATCGTAGGATTTCTTTCCTTGTGCATTATGGCTGATGTCCGACCCACTATTTCTTTATTCTTCCACTTTTTCACTTTAAAACACCATTCTACTGCCAAGGATTGATGGTATGTCTCTCTCCAGTTCAGCAAGAAGGGGTTGCTTAAGGGCGCCCCTTCTTCCATTTACAATTGGAAGAAAAAATTCTTCTTCATCTCATACCCTTCTTTAGAATTAGGACTTCCTCTTGGTGGGGTTATGAGGGATTCCATCCATCGAGCTCTGGGATAGAAAGTGGGGGATCAAGATTTGGCCAATAAGCTTAGAAACTACTGAGCTCCCCTCGTATCCCATTTGCTAGATTACCAGACCTTGTTCAACTTCGGGCTTAGTCCCCTCAATCCAACAAGTAGATTTTTATATCTCAATAGCTATCGTGTGCTCTTTCTTGACTTCAACCTTTATTGTTGCGTAGATGACCCTGGAAGAATGAAACCACCTGACCCGGGGGATTAAGAATCTCAAAAGGAAAGGCAGTCGCATCGAAGAGCCATCAAAAAGGACTAAGGTTGGGGAAACAAGTTTGGCCATGACGATCCAAACTGTGCCTGCTCTAGAAGCTATCGGGGTTGTACCGAGCCCGACCCTACCTGGCTGAATCAATGCCCTCACACTCCCCTAATTGGGGAGACCAGCTAAAAAAAAGAAGGCCATCACCAGGAAGGTTAAGAGAAATGCCAGGAGATCTGACGGCGAAAGCTCCAGCCAGGAGTAGGGTTCCTTGAACGACTAGGAAGTCATCCAAACCCTGATGGATAGGAGCATCCTTCCCCACATCACGAAGTAAATGATTCGAAGGGCCAATGAGGAATGATTCAAAGAGTCTTTTGTAACCTTGCTTGAGGTACCTGATCTTCTCTTTTGAGTCTTAGTTGAGTGTTGTTATGTCCTGCAGTCATAACCATCATTTGATTATTTGCAATTGGGACATTATCTATATGCTCATTCAGAGGTGGCGAATCTTTGCAAAGCCGAGGTTTTGAGGACTATCCAAGAAGCCCAAGTAGAAATCAAGAAGGTCCAGGCTGAGGATGAAGGTCTGAGCGTAGCTTCAAAGCTCACTCTATCAAGGTCGAGCACCTTGAAGAAGCGCTGTGGAAAGAGGAGCAAGTGTTAGTAGGGCTAAGGGCTGCCCTATCCTTGGAGGAAGATAAGCGGTAAAAGACTGAGGAGGAGTCAATGCAGAGAAGGAGTGGGCTATCAAAATATTTAAGTCCTCCAAAACAATGGAGGATATCAAAATTGCCTTTGCATAGGAGGCTTTTCTTAAAGGATTCGAGGTCTGCATGAAGAGGATGTTAGATATATATGCCATAGAAGCTAGAATTGGCTGACACTTATAATACACTTCTAGGAGCAAAATTATAATTTTGATTATAAATAATAAAATAAATTATTTTTTAAAACAAATATGTATTTAGTGTCTGTGATACATCCCTTGAGTTAATGGTAATGATAATTCATATTTTCAAGAGTTGAAAATTTAAGACATGAATTTTCGTTATTAACTCATAAAATACTTCCAACCGTAGGATCATCATGAGGATGGTGATTGATTAGAAAGGTTGGTAGATAATTGCTTCTTTATAGTAGATGAGTCTTGAGTCTACGGTGTAGAAACATCGGAGTGAGAGTATAGGTACTTGTTAGAGAACGAGGGCACTGAGCTTGACCACCTCGAGCAGTCATAAGGAAGTCTACCTTCTCTTCAATGACTGGCTCGAAGCTGCAGTGGTGTGTCTGGTTCTTTGACCTGAGTTGCATCGATAGTTGACCTAGAGGGTATTTTAGTTTAACCACACCATGACTCGATCTCCCAACCATTCGAAACCCTGAGGTGTATGTTGGCTATAGCATGTTCATTATAGGAAGTGGATTGCACCAAGAGAAAATCTATCTACCTCGGTAGATGAGGAGCAGCACTATGATGATCATGAGAATCAAGTTCATAAGCTCATGGCCATGGCATAGAGTGAAATAATAGAAAGAGTTTCTATTAAGGTTTTCACATCGGACTTGAATCAAATGATTAAATCATATGACAGAAATTAGGGTTTGACGAGTTCACCTTAACCCTAATCTGATCGGGGCTCAAGATAGAAGAACTTAATCACACAGGTAGCTGCACCGAAGAGGTTCGCATTTTCAGCTCTGATGGGTTGCCACCATATACTGCTAGGTGTCACTGGTGGATTTTGGGAGCAATTAGAATGATTTAGATGATCGATCATTCTAGCTGTCTGAATCAGAAGAGTTCTGATCCATCGAAAGGAGTTTCGATGATGTCGATGATAGAGATCATGACATATCCCATTACCATACAGAACTAAATCTAACTAGATCATACAAATAAGAGTTTGGATCTGGATATCATCAATTGAACTGATCCAGTTCAATTGATCTGAATGAGATTCAATTAGGTTCAAGGAAATCGTGCTAGCATACGACTGAGCCTAACATTCTTTTTCTACAATCATTAAAAGTTATCTCGATTGAGCCAAATAAGTTTGTGCTCACTTAGGTACCTTTACTTTATTTGACTGGAGCTTGCCCAGGCTAGAAAAGAGTTGTCTTAATTTATGAGATAAATTTGAGATAACACCTACCATTTTCTGTCACCTGCTAATTCTTTTCTTTTGACTTTGGTCAAACATTAACCTTTGACACTTAGACATCTATCCATGTGTCATGCACCCATAGAAGATTTATTTTGGACCAGTCAACCTACTAAAAAGTAGGTGGACTAGGGGTGCATGCCTAGGGAGGTGTGCACCCATGGATAGAGGTGCCTAGAATCCCATACAGATGGGACACCAGTTACTTCGGGGCATCTACTTAGGTGGCACCAAGGAATAGACTTTGACCAGTCTTAGGCACCATCTAAGGATGATTAAGAGGGGCTCTCATCTGATTGGATTAGATGATCTGTCATCCCACCAATCAGATTTAGATTTGATTTCATGAAACGACATGATTGGTCGGGATGATGTGGCACTGCATGGTGCAGTAGGGTCTATAAAAACCCTATCTGCGCCAAGCTTTAGAGGAGATCTCCGATAGCCCATACCACAAGGCTGCCCCTCTCCCTCCTCCATGCCATCTTTAGGTCTCCTCTCTCCTCTCCACGCCCAAGGAGATTTGGGCTCCAGTTTAGTGCGATCCAGGCAAGAGAAAGGTGATGAGAAAGGAAGAAGGCAGCACTGCTAGGACAGACGATTCCAGATCTTCAAAAGAAGTATTGAAGGTCCTCCAAATCAGATCCAGATTTAATATTTGGAGAGGTGATAAAGAAAGAGAAGATCTTCAGATCCAGTATGAGTGGATACCGGTAGAGGCCAGGCACTTGCGTGGCTAGATCCAGAACCTTAGGTAATCAGCAGGATCATCACAAGATAATCTGATTACCCAACAAAAGATGCAAAATTAAATCAGATTTAATTTACTTTTATTTTATTTTATTAGATCTATAAAATTAGATCTAAAATATTTCAGATCTGATTTAGATTCAAAAGAGAAATTTTTGAAATATCTCTCTTGATGCAATCAGATCTGAACGAACCTAATCCAGAAAATCTGGATTTTTCCTTCAACTGGTATCAGAGCCAAGGTTCTAAAATAATTTAGATCTAATTTTAAATTTATTTTAATTAAAATTAAATAATTTTAGATGTCACATGAGATGTGATCAGATCTAAAATCAAGAAAAATTAAAATTAAATGAATTTGGATCTAAGATTTAGAAGATATGCATGACTAGTTCTAAAATAGAAATAGTTCTATAGAATAGTCTTGCATGTTTTTAATTTAATTTGATTAAATCATATTTTAGATCTATTTATTTACTATTTTTTGATATTATAATATTATAATAACATCTAAAAAATAGTAAATAAAATTATTTAATTTTTAACATCATATGAGATATGATTGATGCATGTCTAGACTAGTTGTAGAATAGTTCTACATAATTATCTAGATTAGAATTTATTTTGATTAGATCAATTTAAATCTAATTTTTTAGATTATTATGAGATAATTTAGATCTAAAAATATGCATGATTCGATACATGAGATGTATGCAAAATATGCCATGATTAGATCTAATTTTTATATATGAGATATATGATATAGATCTAAAACTAGTTTTGTAGTATTATATGTTCCTGATTAAGGCATTCCTCTTGGCCGTCCGGTCATAAGAATGAAGAAGGGTTTAAAGGCCTCTCTTCTCCATTCGATGGGGTGTTCTTATGATGTGTAGGGGTGCTGCGTGTTCGTCCTTAATCAGAAATTAAAACTTACTTTCTGCAAAACCCTAGATCCTGAAATCCTAGGATTTATTGTGCATATTTTGTTTTATGAACCCTACTTAATTAAGAATTAAGATTATGAAATATTAATTAGGTCTAAAATTAAAAGAATTTTAGATCTAAGACATATTCATAATACTGGGTTCGGGCTTGGGTAGCTCAATTAGGTCTAAGCGGTTGATCAAACCGAATCAAGAGTTGGTTAGATGGGATCAACAATGCTTAAATTGACCAGCCTAATAGGATTAAGTCTGGGTCAAGATCGAGTCACGATCGATCAAGCAAGACCTAATTAGGCTCAGAGGTTAGAGTCTGGATTGTAGGCTAACCCAATTGGTTCTGGCTCAACAATTTGGTGTCTAAGGTAAGTTTGGCACATACGATCCGACTGATTTTTAATTGGAAGCTACTCGACCTGAATGCGTTCTTGTACGAGTTAATGGCATATTCCTTCCATCCGGTCTCACTTACCTGGCCATATCTGTTGACACAGTTCTGATCTGAGGTGGTCAATAATCCGAGCTAACCCATGCCACTAGGTTAGTCATAATTGTTATGACTATGATAAGTCTAGTTTAATGAGACCTGAATCAATTCTCCCTAAGAAAAGATTAAGTCTGAGGTCTTCCACCATTGTAGATGTGCGGGCCCTTCCTAAGGGTTGATTGTTCTCGGCTGGATACAGTGGCTCAGTTGCACCGAAAAGATGCAACCATGTCTATTAGGCATTGGATGCTATGGGCTGGAGGATGAGTTGGGCTCAATATTTTGGATACGGTGAGAGACTCAATTAGGAATCCAGTCTATGCAAATGGTGGGTCTGACTTAACTAAGGAGTGGATCAATATTTCGGATACGGTGAGATTCATGAATTAGAGACCAAGTTTGGGTGCACCATGATTAGAGAATCATTGAACAAGAGTTGTTCACTCATTGGCTAACCCATCACCAATAACTGTTAGGTGAGGTGATGAGTCAGTTGGTGAGACCGCACCACCCACTAGAAATCATTAATCATGGAGATTTTTGCATCTCTACAGAGGGAGTGTAGGGATCCGAGAAAATAGTGGAGCTAATTTGTTTAAAAATAAAATCTTAAATAAATTGGTCAAGTCATAATTACAGTATCTAACTAGAATCTTTGACTCTCTACAGAAAAATGTCTGCGTCCAACCCATTAGCACGTATCCTGGACACACATAGACTGACCGGACCCAATTATAAAGATTGGCTCAGGAACTACAAAATCATTTTGGGTTTCCAGAAGTTAACCCATGTATTGGACCAGGACCCTCCCACCTTACCAGCCCGTCCATCCACTGAACAGAGAGCATGTCTCTGGAAAAATGGATAGACGAAGATAATAAGGCCAGATATTACATGTTGGGCTCGATGTCTGATGAGCTCCAGCGCCAACATGAAGATATCAAGGACTGCTCGCCAAATGTTGGCTCACCTGCAGGAGATGTTTGGTGAACAGAGTCGCGCAGCCAAATATCAAGTCACGAAATGACTTTTTAAGGCTAAGATGCGTGATGGGCAGTCAGTCCAAGATCACTGTCTGATGAATGATCAAGGACATTTGGAAGAGCTTGAGAAGCTCGGTGTGAAGTTAGACTTGGATCTGCAGAATGATATTATTCTGCAATCCTTGACTGATGCATATGGGCAATTCATCATGAATTACCACATGCATAAACTTCAAAATTCCTTGGCCGAATTAATGAATATGCTGGTTACCGCTGAGCTTTCTATGAAAGGTTCTAAAGGCTCAGTTCTTGCTATGGAACGGACTTCTTCCAAAAGAAAGTCTTATGGAAAGAAAAAGAAGTCTGTGAAAAAGCAGAAGGTGGAAGGAGGAAAGAAGAAAAAGAAGAAGCTGAAGAAGAAGGCCGATGGCAAAGAAAAGTGTTTCCATTGCAACAGCGACGGCCATTGGAAGCGGAAACTGCCCTACTTACCTGGCCACCCTGAAGAACAAGAAGGAAGGTCCTTCTGGAGGTATGCTCGTTATTGAGTCTAACCTTACGGTTTCTTCTGCATCCAGTTGGGTGCTTGACTCTGGTTCTAGTGCTCATCTGTGCACTTTCCATGCAGGGTCTTGAGGATAGCAGGAGGCTGAGGGATGGAGACATGATCCTACGCATCGGTAATGGAGCAAGAGTTGCTGCAGTAGCCATGGGAACATACCCTCTTCGATTACCATCTGGTTTAGACTTAGTTTTGAAAGACTGTTATTATGTGCCTGCAGCTAGCAGGAAATTTGATTTCTGTTTCATGCTTAGCACTAAGAAGGCTATGTGATTACCTTCTTTAAGGACCATTGTAACATTCTTTATGAAAGAAATAAAATTGCAAATGGTTTTCTTATTAATGGTCTTTATCAGCTACATATTGATGTACCTATTCTTAACTATCGAGCAAAACGTGAATGCCAAACGACCTAGGGATAGTCCAAATGATAGATATCTATGGCACCTGAGATTAGGTCATATAGCAGAAGATAGGATCAACAAATTGGAGAAAAATGGGCTATTGAGTCCATTGACTTTCCGAGTCATATCCAACTTGTGAATCTTGTCTTCAAGGCAAAATGACTAAACTCCCTTTTGTTGGACATGGGGAAAGGGCCACAGATCTCCTTGCCCTAGTACATACTGATGTGTGCGGCCCATTTGATGTGCCGGCTAGAGGCAATTTTGTCTACTTCATTACCTTTACCGATGATCTGTCTAGGTATGGGTATGTGTATCTTATGAGACACAAGTCTGAAGCTTTTGAAAAGTTCAAAGAATTCAGACATGAAGTAGAAAAATAAACTGGAAAAATCCCATTAAGGTTCTTCGATCAGATCGAGGAGGTGAATACCTTAGCCGGAAAATTCCTAGACTATCTCAAGAAAAATGGCATAGTCTCTCAATGGACTCCACCAGGAACACCTCAACTCAATGGGATTTTCAGAATGGAGAAATCGGACTCTATTGGATATGGTTCGATCCATGATGAGCTTCACAGACCTCCCTGATTTTCTTTGGGGACACTTCATTGTTAACTTCAATTTATCTACTGAATAGGGTTTCCTCTAAAACCGTTCCTACCACACCGTATGAGATATGGCATGGTAAGAAACCAAGTCTGAGTCATCTCAGAATTTGGGGTTGTCCGGCTCATGTCAAAAGACAACAAGCGGACAAGTTAGAGTTTAGGTCCTTTAGAGCTCGATTCATAGGATATCCTAAAGAGTCATTAGGATACTATTTCTACATTCCAGAAGACCACAATGTGATTGTGAGTCGACATGCCATCTTTCTTGAAAAATAGTTTATTCAAGATAGCGGCATTGGAAAGCAGATTAAGCTTGATGAGAAAGTCTCACAAGTACAACGAGCTAAGGACCAATTGGAACCAAATCAGGTTGAGCCAATAAGAACACTACCTCCTCCACCTCGTAGATCGGAAAGAGTTTTCCATCCCCCTGAAAGATACTTAGGTATTATTTCAGAGGAAGTAGAGAAAATGTTCCTCGTAGGTAATGGTGCTCATGGTGATGATCCCAAAACCTACAACGAGGCGATATCAGATATCGACTCCGAGAAATGGCTAGAGGCAATGCAGTCAGAAATTGACTCGATGCACTCAAACCAAAGTCTGGACCTTGGTAGATCCACCAGAAGGTATAGTACCTATTGGGTGTAAATGGATCTTCAAGAGAAAGATTGGTGCAGATGGGAATGTGGAGACATTCAAGGCTAGACTAGTGGCAAAAGGTTATAGTCAACGCGAAGGCATTGACTATCAGGATACCTTTTCCCCAGTGGCTATGCTAAAATCCATCCGCACATTGCTTGCTGTTGCAGCCTATTTCGATTATGAAATATGGCAAATGGACGTGAAAACGGCATTCTTAAATGGATATCTTGAGGAAGATATCTATATGGAACAGCCGCTAGGTTTCACATCCAGTGATACTGATCACAAGGTTTGCAAGCTGCAAAGGTCCATATATGGACTTAAGCAAGCATCTCGGAGCTGGAACACTCATTTCAATGATGTGATCAAAATGTTTGGTTTCATCAAAAATGAAGAGGAACCATGTGTTTTCAAAAAGGTCAGTGGGAGCGCTGTTGTCTTCCTCGTATTGTACGTGGATGACATCCTCCTTATTGGGAATGATATTCCCATGATGACAACAGTCAAAATATGGTTGTCCAAGGAATTCTCCATGAAAGACCTAGGTGAAGCATCCTTTATTCTAGGGATTAAGGTCTATAGGGATAGACCGAATAGGATGCTAGGACTTTCACAGAAGATGTACATAGAGAAGTACTAAAGAGGTTTAGTATGGAAAACTCTAAGAGGGGATTAATACCCTTCAGACATGGTATTCATCTTTCCAAGAAGATGTGCCCTAGCACACCTGAGGAAATAGAACGCATGAGCAAGATCCCTTATGCTTCTGCAATAGGGAGCCTCATGTATGCCATGCTATGTACACGACCTGATATAGCCCATGCTGTGAGTGTCACAAGCAGATATCAGTCAAATCCAGGTGAAGAACACTGGACTTCTGTGAAATGTATCCTTAAGTACTTGAGAAGAACTAAGGATATGATGTTGGTCTTTGGTAATGGAGAACTCCAAGTCTAGGGATACACAGACTCGGATTTTATGTCCGATATAGATGATCGAAAGTCGACATCTGGGAGTCTGTTTGTGTGCAATGGTGGTGCTGTCAGCTGGAAGAGTTTCCAAGCAAATAGTGATAGCAGATTCCACCATGGAAGCAGAATATATCGCTGCATCAGAAGGCTGCGAAGGAAGCATTCTGGTACAAGAAGTTTGCTGCAGAAATTGGAGTAATGCCATCAGATGCCATTCCTCTATACTGCGACAACAATGGCGCCATAGCCCTTGCTAAGGAGCCGAGGTCTCACCAAAAATCCAAGCACATTGAGCGGCGATACCACCTCATCCGTGATTACCTCGAGAAGGGTTACGTCGAGGTCAAGAGAGTCGACTCCACAGACAATACGGTGGACCCACTTACAAAGCCGTTGGGCCAGCAGAAGATCGAAGCCCACCTTGAGAAGATGGGACTTAGATTTGTAGCCAATTGGCTTTAGGACAAGTGGGAGATTGTTAGATATGTGTGCCCTAGAAGCCAGAATTGGCTGACACTTGTAATACACTTCTAGGGGCAAAATTATAATTTTGACTATAAATAATAAAATGGGTTATTTTCTATCACAAATGTGTATTTAGTGTCTGTGATACATCCTTTGAGTTAATGGTAATGATAATTCATATTTTCAAGAGTTGAAAATTTAAGACATGAATTTTCATTATTAACTCATAAAATGCTCCCGACCATAGGATCATCATGAGGATGGTGATTGATCCGGAAGGTTGGTGTACAATCGCTTCTTTATAGTAGATGAGTCTTGAGTCTATGGTGTAGAGACACCAGAAGCGAGAGTACAGGTACTCGTTAGAGAATGAGGGCACTGAGCGTGACCACCTCGAGTAGTCATAAGGAAGTCTACCTTCTCGTCAATGACTGACTCGAAGCTGCAGTGGTGTGTCTAGGTTCTTTGACCTGAGATGCATCGACAGTTCACCTTGAGGGTGTTATAGTTTGACTACACCATGACTCGGTCTCCTAGCCATTTGAAATCCTGAGGTGTATGTTGGCTATAGCATGTTCATTGTAGGAATTGGATTGCACCAAGAGAGAATCTATCTACCTCGATAGGTAAGGAGCAGCCCTATGATGATCATGAGAATCAAGTTCATAAGCCCATGGCCATGGCATAGAGTGAAATAATAGAAAGAGTCTCTATTAAGGTTTTCACATCGGACTTGAATCAAATGATTAAATCATATGGCAGAAATTAAGGTTGGACGAGTTCACCTTAACCCTAATCTGATCGGGGCTTAAGATAGAAGAACTTAATCACATAGGTAGCTACATCAAAACGTTTATTTTTAGTTTTGATGGGTTGCCACCATATAATGCTAGGTGTCACTGGTGGATTTTGGAAATAATTAGAATGATTTGGATGATCGATCATTCTAGCTGTCTGAATCATAAAAGTTCTAATCCATCGGAAGGTGTTTTGATGATGTTGATGATAGAGATTGTGACATATCCTATTACCATATATAACTAAATCTAACTAGGTCACACAAATAAAGATTTGAATTTGGATATCATGAATTGAACTAATCCAGTTCAATTGATTTGAATTAGATTCAATTAGGTTCAAGAAAATCATGCTAGCACACGATTGAGCCTAACGTTCTCCTTCTATAATCATTAAAAGTTATCTCGATTGAGCCAAATGAGTTTGTGCTCGCTTAGGTACCTTTACTTGGTCTAACTAGAGCTTGTCCAGATTAGAAAAGGGTTGTCTTAATTTATGAGATAAATTTGAGATAACACCTGCCATTTTCCATCACCTGCTAATTCTTGTATTTTGACTTTGGTCAAACATTGACCTTTGATACTTAGACATCTGTCCATGTATCATGCACCCATAGAAGATTTATTTTGGTTCAGTCAACCTGCTAAAAAGTTGGTGGACCTGGGGCACATGCCTAGGGAGGCATGCGCCCATGGATAGAGGTGCCTGGAGTCCCATACAGATGGGACTCTAGTTACTTCGGGATATCTACTTAGGTGGCGCCAAGGAATAGACTTTGATCAGTCTTAGGTGCCATCTAAAGATGATTAAGAGAGGTTCTCATCTGATTGGATTAGGCGATGTTATCCCATAAATCAGATTTAGATCTGATTGCATGAAGCAACGTGATTGGTCGGGATGATGTGGCACTGCATGGCGCAGCAGGGTCTATATAAACCCTATTTGTGCCAAGCTTTATAGGAGATCTCCAATAGTCCATGCCACAAGGCTGCCCCTCTCCCTCCACACCATCTTTAGGTCCCCTCTCTCCTCTCCACGCCCAAGGGGATTTGGGCTCCAGTTTGGTGCGATCCAGGCAAGAGAAAGGTGATGAGAAAGGAAGAATGCAACACTGCTGCAAGAGATGATTCTAGATCTTCAAAAAGAGTTTTGAAGATCCTCCAAATCAGATCTAGATCTGATATTTGGAGAGATGATAAAGAAGGAGAAGATCTCTAGATCTAGCTCGAGTGGATATCGGTAGAGGCCAGGTACTTGCATGCCTAGATCCAAAACCTTAGGCAATCAGCAGGATCATCACAGGATAATTTGATTATCCAACAAAAGATATAAAATTAAATTAGATTTAATTTATATTTATTTTATTTTATTATATCTATAAAATTAGATCTGAAATGTCTTAGATCTTATTTGGATTTAAAAGAAAAACTTTTGAAATATCTCTCTTGATCCAATCAGATCTGAAGGAATCAGACCCAAAAAATCTGGATTTTTCCTTCAAAGGATCACCAAGACGTTCCCTGACATGGACCTTGACTTTTGACTAAAGAGCCTGATGATGTGGTAGAGTCTTCCCACACTGACATTATCCCTCTAGATACTGAATCTAGTGCCGAAACTTTTGATCCTACCATGGTGATTCTAGAGCCTGTCCTTGAATCGAGAGTTGCCAAGGGTGTGTCGACCTCGCCTACTGTCCCACCTTCCAAGGTTGAAAATCTTTGATAGATGTATTTTTCTTCTTTATCTTTCAAGTACTCAAGACATTTTGTGCAATGAAGACAATTGTGTTTTCTTTTGTTTGATGTTGTGTCATGTCTATCACTTAGAATCCCTCTAATGAAGGCAGTCGTGACTTGCTGCCACCCGTTGAGACTGCACCACTTCCCTATGGTCTTCCTCTAAAATCCATTACTAGAGATCTATAGAAGGAGGTTTGTCAGACTAAGGAAAGCTTGAAGAAGGTAAGAGGCAAACTTCAGGAATTGGAGAAGCATTATTCAGAAGCCATGACTGAGATCACCCATCTTCGACAGTTCCATAAAAAGGACTCTATATACTATATCAAAAACAAGCATCTTTTGACTGAAGAGTTGGAATGGATGAAGAAGTCTAGCAGCGAGAAGGTTTGGACTTTGTCTACCCAAGTCAACTTCCTCAAAGTCGAACTTTGAGATTTAAAAGAGAAGATCAGACAGTTGGAGGGTGGCTCGGCCTAGGGTCAAAATTGGGTGGATCTCGACTGGGTTTGTCGAAGAAGTTTTCCAACCTTCAAGCATAGCTGAACAATGCCCATCAGTCTGGTTGGCATGAGGAGATCGAGGGTCACAAGAGGAAGCTTTTTAAGGCAAACTCTGAAGTTGTGCAGCTTCAAAAATAGTTGGCAGACAATACTTAGGTCGGCCCAAGTGCGCATCCAGACAAACTCGCCAATTTGAAGAATGCTCTTGGAAATTTTACTATAAAGTTTGAGGGCATGAAGAAGGAGCTTCGTGATCAGAAAGTCCAAATGGTCTACCAGGAAGACTTGGTGAAGGAAGCCAAAGCCGAGTTGGTGATTCTGAGGAAGAGGCAGCAAGACAGAAGCTTAAGGGAGAGGATGCTGAGGGAGAGCTTCGCAGCGAGATAGAAGCTTGAGGAGAGAATAAAGGGCTTGGAGCTCTCCCTCACAATGGCTAGGGTTGAAAGCCCGAAGTCTAATTCTGAGTAGGACTTCATGTTCTCTTTTCTTCTTTTTTTTTTATTATCGATCTTGCCGATCCATGTAATGACTTTATTTTTTAATGAGATGAAGCCTTTTCTTTGTCTGTATTCCATCTTAGCTTGTTGCTTTCTAATGTATTTTCTTGCTACATTAGATCTTGACGTCGTCCCAAGATTACAGTATTTATTTCATTACCATGCTTAGAAATCAGAGGACTTTACTATCCTCGTAGGGGTCTTTGTCCATGTTAGCATAAGGTCCTCCTATTCCTAACATGGTTGACTATTATCTTTGTTAGGATGAGGTGCTTTTTCTATTCCTAATAAGGTTGCCAGGGTATAGAAGCGCTGTTAAGAGGGCCTCTCCCTATTTTCTCCTATTAAAGAGCCAAAGGTTTTCACCCTCATAAAGATGAGGTTGGCCTCCTATTGAAGAACCGAAGGTCTTCACCCTCGTAAAAACAAGGTTGATCTCCTATTCAAGAACTGGAGGTCTTCAATTCCATGCCAGGATGAGGTCTTTCTCCTCTTTTCAACATGGGTGGCCATTTTCTTTATTAGGATGAGGTTCTCCTCTTATTCCTAACGAAGTTGCTAGGGCACAAAATGGGCCGTTGAGAGGGCCTCTCCCCATTTCCTTCTATTTAAGAATCGAAGGTTTTCACCCTTGTTAAGATGAGGTTATGGGGCACAAAATGGATTGTTGAGAGGGCCTCTCCCCTCCTCCTATCTTAACCAACCAGAGGTCTTCATCCATGTTAGGATGAGGTTCTCCTCCTGTTCCTGACATGATTAGCCTTTACCCTTGTTAGGACGAGGTTCTCCACCTATTCCTGACAAGAACATCAGGGCATGAAAAGGACATTGAGAGGGCCTCTCCCTTTTGACCCATATTAGGATGAGATTTTTCTTCTATTTCTGGCATGGTTGGCTTTTACCTTCGTTAGGGCGAGGTCCTCCTCCTATCCCTAACAAAGTTATTGGAACACAAAAGGGCCTCTTCCCTCCTCCTATCTTAAACAATTGGAGGTCTTCATCCATATCAGGATATGATTCTTCTCCTGTTCCCAATATAGTTAGCCTTTACTCTTGTTAGGATGAGGTTCTCCTTCTATTCCTAATAAGGTCATCAAGGCATGAAAGGGCCATTGAGAGGACCTCTCTCCTTTGATCTATGTCAGGACGAGGTTCTTCTTCTATTCCTGATATGATTGGTTTTTATCTTTATTAGGATAAGATCCTCCTTCTGTCCCTAACAAAGTCATTGAGGCATAAAAGGGCCATTGAAAGGGCCTCTCCCCTCCTCATGTCTTAAATAATCAGAGGTCTTCATTCATATCAAGACAAGGTTATCCTCTTATTCCTAATACGATTAGTTTGGTTTACCGACTAAGCTTGGGAGGTAATTTCCTGTCATCACAGTCTTATACCAAAGGTGAAGATAATAAGATAAGAAACTTTTATTGAAAAGAAGTTATTGATGGTACATCCGCAAGTTTTTCAAATTCCACGATCATGAAAGTTTAACTCCTCCAAGTTCCTTTAGGTGATAAGTTCCAAGCTCTTTATCTCGTAAGGGCCTTCCTAATTTAGGATGAGCTTTCCTTAATTCTGAGGTTGTGAGACAACCACACGTCGAAGTACTAAGTCCCCCACTTGGAATGTTTTGCTTTTATCTCTGAAATTGTAATAACAAGCCACCTTCTACTTGTAGGCTGCCATCCGAACTTGGGCCTCTTCATGTTTTTCTTCCAATAAGTCAAGGTTGGATCTAAGATCCTGTAAATTTCTCTATTCATTGAATGCCACAACTCATGCTGATGGAAGTTTGAGCTCTATATGGATGACTGCTTCTATTCCAAAAGCTATAGCAAATGGTGTCTCCCCAGTCGGCAATCTTTGGAAAGTTTAGTATGTCCCGAGTACATGATAAAGTTTGTCTACCCAAGTTTCTTTTGCTCTTTCAAGCTTTGCCTTTATGCCTTCCAACAAAGTCTTGTTGGTTACCTCAGCCTCCTCATTTGCATGTGGATGAGCTACTGATGCAAAATTTTGGGAGATGTTCAGGTCTTCGCAGAACTCGACAAATCTCATCCCCGCAAACTGGTGCCCATTCTATTATAAGAGTCAATGGAAGGCCAAATTTGCATACTGTTGACTTCCAAATGAAGTTCTGTACTTTGACTTCAGTGATTTTGGCCAAAAGTTTGGCTTCGACCCATTTGGTAAAATAATCAATTGCTACTAAGAGAAACTTCCACTCTCCAAATTTCATAGGAAAGGATCCGAGTATGTCCATCCCCCACTGTGCATATGGCCATGGAGCACTCAGGAGGATAAGCTCAGAGGTCGGTTGCCTTTGGATACGTGCATTCCTTTGACATCGATCACATTTTCTGACATACTCCATAGTCTTGATGCATGGTTGGCCAATAGTAGCCCTACCAAAGTAGCTTGTGAGATAAAGATCTGGCCCCCAAATGAATTCCACATATTGCTTCATGCACTTCCCATAGAGCGTAGTCAGCTTTAGAACGTTGGAGGCATTTCAGTAATGGCAAAGCGTATGACCTTTTATATAACTTATTCTCATATAGAACATATCGAATGGCTTGATTTCTTAGTTTTCAAGCTTCCTTCAAATCCCGAGGAAGAACACCGTCATTGAGATAAGTGACAAGTGGGTCAATCTAGCTGGACTCATGGTCAATTTGCATTACAGTCTAGGGTTCCTCCGAACTTGGACAATTCAGAAGTTCAAAGAAGACTTCTCTTGGTAGTTCATTTGGGGCTAGTGTAGCTAACTTGGAGAGGTCAGCCCTATCATTTTCTGCTCTTGGGATCTGTTGAAAGCTAAAACTATTGAAGGCCGAGGTCAAACTACTCACCTTTTCCAAATACTTCATCATTCTTTCTTTTCAAGCTTCATAATTGCCACTAACTTATCCCACCACCAACTAGGACTCACTATAGGCTTGGAGCCGACCTACTTCTAATTCTTTGGCAATCTTGAATTGCACAACCAGTGCTTCATATTCAGCCCCATTATTTGTCGCAAGGAACTCAAAATATAGTGCATATTTGGCAATGATTCCTTCTAGGTTAATCAAGATCAGACCTGCATTTACACTAGAAACATTGGATGAACCATCCACATATAGGGCCTAGAAGCCTTTAGGGAGGTCTGCTCTTTCTTCAAGGAAATCTGGCTGCAAACATGGTACACTGGGTTCATTTACCTCAAGATCAGCTTCATCTGGAATAGTGCATTCTACTATAAAATCTACCAATATTTGAGCTTCGATTGACGATCGAGGTTAGAAGTTGATGTCAAACTCTATAAGCTCAATCGCCCATTTCACTATTCTTCTAGAGGCATCTGTTCAATGAAGAACTACCTTGATTATTTGATCAATGAGAAGCAGTATAGTGTACCCTTAAAAATAGGGTCGGAGCCTTTGGGCTGCAATTAACAGAGCATAAGTTAGTTTTTCTAACTTGGTATACCTAGTCTCAGCATCCGTTAGGACTCGGCTTATGTAGTAGATCGGCCGCTGCACTTTCGCTTCTTTCTTAATTAAGATCGCTGCAAGGCCTAATAGGAAGACCATCAGATACAAAAATAATTCTTCTTCTAGTTTGGCTTGGCCAATAAGGGTGGCGACCTGAGGTAGCTCTTTGGTTCTTCAAATACTTACTCACATTCAGGAGTCCAGTAGAAGTTCTTTGGTTATTTGAGAACTTGAAAGAAAGGCATGCATTATTCGGCCGACTTTTGAAACAAAGTGATTTCGAGTTGCTACCTTCTCCGTTAGGTGCTGAACTTTTTTTATTGACTTCGGAATGGTCATCTCTTGAATGGCATGGTTCTTCTCCAAATTTGCTTCAATTCCACGCTATGACACCATGAACCCTAGAAACATCTCCGACATCACTCCGAAGGCACACATGGTCGGATTCAACTTCATCTTATACTTTTGGAGGGCACCGAAGGTTTCTTTAAGGTCGACAATATGATTTATTGAAGACCGGCTCTTGACAAGCATGTCATTTACATAGACCTCCATGTTGCGGCTGATCTGCTCCTTAAAAATTTTGTTCTCCAAGCACTGGTAGGTTGCACTTACAATTTTGAGCCCAAAGAGCATAACCTTGTAACAATAGAGACCACAGTTAGTAATAAAAGCAGTTTTCTCCTCATCTTCTAGTGCCATCCAAATTTGGTTGTAGCTGAAGAAGGCAACCATGAAAGTGAGGAGCTCATTGCCCAAAGTCGCATCCACCAGTTGATCAATTCTGGATAGGGATACCTATCTTTTGGGCAGGCTTTATTCAACTTCATGAAGTCTATGCATATTCTCCATTTGCTATTTGCCTTTTCGAAGAGGACTACATTGGAGACCCACTATGGATAAGAGAATTCTCAAAAGAATATCGCCTTAAGGAGTCTGTCAACTTCTTCCACAATCACCTTTTGGCTCTTTGGAGCATAGCCGTGCATTTTTTCCTTCACTGGCCGATACTTGGAGTCAATAGTCAGATGATGTTCCATGATTTTAACATCAATTTCGGGCATGTCTATCGGGATCCAAGCAAAAACATTAGCATTTCTCTACAAGAAGGTAGCGAGCTGCTTTCGGACCTCTTCTCCCAGGCTAGATTCGATTTGCACAGTATGTTCTTCATTCCCATCATTTAAAGGAATTGAGATAAGATCTTCCATAGGTTCCTCTTGCTCTTCAATGAGGTCATCGCGGACATCTAGCCCATCGATAAGACAAGAATCTAGTTGTCCATTTTCTTACAAAGCAATTAAGTAGCAATGCCTCACTAGAGCTTGATCTCCTCTGACAACTTCAATCCCATAATTTGTTGAAAACTTCATTTTCAGAAAATAAGTCGATACCACTGCCCAGAGTGCATTCAAACCTGGTCAGCCTAGAATTGCATTGTAAGTAGATGGAGCCCTTACCACCAAAAAATCCACTAGTGCCTTGGACCGTCTTGGGTATTTTCCTGCAGCCATAGCCAATGTTATTATCCCTTCAACTAGAGCAGCATCCCCAATGAAGCCTACCAATGGGGAGTTTATTGGTCCTAATTGATTATTAGGTATAGACATTTTGAGAAAAGTATTATAAAATAAGATATCAATAGAGCTTCCATTATCGATAAGAACGTGGCGTACATCATAGTCTACAATATTTAAAGAAACTACAACCATATCGTTGTGCGGGAATTGAACCGCTTGCACGTCTTTCTTAGTGAAAGTGAGGGGTTCTTCAGTCCTCTACCTTTTAGCCAGCTCTACCGATTTGCTGGCCTCTTCTTGTTGAAGTCCCCTGGAGATAGTATTGATCATGCCCAATGAGAGTCGATCTCCTTGCTGCTCCTCCGGCCTTAGTGGTTCTATCTATGGTAGTGCTCTCGATCACTCTTTCCTTGCCTTGGGCCAACATCGCAGGAATTGGCCAAGCCAGCCTCGCCTGATAAGCTCCTTGATCTCGTCTTGGAGTTGAATGCATTCCTCAATATTGTGACCATGATCATGATGATAGAGGCAGTATTTGTTAGGATTATGCTTGTCAGGATGAGTGCACATCCTTTCCAGCCTCGGTAATTGCTTCTTGATTTTCATTAGCACTTGAGTCTTTGGAATATTGAGAGGGGCATAGTTGTTGATCCTTTTGAGGGAAGAGTACCATCATGCCCTTCGATCAGGACTTCATTATCGATGAGCTCGGGGAGGAGTTCAGACTCGTCTACGCTCAAGAAGAGTTTTAGAGTGCAGCCGAGCATCACTCGAATTTTCTTCAACTATAGGCTTGCTGGATTTGCCTACCTGCCACTCTCTCATAGTCTCATCATCCTTCATTTTAAAGGTCTCCTTAGCTCGAGTGTAACCTTCAGCCCACACTAGCATATCAATAAAGTCCCTAGGATACTTTCTTTTCAAGGAGGATAGAAGACCATTCTTCAAAAGGCCACCCTTTAGTGCAGTCATAGCATTGGATTGATCTAGATTTTTGACCTCCAGGGTAGCAATATTGAGTCACTAACGTAAGCTTGGATGGACTCTCCTTCTTTTTGCTTGATGTTAAAGAGAAAATCTGAGCCTCACCTTGGACGTCAACTGCTCACGAAATGAGTTGCAAATTGATGGCTTATTTGGTCGAAGAAGAAGATCGTATCCGGCTTAAGCATCGAGTACTAGTTTCTTATTGCTTCTTTTAGAGTAGATGGAAAAGCCTGGCACAAGATGACGTCTGGTGCGTCATGGAGCAGCATCATAGTTCAGAAGGCCTCCAAGTGGTCAACTGGGTTAGTGGTCCCATCGTAGCTCTCGAATTGAGGAAGCTTGAAGTTCGACGAGACCGACTCCTACATGATTCATTGGGAGAAAGAAAGATCGATACAGATATAATCACCATGGGTGGAGGGAACATGGCGTAGTTCCTCGATCCACCAATTTATTTTTTGGAACCTTTGATCCAGAAGATCCTCTCGATCGCGGATCTTAAGGGTCTTCTAAAAAAATGGAGGCAAGGATCCTCCAAGAGTGGAGTCATGATCAAAACAAGGGCTAACCCCATGTGTCAGTGGTCACATCGTAGCTCTCGAATTGAGGAAGCTTGAAGTTCGGCGAGACCGACTCTTGCATGATTCACTGGGAGAAAGGATCTGACGAGACCGTCCCATCGTAGCTCTCGAATTTGGATCCTCCTACTGACTTCACCAAGTCAGATCAATAAGGATCTAATTAAAACTAGAATTAGGAGCACCGAAATTAGTCAAACTGATTTACCTAATTGACATGGGTGATCACAAATTATCAAGTGGTCTAATCAAAACCTAATTCACTAGGATGGCCAGGTAAGTGAGATCAACGGAAGGGATATGCCATTAACTCATCAAAGATCGAATCAGTGCGAGTAGCTTCCAATTAAAAATCACTGGTTTGAGCTGCCAGACTTATCTTAGACACCATCTAGTTCATTAGTTTCAATTTGACCAATCTAACAATTTTAGGTTTGACCGCATAGCCACAAATCAAGTCCATTTGGTCCTCATTAAAGACATGAGCTTGACAAACTACAACTATTATAATTTGGTCTAAAGAGTTCTTGACCTAATCTAAATCAATACTTGGTTAGATTTGATCAATTACTCTAATTTAGTCCATTCCTTAACTAACCTTAGGTCAAACCCAATTAATGGACCTAATTTGACTAATCCGATAATCCACATTTTATGATCAATGACTTATGATCTTTAATTCATAATTCTAGACCCTAATTCATCATACTTAATTTTCAATTAAGTTTAAGGCTGAGGATTGGGGTTCGACATTTCAAAAATATTTTTTAAAATTTTGAAAGGTTCTTCACATCCTAGCACTATTTCACTAAATAGGTCAACTCATTTCAAAAATGGGTAGGCTTATTTCATAAACAAGCACTTGATGTAGATTTGATTTTATAAAACCAGCCATTTTAGATATTCAGCCAACTTCTTAGTCGAGCTGGCTCGGATCCCATCTAATCTAAAACTATATACTCTATATAAAAGTCATTAGATCTAATCTAATGTTTTTATGATCAATTTTATAGATCGCAACGTATCGGGACAATCTCTCCATTGTAAGGGATAAATCTTACAGCAGGATAACCTATAGTCCGTGTGATCATTATTTTTTATTTTTTAGATCAGATTATTATTTAGATCTAATCTAAAATTAATCTAAATCATGCAAATATAATACAATAAATAACATGTTGCTCTTATACCAATTGAAGGAAGCGTACAGGATTTCCAGCTCTACTTTCAAAATTTTTTTCGAAAAACATACATAGTAAAAACTATTATTAATCAAATTAATAAAAAGAGCTATAGATCTAATTTAAAAATCCTACTCGCTACAGGATCTAATGTATCATATATGCATGCATATCTAAAAATAAAAAATAATGACAATAGTAAAACTATTTTTACTGCTCTCTGTGTTCAGAATACATTACCTTTTCATGGATAGAAGAATTCCATAATCTGATCTCCTTGATATAGATCTGAATGCCGTGATGCAGCCAAACATGCATCTGACCTCCATGGGTAATCCACATGAGGTCCTGATCTTGATCAGTTTCTCTTGAACCTTTAATGCTGATGTAGATCAAACTCCTTTGATCTTCTTCACAGGAACTTCAGATGCTCTAGATCTCGATGAATGCAGAAGATGATGAAGAGGATGTCTTCCACTAGGATCTATGAAGTTACAACCCTCATAACTCACAAATCTAAATCCCAAACCCTAGATAGATTCTAGGGTATGCACTCACCCAAAACCCTTTGCACCTAGAACTCTCTATTTTTTGGTTTTTCTCACGTAAAGGAAAAAGAACTAATGCACGAGAGAAACCTTTTCTCTTTTTCTGTTTCTTCATCTCTCTCTTTTTGCATATGCCCAAAAACAAGTTTTTATTGATGCGCACATAAGGAGGCCCTCAATTAAGACATCAAAGGTTGATGTCTTGAAGAGACAAGGTAAGAGAAGATTGTCTTCTCCTATATTTTTCTTTTATGTTTTTTTCTTCCTATTTTATTTATAATTTTTATATGATAAAAATCTGAGAGAGAGAGAGAGAGAGAGAAAGGGCTTGAGGAAAGATGGTGCCAAGATCCTTAGAGAAAAGATCTTCATCTGGACATCAAACGTTGATGTCTTGAAAGGCATAAAGATAAGAGAAGATGGTCTTCTCTTTTTATTTTTATTTTAATATGATAAAAACCTAAGAGAGAGAAGATAAGGGCATGGGATATGTGCTCAAACATTTTTGGGCATAGAGACTCTTTTTGGATATGATTTGATCATGTCCTAATGCGTGAACAAGAAGAGAAGGTCTTCTCTTAGGGTTTTCTTGAGAGCCCTTTTTCTCAATTTTATTTATGAGATTTTTATGTGAAAAATCTTAGGGTGTGATATCTGAAAAATTTTAAAAAAATCTAGAGGAGAAGGTCTCCTCTGAACCTAGCATAAGAGAAGGTCTTCTCTTAGGATTTTTTTTCAAATGTCTTTTTATTTCTATTTTATGAAAGATCCAAAGGTTGGATTTCTCTCTCATTCCTCCTCATATTCTTCATCTCTTGGATTGTCCAAGAGATCCGAAGAACATGTATTTGATTAACCATCAGGAGGGATTCACGAGAAGCTAGCACTTCAAGCGGATCTTCGTTCGACGAACCTTCGATCTATGTTGTAGGTTCGGATGCATGTGCGGCTCCATAGGTAATAACGGATTCAACCACGGAGTTGTCGACTTACGCAAAGGTAAGAGATCTGATCTCTTGGTGACCTAGATGCAATCTAGAATTAGATCTAAAATTATTCTAGATCTAGGTATTGATATGATCAATACCACTTATGATTAATTTAATTTTAGATTTATATTTACATCATAACATGTTATAGATTCTTAATGTAGAGTTTTGTAATTTGATTACATACATATTATAGATTAAATACTTTAATTTATACCTTTCGCTTCTATATTTCGAAAAAGTTTTGAAATCTATGCATGAAACTCTGCATGTTTTCTATCAGTGGTATTAGAGCATCTAGGTTCTATTATAACATATTTATGTATGCTTTAGATTAAATCTAAAAATTAAAGTTAATTAAAGATCGCACATACTGCCATAAGGTTGTCCTGTTGTAAGGTTAAACCCTTATAATAAAAAGATTGTCCTAGTATGTGCTGATTTAAATTAAAATCATGAATTATTTAGATTAGATCTAAGAAAATTTATGATTTAATTTTATGATTTAAATCTAAAATTTAATAGATATTAGATCTATTTTAGATTATTTAGATTAGATTTAAATAATATTAGGATTGCACATACTACCATAAGATTGTCCTGCTGTAAGGT
The DNA here is from genome assembly GCA_006176705.1 of Cocos nucifera. Lineage (NCBI taxonomy): Eukaryota > Viridiplantae > Streptophyta > Magnoliopsida > Arecales > Arecaceae > Cocos > Cocos nucifera. The sequence continues at coordinate 232,834 of QRFJ01003138.1, read as the reverse complement.
TTACCCCTTACTGTGGAAAGGTTGTTCTAATATATGCTGATCCAAGAAATCTAAGTCATAAATATGTTAGATGAGATCTAAAGTGATTTATGGTTTATTTTTAGATTTTAAATCTAATTTTAAATGGTTTATGATCTGATCCACATGATGTGTTTTATGTTTAGATCTAATCCTCTTATTGCGTATGTTGATATGTAGTTTTGTTTTGAATCTAGAATGTATATGTATGACATATTTATTTTGTAGAAATTAAATTGCGAACTTATTTTTTGTAAAACCCTAGATTTGAAATCCTAGGATATGATCTAAATAGTGAAACAAATCCGATCTAAAACTATATATTGAATATGATTCAATATAATTTGAAAATGTTTCAAACTAAAAAATCAGAAACTAGTTCTGAGTTTTCATAAACCTAAACCTATAAGACTTGAACTTAATTGAGAATTAAGTGATTGTTTAGGATCTAGGTTTGTGATTTGAAGATCCTAAGATAATTTCATAATACATGGGTTAAAGAAAAATGGGTTAGCTTTGATCTGATCCTTAACTAGGTTAGACCTAGGGTTAGATTAAATATGGACATAGTTAAGAAATTGATCAAACCTAATTAATAGTTAATTAGGATTAGGTTTTTTCTATAGATCACTTCAATAGTTGTAGTTGACTAAAGTCTATACATCTAACAAATGGATGCTGATCATGGCTCAGTGATCGAGCTCGAGTCTTTAGGTAGACCAAATCAAAACTGACAAACCAATTGATGTCTAAGGTAAGTATAGCATCCTAGATTGATGGTTTTTAATTGGCAACCTGCTTACTTGATCATTTCTGATGGTGTCTAAGGCAAGCCTTGGCAGATCCTTCCATCGATCTCGCTTACCTGGTCAATATGGGTAATCAAGTTTTTAATTAGGTTGCTTATTGATTCGTGCTAACCCATGTCACATAGAAAATCAGTGAGACTGATTTTATTTAGTAAGACTAATTTAGGTGCCCATGGACTGTAATTGATCCTAGTCCTTATCAGTAACTTATGAAGTTAGTGGGAGGACTTGACTTGGTGAAGTCAGTGCAAGCAAATTGGTCCATATCCTTTCTATCCTTAAATCACTAATTATTTAAATCCTCTAAAATTATTAGGTCCTTAAAATGATAAAGTTATGGAGATAACGGAGTCATAGCCTCCCATTAAGGTGTTTGATAATGGATTCGTTAACTCAATAATCATTGGAGGCCCAAAGGCCTGGTGCTTGTTGACTAATGGAATTATCATCCATCATATGATGACTTGGATGTGTCTCTCTAAGTGGTTGGGTTGGCCAACCAAAGTTGGGCCTGATCATTCATTGGTTGGATGCGCCAAGTATGATCATGTCAATGGTTGGACCTAACTAGACCCTTTTCTGAGAAGGCCAAAGCCAATTGATTAGGAGCTGGGAAAAAATTAAAATTACTAAAAATTATTTGAAGAAACAATTGGTTATGAACCTACCCTTAGATGTACATGGGTGGGCCAACCAAAGTTGGACTTGTGTGCAGTCTATGTGGATTCTAGTACCTACTAGGAAATTAAATTCCTCGAATTGGAGGTAGAGACTACCAATTCGAATAAAATAGTGGGAGAACCTTCAGACTAAAGTCCAAGTCTTTAGGCTTAAAATGATTCATATAAAATAGGTCATTATTCTTTTTTAAGGCTAAATCCTTATTGGTCCTATCACTGTTAGACAGTGAAGACTTATGGACCCAAATTTGATAATCAGTAACGAAAGTTGAATATTGGTTCAGCTGTACGAATGGGTTCGTATTGGAGTTTCTTAGTCCAGTCAAAATAATTGGTCCAAGGTATTACAAATCAGGCATAGTACTTTTAATGTCTGAAATAGGGTCATAGAAAGAAGATTTGTCTTGCTTTTCTTAACCACAACAGACTGAACAAGAGAAAGGAGCAAAAGTTGCTCATTAAAGATGTTATATGATAACACCTTAAAACTTCTTTGTATGTAATTCTACTACCTGGGTATTAAATACCAGTGGTCTTATGCAATTCGTTGCAAGGACTTAAGGTAAGTGGAATGTACACATCCTAGTTAGATTATGTCATGGATGTCTATGTTTGGCATTACAGGCTTAGTCATATTGACAAGAATAGGATAAACGGATTAGCTTGAGAGGAAAACCTCGATATCAATGATTGTGAATCATTGATAGCCTATGAATCTTGTCTTCTTGGAAAGATGACAAAGTCACCTTTTACTGAAAAAGGTGAAGGAGTCGATAAAGTTCTAAGTCTCATACATACTGATGTATGTGGACCTTGAACTTATGTGCCAAAGGAAGACATTAATATTTCATTACAGACGACCTATCTGGGCATGGGTACGTCTGGGATGAATCATTTGAAATGTTCAAATAATTCAATAATGAAAAAGAAAAACAAATTGGATAAGGTATTAAAACTCTTCGATCAGATCGAGGAGGCAAATACTTATCTAGTAAGTTTATAACATATCTAGGAGAGAATAGGATCCTTAGTGGATTCTTTTTCGGAACACAGTGTATCTAAAAGGGGAAATTAAACTTTGTTAGACATAGTTCAATCCACAATAGGGTATACCTGTCTGCCTATTGCAGGGTTGTGCTCTTGTGACTATTTTTTTTACTCTAAAAATTTATACCGAGTTAATCTATTGCATTGACTCCATATGGGATATGGATCGGGCGTAGACCTAGACTCTCTCACTTTCGGATTTGGAGTTGATCAGCCTATGTCTTATATTTGCATATAGATAAACTTGGATCCTGGTCTAATAAGTGTTTAAGGGTTATTTATTCTGCTATGCTAAAGAACATAAGATGTTCATCAGCAATAGGGCATTCCTTCTAGAAAGGAGTTTCTTAGAGAAGGAACTGATGCCTGTCAAGTTGAACTTGTAAAAGTTTGACCGGTAGAAAAGAACCGACATTATCTAATAAAGCTATAGAATCGGATTTGATTAGATCAAATCTAAAGCCCATTAAAGTGTCACCTTTAAGGAGATCCGGTAGAGTACCGTGTTAGCTGGATAGATACTTCAGTGCCTAGGTCTAGGATGGCATTCATGTTGAGCTCGATGAGAACAACAAGGATCCGATTACCTATAAGGATACAGTGCAGTGGCCTGATTCTGAGAAGTGGCTTGGAGCCATATGATCCAAATTGAAGTCTATGAAAATCAATAGTGTATGGACAATAGTTGATCACCTGAAGGGATAAAATCCATTAGATGTGAATGGATTTTTAATAGGATAAGAGTAGCGCAAATGGGAAGGTAGGGACCTATAAAGTCCATCTAAGTATCATCTCAGAGTTCGAACATACGTTCTAAACGTATATCTTAGTTATGAACAAAGACAAACCATGCACTTATTATTCGGAAAAATGTGATGTTTAAGGATGAAATTCTCTTAATCCGAAATAGCATTCTAACATTGCAAGGAATAATGGTTTAGCTGTCATCTTATTTATCCATGTATGAAATTAGACATGGTATACTCACTAGAAGTAGAGCAGATACCAATTTGATCTAAGTTAGAGCCACTAGAGGATTGTATAGACAATCCCTAAGTATTTGGAAAATACTAAGATCCAGTGACTCAAATATGGAAGTATTGACTTAAAATATATGGATATTTTGATTTCAGTCAGAACAAGATGACAACAAGAGAATGTCGACTCATACCCTAATTATAGGAGCAATCTGCTGGAAAAGTTCCAAGTAGGATACTTTAGCCTATTCAGTTAGTGATGTAGAGTATATCGTGGCATATGATGCAGCCATGTAAGCTGTGTAGTTACTGAGGTTCATTAGCAGGTTGGAAGTGGCACCCTCCATCCATGATCCAGTCCTATCGTAGCACTGGAGCCATAGCTTAGGCTAAAGAACTAAAGGACTAGCATATTCTGCATCATTTTCATCTTAGATATTTGATCTGGATGACGTTGATCTTTAGAAGATCGATGTAAAAGGAGAACTTGACTGACCCATTTGCTAAGGCCTCAGAACTAAGGAGTTCTACGAACTCAAGTGAAAGATAGGATATTTGATATCATTCTGATTGGCTTTAGTCCAAGTAAGAGTTGTTAGAAAATGTGTCCTAAAGCCAATCATCTAAGTAGTACATGATTGAAATTAGTATATGAATTATCTAATAATAATAGTAATTTGGTTGTTTCATCATAAAAGTTCTATCTTCCTTAAATGAACTCCTAAATTATGATGTTCTTAGAACCACAATTAATCGATAAAGGAGGATTTATCGAATGGTTCTTAAATTATTCACGACCAAATGATAAGTAATTAATAAAGATGATAACTAATCAAGTGTAGGTCATTGTATGTCATTTGTGTTGGTTGTCCTCATAACCAAGTGGTGTGGAGATACTAGTATGGCATTCAGGTGAGATGTAGAAGTACATCTGCATTGATTGTGATCAATGCAGCACTCTACTATCAAGAATAGCTAGCTATGGCCAATGGATATAAGTATCCCTTTGACCTGAGATCGTCATGGTGACTTGCGAGCAACTCACTATACTTTAGTGCTGGACTGCCTGTATTTCTAAAATAGATGATAGAAGATTTTTAGGTACAGTCAAGTACTTGTAGAGTCAGTGTGTGAGTTAAGATGGGATTGACCATTTCTGATTAGCTTCAGGAAGAGAATGTCTTATTGTGTTTCAATTTAGCAAAACCTAGGCCTGGGTAATCCTCATGAGATGTCACGAAATTTGCAAAATTTTGAGACATAATAGAGATGACTTGTATGAATGTTTGACAGCATAATCGAAATCGTCCTGAGCATTATTGATCATAGAGATGAATTATACGGTAACCATGAGCTAGGATTCTAAGAATGTTGCTTTGCATACATTCGACCTATCCGGACATTGGAAACCATTACTAGATGTTAACTTTGATTGATACAGAAATTGATTTCTATACTACCAGCTTAGGTTCGAACCTATGGAGTCACACATATTAGAGCTTGTAATCTGATCAGATGGTTAATCAATGATTGAGAATCATTCTAAGGTCAATCCATCAATATGATTGGTGTTTGACCTAATGCAAGTATTGCAGGAGGATCAATTAGCAATTGGATTTCTAATTGACTCAATTTGATTGAGCAATCGGGCTGAGATTAAGTCTAATTAAATTAGATTTAATTAAAATTAATTTAGATATAATTAGATTAGATCTAATTGGTTTATTGGACAAGCCAATTTCAAGGAAAGAATAATTCCTTATTTGACTAGGACTTGAGTGCACCTAATTGACATAGAATTTAAATCAGATTTAAATCTTGATTTAATCTAACTTAATTAGGATCCTAGTTAGACTAATTGGGTTGCATTTAATCTAGTTTAAATAAAATTTAAATTGGATTGAAAATAATTTTGACCTAGTCAAACAAGAGGAGTCATAGTTGGACTGGGACTCTCTCTCTTTCACTTACGCCTAAGAAAGCCCACACCATATTTTAATTCTAGATTTTTTTTCTATGATTTCCATACCTAAGAAATGATTTTCCACACTGCATTATCTCAGGAATTAGATTTTAATTTGCTTTGGTCAAAATTAGAAGGAAGTTGGAAATTGTTTCCTACTTAGAAGAGTCTTCTTTGACCAAAACTCCTCCCTCCCTTATGCGCCAACTCTACCCATGCCCCTCTATCTTATTCAGCCCTTTTTTACATATTTTTATGCATGAGAATCAGTGGTTACATAAAAAAATAAGTGGAAAGGGCGTCCAAGAGTTGGATGCCCCATAGAAGTCCTTCTTTGACTAGGTTTTGACCTAGTCTTGCAATAAAAGGTGGACGCCTCTTATGAGATGGTTCAAGAATGTGAAAAACCCTAAAAAAATTATAAAAATTTAGAGAAGGAGGAGAAGGCCTTAAGGATTTGTGGTGCCAAGATTCTTGAAGAAGAGCCCTCAATTAAAACATCAAAGATTGATGTCTTGAAGAGACAAAGTAAGAGAAGATTGTCTTCTCTTATATTTTTCTTATATGTTTCTCCCTTCCTATTTTATTTATGATTTTTATATGATAAAAATCTAAGAGAGAGAGAGAGAGAGGAAGGGCTTGAGGAAAGATGGTGCCAAGATCCTTAGAGAAAAGGTCTTCATCTGGACATCAAACGTTGATGTCTTGAAAGGCACAAAGGTAAGAGAAGATGGTCTTCTCCTTTTGTTTTGATTTTAATCTTTCCTTCCTATTTTCTTTGTATGTTTTTATGTGATAAAAACCTAAGAGGGAAAGGATATGGGCATGGGATATGTGCTCAAAGGTTTTTGGGCATAGAGACTCTTTTTGGACATGATCTGATCATGTCCTGATGCGTGAAGAAGAAGAGAAGAAGGTCTTTTCTTATGGTTTCCTTAAGAGCCCTTCTTCTCAATTTTATTTGTGAGATTTTTACGAGAAAAATCTAAGGGTGCAATATCTAGAAAATTAAAAAAAAATCTAGAGAAGAAGGTCTCCTCTGAACCTAGCATAATAAATATTTTCAGGACATCAACCGTTGACGTCCTGAAGGAGAAGATTTCTCTTCTCCTAGGGTTTTTTTCATATATTTTTTAATTTCTATTTTATGAAAGATCCAAGGGTTGGATTCCTCCCTCATTCCTCCTCATGTTCTTCATCTCTTAGATTGTCCAAGAGATCCAAAGAACATGTATTTGATTAATCATCAAGAGGAATCCACGAGAAGCAAGCACTTCGAGCGGATCTTTATTTGACGAACCTTCAATCTGTGTTGCAGGTTCATGTGGATCTCTTATAGAGGTCAGACGCATGTGCAACTCTAAACACAATAATGGATGCAACCATGGAGTTCTCGACCTACATAAAAATAAGAGATCTGATCTCTTGGTGACCTAGATGTAATCTAGGATTAGATCTAGAATTATTCTACATCTAGGTATTGATATGATCAATATCACTTATGATTAATTTAATTTTAGATTTATATTTGTATCATAACATGTTATAGATTCTTGATGTAGGGTTTTGTAATTTGATTACATGCATGTTGTAGATTAAATAGTTTAATCTATATCTTTCGCTGCTTTATATTTCAAAAAAGTTTTGAAATCTATGCATAAAATCCTGCTTGTTTCCTATCAGTCGGCTGTTAATAAAATGAGCCACAAACTGATGGCTTATTTGATCGAAAGAAAAGATAGTACCCGGCTTAAGTGCCACATACCAGTTCTTGGCTGCTCTCTTCAAGGCGGATCGGAAAGCTCGGCATAGGATGGTGTCACGCACGCCATAGAGCAACATTATTATTCAGAAGGCCTCTAGATAATCAACCAGATCGATATTTCCATCGTAGCTCTCGAACTGGAGAAGCTTAAAAGTTCGGTGGGATGGGTTCCTGCATAATTTTTTGGGAGAAGGAAGGGTCAGTGCAGATATCATTACCATGAGAGGGAGTGTGGTAGAGTTCCTCAATCCGTCAGTTCATTTTCTATAGCTTTCGATCTAGGAAATCCTCACAGTCATGGATCTCCAAAGTCTTCTGACTGAATGGAGGCAAAGTCCCCCAAGGATAGAATCATGATTAGAGCAGGAGTTTCCTACCCTCTGCTTCTCTTTTCAAAAAGTTACTGACTGACTCGCCCAAGTCGATCGTTCCTAGATTGGATCCTACAGTTCTAGCAAAGCCTGCTCTAACCGGACTGGCACCGAAGATCACTGCTGCTGCATGGCCTACACTGCTTCAGTGAGGCCCCTAACATACTGGACTAGTAGGTTAAATTGCTCTACAGCGGAGCTTGAGATGCCAGGGATGAGATAAGGGTGGGCAGATCTGGATGAAATCTGGCTGTGGAGGCATTTGACCACCGAGTCGAGGCCTTCCTAAGAGGCATCCTCATGAAATTAGCTGGGGAAGAAGTGTTAGATATATGTGCCCTAAAAGCCAAATTGGCTAACACTTGTAATACACTTCTAAGGGCAAAATTATAATTTTAACTATAAATAATAAAATATATTATTTTCTATCATAGTGTGTATTTGAAAGTGTCTATAATACATCCCTTGAGTTAATGGTAATGATAGTTCATATTTTCAAGAGTTGAAAATTTAAGACATGAATTTTTATTATTAACTCATAAAATACTTTCGACCGTAGGATCATCATGAGGATGGTGATTGATCCGAAAGATTGGTTTACGATCGCTTTTTTAAGGTATCTGAGTCTTGAGTCTATGGTGTAGAGACACCGAAGTGAGAGTATAGGTACTTATTAGAGAACGAGGACACTGAACGTGACCACCTCGAATAGTCATGAGAAAGTCTACCTTATCGTCGATGATTGGCTCAAAGCTGCAGTGGTGTGTTTGGTTCTTTGACCTGAGATGCATCGCCAGTTCACCTTAAAAGTGTTAGCCATTTGGAATTCTGAAGTGTATGTTGGCTATAGCATGTTCATTGTAGGAAATGGATTGCACCAATAGGGGATATATCTACCTCGATAGATGAGGAGCAGCCCTATGATGATCATGAGAATCAAGTCCATAAGCCCATGGCCATGGCCGAGTGAAATAATAGAAAGAGTATCTTTTGGAAGCAATTAGAATGATTTGGATGATCGATCATACTAGTCTGAATCAAAAAAGTTTTGATCCATCGGAAGGTGCTTTGATGATGTCGATGATAGAGATCATGACATATCCTATTACCATACAGAATTGAACCTAACTGGATCACACAAATAAGCGTTTAGATCTAGATATCATCAATTAGATTAACCCAGTTCAATTGATTTGAATAAGATTCAATTAGGTTCAAGAAAATCATGCTAGCACACGATTGAGCCTAATGTTCTCCTTCAACAATCATTAAAAGTTATCTCGACTGAGCCAAATATATTTGGGCTCACTCATGTATCTTTACTTGGTCTGACTGAAGTTTGTCTTGGTCAAAAAAGGGTTGTCTTAATTTATGAGATAAATTTGAGACAATACCTGTCTTTTTCCATCACCTGCTAATTCTTATCTTTTGACTTTGGTCAAACATTGATCTTTGATACTTAGACATCTGCCCATGTGTCATGCACCCATGGGAGAGAGATTTGACCTTTGTCCACTTGCTAAAAGGAGGAAAAGGAGGGGGTGCATGCCTAGGGAGGCATGCATCCATGGATGATGATGCATGGAGTCCCATACGGATGGGACTCCAGGTTGCTTCATGGAATAAACTTAGGTGGTGCCTAAGACTCTACTTTGACCTATCTTGGCACCACCCAAGGATGTTTGAGAGGGGCTCATCTGATTGGATCAGGTGATGTCATTCCATCAATCAGATTTAGATCTAATTACACAAAGAGATGTGATTGGCCGGGATGATGTGGCACTGCATGGCGTAGCAGGGTCTATATAAATCCTGTCTGCACCTAGGTTTCAAGAGTTCTTCCCTTGCCTATGCCACATAGCCCCTCTCCCCTCTTCTCCATGCCTACCTCCGATCTTCTCTTTCCTCTCCACTCCCAAGAGGCCTTGGGCTTCAGTTTGGTGCGATCCAGGCAACATAAAGGCAACAAGAAAGAAAGAAGGCAGTACTGCTGCAAGAGACGATACCAGATCTTCAAAAATTATTTTGGAGATCTTCAAGATCAGATCCAAATCTGATCTTTGGAGGATAGATTGAGAATAAGGAGATCTCCAGATCCTACCCATGTGGATATCGGTAGAGGCCAGGCGATTGCATGGCTGCATTCAGAACCTCAGGCAATCAGCAAGATCATCATAGGTTAATAGGATTACCGAACAACAAGATATAAATTAAATCTAATTTAATTTATTTTTATTTTATTTATTAGATTCATCTAATCAGATCTGAAAAGTATCAGAACTGATTTAGATCTAAGAGAAAAAAGATCAGATCCAAATCTGATCTTTGGAGGCGATAGATTGAGAATAAGGAGATCTCCAGATCCTATCCAAGTGGATACCGGTAGAGGCCAGGCGATTGCATGGCTGCATTCAGAACCTCAGGCAATCAGCAAGATCATCACAGGATAATAGGATTACCGAACAATAAGATATAAATTAAATCTAATTTAATTTATTTTTATTTTATTTATTAGATTCATCTAATCAGATTTGAAAAGTATCAGAACTGATTTAGATCTAAGAAAAAAATTTTTTGAAATATTCCTCTTGGTTAAATTAGTTTTGAACGAACCTAACCCGGGAAACAGAATTTTTCCTTCAACTGATATCAATGCCAGATTTTCATAAATAATTTAGATCTAATTTTAATTTATTTTTAATCTAATAATTAGATAATTTTATATGTCACATAAGATATGATTAGATCTAAAATCAAAAAAATTAAAAAATTAAATAATATAGATCTAAGTTGTACGAGATGCATGACTAGTTATAGAATAGAATTATTCTATGTATAGTCTTGCACGATCATAATTTAATTTGATTAGTTATAATATTTAGATCTATTTATTTATTATTTTTTGATGTTATAAATATTATAATAAGATCTAGAAAATAGAAAATAAAGTTATTTAATTTTTATTCATATGAGATATTATGAATGCATGTTTAGACTAGTTGTAGAATAGTTCTACCTAATTATCTAGAATAGAATTTATTTTGATAAGATCAATTTAAATTTAATTTTTTAGATAATTATGAGATAATTTAGATCTGAAAACATACATGATATGATACGTGAAGATATATGCAAAACATGTTTATAGTTAGATCAATTTTTATATATGAGATATATGATGTAGATCTAACCAGTTATGTAGTTTTCATATTTTTGATTAAGGCATTTCCCTTGGCCGTCCAGTCATAAGAATAAAGTAGAGTTTAAATGTTCTCTCATTCCATTTGATGGGGTGTTCTTATGATGAGTAGGGGTGCTACACATTCGTCCTTAATCAGAAATTCCAAACTTATTTTCTGCAAAATCCTAGATCCTGAAATCCTAGGATTTTATTTACATATTTTGTTTACGAACCCTATGCTTAATTAAGAATTAAGATTATGAAATATGTTAGATCTAAAATTAAAAATTTTAGATCTAAGATATATTCATAAAATTGGGTTCGAGCTTGGGTAGCTCAATTAGGTCTAAGCAGTTAATCAAACTGAATCAAGAGTTGGTTAGATGGGATCAAGAGTGCTTAAATTGACCAGTCTAATAGGATTAAGTCTGGATCAAGATCGAATCATATGAGTGATCGATCAAGCTAAGACCTAATTAGGCTCAGTGGTTAGAGTCTGGATTGTAAGCTAACCTGATTGATTCTGGCTCAATAATTTGGTGTCTAAGATAAGTTTGGTAGATACGACCGACTAGTTTTTAATTAAGAGCTACTCGACTTGAATGCTTTCTTGTCGAATAAATGGCATATCCTTTCCATCGGTCTTACTTATCTGGCCATATTTGTCGACCCAGTCCTGATCTAAGGTGGTTAACAATCCGAGCTAACCCATGCCATTAGGTTAGTCATAATTGTTATGGCTATTACAAGTCAAGTTTAAAGAGACCTAAATCAAATCTTTCTAAAAAAAGATTGAGTCTAAGATCTTCCATCATTGTAGATATGCAGGCCCTTTTCAGGGTTGATTGTTCTCGACTGATCACAGTAGCTCAGTTGCACCGAAAAGATGCAACCATGTCTATTAGGCATTGGATGCTACGGGCTGGAGGATGGATTGGGCTCAATATTTTGGATATAGTGAGAGACCCAATTAGGAATCCAATCTATGCAAATGGTGGTTCTGACTTAACTAAGGAGTGAATCAATATTTTAGGCATGGTGAGATTCATGAATTAGAGACCAAGTTTGGGTGCACCATGATTAGAAAATCATTGGACAAGAGTTGTTCACTCATTGGCTAATCCATCATCAATAACTATTTGGTGAGGTGATGAGTCAGTTGGTGGGACTGCACCATCCACTTGAAATCATTAATCATAGAGATTTTTGTATCTCTACAAAGAGAGTGTAAGGATCCAAGAAAATAGTGGGAGCTAATTTATTTAAAAATAAAATTTCTAAACAAATTGGTTAAGTCTTAATTACAAAATCTAACTAGAAACTTTTGACTCTCTATAGAAAAATGTCTGCATCCAACCCACTAGCCCATATTCTAGATAGACTAACTAGACCCAGTTACACGGATTGGCTCCAAAACTTTAAAATCATTTTGGGTTCTAAGAAGTTAACACATGTATTGGACTAGGATCTCCCCACCTTACCAGCCCATCCATCCGCTGAATAGAGAGCATCTCTCGATAAATGGACGAATGAAGATAACAAGGTCAGATACTACATGTTGGGCTCGATGTCTGATGAGCTTCAGCGCCGACATGAAGATATCAAGATTGCCCACCAAATGTTGGCTCACCTGCAAGAATTGGTTGGTGAACAGAGTCGCACAGCCAAATATCATATCACTAAATAACTTTTTAAGGCTAGGATGCGTGATGGGCAGTCAGTCCAAGATCATTATCTGATGATGATCAAGGACTTGGAAGAGCTTGAGAAGCTCAAAGTGAAGTTAGATCAGGATCTGCAGAATGACATAATTCTGCAATCCTTGACTGATGTGTATGGGCAATTCATCATGAACTACCATATGCATATAAACTTCTGAGTACTCTAGCCAAACTTATGAACATACTGGTTACTGCTGAGCTTTCTATGAAGGGTTCTAAAGGCTCAGTGCTAGCTATAGAATGGACTTCTTTTAAGAGAGTCTTTCGAAAAGAAGAAGAAGTCTGTGAATAGGCAAAAGGTGGAAGGTGGAAAGAAGAAAAAGGCAGAGCTGAAGAAGAAAGCTACTGGCAAAGAAAAGTATTTTTATTGTAACATAGATGACCACTGAAAGTGGAACTATCCTATTTACTTGGCCACCCTAAAGAATAAGAAGAATGCAAGTCCTTCTGGAGGTATGCTCGTTATTGAATCTAACCTTATGGTTTCTTTTGCATCCAGTTGGATGCTTGACTCTAGTTTTAGTGCTCATTTGTGCACTTTCATGTAGGGTCTTGAGGATAGCAGGAGGTTGAGGGATGGTGAGATGATCCTACGCATCGAAAATGGAGCAAGGGTTGCTGCTGTGGCCATGGGAACCTACCCTCTTCGACTACTGTCTAGCTTAGATTTAGTACTTAGGGATTGTTACTATATGCCTGCTGCAAGCAGAAATTTGATTTCTATTTCATGTTTAGCACAAGAAGGCTACGTAATTAGTTTTCTTAAGGACCATTATGATATTTTTTATGAAAGAAATAAAATTGTAAGTGGTTTCCTCAATAACGATCTTTATCAGTTACATATTGATGTATCTATTTTTAATATCGAGCAAAATGTGAATGCTATAAGAACAAAATGACCTAGGGATAATCCAAATGATAGGTATCTATGACACCTAAGACTAGGTTATATAGTTGAAGATAGGATTAACAAATTGGAGAAAATTGAGCTATTGAGTCTGTTGACTTTCAAATCATATCCAATTTATGAATCTTGTCTTCATGGAAAAATGACTAAGCTCCTTTTTATAGGACACGGGGAAAGGGCCACGAATCTACTTGCCCTAGTACATACTAATGTGTGCAGCCTATTTGATGTGCCAGCTGAAGGCAACTTTATCTACTTTATAATCTTTACTGATGATTTATCTCGGTATGGGTACGTGTATCTTATGAGACATAAGTCTGAAGCTTTTGAAAAGTTGAAGAAATTCAGACATGAAGATGAAAAGCAAACTGAAAAATCCATTAAGATTCTTCGATCAGATCGAGGAGGTGAATATCTTAGTCGAGAATTCCTTAACTATCTCAAGTAAAATGACATAATCGCTCAATGGACTCCACCTGGAATACCTCAACTCAACGAAATTTTAGAACGGAGGAATTGGATCCTATTAGATATGGTCCAATCCATGATGAGCTTCACAGACCTTCCTTATTTTCTTTAAAAATATAGTTTGATAATTGCAATATACTTAATGAATAGGGTTCCCTCTAAAACCATTCCTACCACACCGTATGAGATATGGCATGGTAAGAAATCAAGTTTGAGTCATCTCAGAATTTGGGGTTGTTCGGCTCATGTCAAAAGATAACAAGCGGACAAGTTAGACATCAGGTCCTTTAGAGCTCGATTCATAGGATATCCTAAAGAGTTATTAAGATGTTATTTCTACTTTCCAGAAGATTACAATGTAATTATGAGTCGGCATGCCATCTTTCTTGAAAAATAGTTTATTCAAGATGGCGGCATTGGAAAGCAGAATCAAGCTCGAGGAGAAAGTCTCACAAAAGCAACCAGCTAAGGATCAAATGGAACCAAATCAGGGTTGAGCCAATACAATCACTACCTCCACCTCGTAGATCAAAAAGAGTTTCCCATCTTCTTGAGAGGTACTTAGGTACTATTTTAGAGAAATAGAGAAAATGTTCCTCGTAGGTAATGGAGTTCATGGTGATGATCCCAAAATCTATAACGAGGCGATATCAGATATCGACTCCGAGAAATGGTGAGAGGCAACGAAGTTAGAAATTAATTCGATGCACTCAAACCAAGTCTAAACCTTGGTAGATCCACCAGAAGGTATAGTATCTATTGGGTATAAATGGATCTATAAGAGAAAGATTGGTGCAGATGGAAATATGGAGACATTCAAAGCAAGATTAGTGGCAAAAGGATATAGTCAATGCGAAGGCATTGACTATCAGGATACCTTTTAGCTAGTAGCTATGCTAAAATCCATCCGCACATTGCTTGCTATTGCAGCCTATTTCGATTATGAAATATGGTAAATGGATGTGAAAATGATGTTCTTAAATGGATACCTTGAGGAAGATATCTATATGAAATAGCTGCTAGGTTTCACATACAGTGATGCTGATCACAAGGTATGCAAGCTGCAAAGATCCATATATGGACTTAAGCAAGCATCTCGAAGCTGGAATACTCATTTTAATGATGTGATCAAATTATTTGGTTTCATCAAGAACGAGGAGCAATCATGTGTCTTCAAAAAGGTCAGTGAGAGCGCTATTATCTTTCTCGTATTGTACGTGGATGATATCCTCCTTATTGAGAATGATATTACCATGTTGACTACTGTTAAAATATGGTTATCCAGAAAATTCTCCATGAAAGACCTAGGAGAAGCATCCTTTATTCTAGGAATCAAAGTCTATAGAGATAGACCGAATAGGATGCTAGGACTTTTACAGAAGATGTATATAGAGGAAGTGCTAAAGAGGTTTAGCATGAAAAACTCCAAGAGGGGTTTGGTACCCTTCAGACATGGCATTCATCTCTCCAACGAGATGTGCACTAGCACACCTGAGGAAATAGAGTGCATGAGCAAGATCCCTTATGCTTCAACAATAGGGAGCCTCATGCTGTGAGTGTCACGAGTAGATATCAGTCGAATCTAGACGAAGAATATTGGACTTCTGTGAAATGTATCCTTAAGTACTTAAGAAGAACTAAGGATATGTTGTTGCTTTTTGGTAATGTAGAACTCCAAGTCTAGGGGTATACAAACTCGGATTTTATGCCCGATGTAGATGATCGAAAGTCGACATTTGGGAGTCTATTTATGTGTAATGATGGCGCTGTCAGTTGGAAGAGTTCCAAGTAGATAGTGATCGTAGATTCCATCATGGAAGCAGAATACATCACTATATCAGAAGCTGCGAAGAAGGCATTCTGGTATAAAAAATTTATCACAGAGATCGAAGTGATGCCATCAGATGCCATTCCTCTATACTACGACAACAATGGCACCATAGCCCTTGCTAAGGAGCTGAGGTCTCACCAAAAATCCAAGCACATCGAGTGGTGATACCGCCTCATCCGCGATTACCTCAAGATAGGTTACGTCGAGGTCAAGAGAATCGACTCCATAGATAATACGGCGGACCCACTCACAAAGCCATTGGGCCAGTAGAAGATCGAAGCCCACCTTGAGAAGATAGAACATAGAATTGTAGCCAATTGGCTTTAGGTCAAGTGGGAGTTTGTTAGATATATGTGCCCTAGAAGCCAGAATTGGCTAACACTTGTTATACACTTCTAAGGGTAAAATTATAATTTAAACTATAAATAATAAAATGAATTATTTTCTATCATAATGTGTATTTAGAGTCTGTGATACATCCCTTGAGTTAATGGTAATGATAATTCATATTTTAAAGAGTTGAAAATTTAAGACATGAATTTTCATTATTAACTCATAAAATGATCCCAATCGTAGGATCATCATCAGGATGGTGGTTGATCCAGAAGGTTGGTGTAGAATCGCTTCTTTATAGTAGATGAGTCTTGAGTCTATAGTGTAGAATCATCGAAGCGAGAGTACAGGTACTTGTTAGAGAATGAGGGCACTGAGCGTGACCACCTCGAGAAGTCATTAGAAAGTCTATCTTCTTATCGATGACTGGCTCAAAGCTGCAGTTGTGTGTCTGGTTCTTTGACCTGAGGTGCATCAGCAGTTCACCTTAAGGGTGTTATAGTTTGACTACATAACTCGGTCTCCTAGCTATTTAGAATCCTAAGGTGTATGTTGGCTATAGTATGTTCATTGTAGGAATTGGATTGCACCAATAGAAAATCTATCTACCTCGGTGGATGAGGAGTAGCCCTATGATGATCATGAGAATCAAGTCCATAAGCCCATGGTCATAGCAGAGTGAAATAATAGAAAGAATTTCTATTAAGGTTTTCATATTGAACTTGAATTGAATGATTAATCATATGACGGATATTAGGGTTTGATGAGTTCACCTTAACCCCAATCTGATTGGGGCTCAAGATAGGAGAATTTAATCACACAGGTAACTACATCGAGAGGTTCATTCTCAGTTCTGATAGGTCGCCACCATATACTGCTAGGTATCACTGGTGGATTTTGGGAGCAATTAGAATGATTTAGATGATCGATCATACTAGTTGTCTGAATTTGAAAAATTCTGATCCATCGAAAGATGTTTCGATAATGTCAATGATAGAGATCATGACATATCCCATTACCATACGGAACTGAAACCTAACTAGATCATACAAATAAGGGTTTGGATCTGGATATCATCAATTGGATTAACCCAGTTTAATTGATTTGAATAAGATTCAATTAGGTTCAAGGAAATCGTAGCTAGCACACGATTGAGCCTAATATTCTCCTTCAATAATCATTAAAAGTTGTCTCAATTGAGCCTAAATGTGTTTGGACTCACTCAGGTAACTTTACTTGATCTGACTGAAGTTTGTCCAGATCAAAAAAGAATTATTTTAATTTATGAGATAAATTTGAGATAATATCCTGTCATTTTCCATCACCTGCTAATTCTTGTCTTTTGACTTTGGTCAAAAGTTGACCTTTGATACTTAGACATCTGCCCATGTGTCATGCCACCCATAGGGAAAGAGATTTGACCTTTTTCCACTTACTAAAAGGAGGAAAGGGAGGGGGCACATGCCTAGGGAAGGCGTGCACCCAAGGATGATGATGTCCTGGAGTCCCATATAGATGGGACTCCAAGGTTGCTTCATGAAATAAACTTAGGTGGCGCCTAAGACTCTACTTTAACCAGTCTTGGCACCACCCAATGATGTTTGAAGAGGGGCTCTCATCTTATTAGATCAGATGATGTCATACCCATCCAATCAGATTTAGATCTGACTTATACGAAAGAGATGTGATTGGCTCAGATGATGTGGCACTGCATGGTGCAGCAAGGATCTATATAAACCCTTGTCTGCGCCTAAGTTTCAAGAGTTCTTCCCTTGCCCATGCCACATAGCCCCTCTCTCCTCTTCTCCATGCCTACCTTTGAATCTTCTCTCTCCTCTTCCATGCCCAAGAGGCCTTGGGCTTCAGTTTGGTGCGAATCCAGACAAGAGAAAAGGCGACAAGAAAGAAAGAAGACAGCACTGCTGCAATAGACGACACCAGATCTTCAAAAATTATTTTGAAAGACCTTCAAGATCAGATCTAGATCTAATCTTTGGAGGGATAGATTGAGAAGAAGGATATCTTCAGATCCTACCCAAGTGAATACTGGTAAAGACCAGGCGATTATATGGCTGCATCCAGAACCTCAGGCAATTAGCAGTAGGATCATCACAGGATAATAGAATTACCCAACAATAAGGTACAAATTAAATGTAAATTTAATTTATTTTTATTTTATTTATTAGATCCATCTAATCAGATCTGAAAATTATTAGATCTTGATTTAGATCTAAGAGAAAAATTTTTTTTTGAAATATTTCTCTTGGTCAAATCAGATCTGAACGAATCTGATCTGGGAAAATAGGATTTTTCCTTCAATGGTCCCATCGTAATCTCAAACTGTGGAAGCTTGAAGTTCGATGGGATTGGTTCCTACATAATATTCTGAGAAAAAAGAGGGTTAGTGCAAATATCATTATCGTGTGAGGAGGGAGCATGATGGAGTTCTTTGATTCATCGGCTCATTTTTTAGAGGCTTTGATCCAGGAGATCTTCACGATCGTTGATCTCCAAGATTTTCTGGTGGAACGGAGGCAAAACCCCCTCTGGGGTTGAGTCATGGTTCGAGCAAGGGCTCTCCACCCTCTGCTTTTCCTTTTCGGAGGTTACCGACTGGCTAGCCCAAGTCGGCCATCCTCAGATCGGATCATGGGGCTCCAGAGAAGTCTGCTCTAGTTGAATTGACATCAGAGCCTATCGATGCATGGCCTGCACTGTCTCCACGAGACTACAAACCTACTGGATCAGTAAGTTGAATTGCTCTGCATCCACCATGGTTGTAGGTAGAGCTTGAGTTGCTGGAGCCAAAGCAGAAGTGGATAGATCTGGATGGAATCTGACTGCAGAGGCCGTTGATTGTCGGGTCGAAGCTTTTCTGAAAGGAATTTTTTATAGAAAGAACTCTAGAGAGGAAGAAGAGAAATCGCTGTTGAGCACTCCTTTAAGAATAAGGCATCCTTAGGAATAGAGGGTTCTTCCTTTAGTGCCAATCCTATTGGTGCGAAATTTGATTGCCATTGAAAAAGTGCTAGAGTCGGAGAAGACAAGGTCGCCGTCGGTGACCGACAAAATAAGTCTCATCTAGAGCCTAGGGTGGTGGCTCCGAGAAGACCCTCCGATGGTTAAGTTAGCTTTTTCAGCCAACAGAAATGAAGTGCTCCATCAAAAAAGTTGTAGAGTTTTCAGGAGGGAGAAGAGAACCTAGAGAAAACATATCTAGAGGGTCCCTTTTATAGATAGAATCTATAATAAATTGATAGTGACAGTCATAACTGTCGGATAGTAGGCCGCTCAGAGCCACGTGAAGTTTGTTATGGAAGATAGTATTTGTTATCGTGTGGTGCCAATCCATTTGAGATTTGATAGTCAAAGTTTGGAGGGGTGGGCGTCGGTTGGTGATGATCTTTGAGCTGCATCAATTCTAAAGGAGTTCGAACTTCTCTAAGGTAGTCTGGATGTGGGTCGGTTCATGCCGTGTACGAGACTGGACTCGAGCAGAGACCTTCCTAGATGACTGTGGGGAGTTTGACCGCTGGAGGAGTTTGAAAGAAGTTTGGTCACTGGAGGAGTCTAAAAGAAGTTCGACTGCTGGAGGAGTTCGGAAGGAGTTCAGTTGCTGGAGGAGTCTGAAAGGAGTTCAGCTGCTGGAGGAAGAATTTCCGATCGAAGCTCTTCTGTGATTACTAGTTACATTAGGCTAAGCATCAGACTGAACTTCGATGGAAGCAGAGTTTATCCCCAATAAGATCTATGAGGTCACACACATTAGAGCTTACGATCTAATTAGATGGTTGATCAATGATTAAGAATCATTCTAGGGTTAAATAATCAATACGATTGGTGTTTATCCTAGTGCAAGTGTTGCAGGAGGATCGATTAACAATTGGATTGCTAATTAGCTTAATTTGATTAGGCCAATAGACTGAGATTAAGTCTAATTAAATATAATTTAATTAGATTTGGTTTGGGCTTGATTGGATCAAGTCCAATTAGTTTATTGGATAAGCCAAGTGCAAAGAAGAACTAGTCCAAGTCTAACTAGGACTCGGATTAATCTAATTTTTTAATTTAATTAGAAAATAAAATAAAATTTAATTTAATTTAATCTAATTTAATTAAGTTCTTAAATGGGTTAGAGCCTTATTTAATTAGGTTGGTTTAATCTTGATTTTATTTGGTTAAAAGATCTTATTGACCAAGTCAAAATAGGAGTCCTAGTGTGACTAGGACTCCCTATCTCCTTGAGCCACCTTGGTCCCAACTTCCCCATTCCTATTTTTTAGGTATTTTTTATATAAAATTTCTTTCTTCCTAATTTCCATGCCCCCTCTCTCCCTCCAAATCATATTTAGAGGTTAGGTGGAAGACCAAGTCAAAGGAGGAATTTGTTTTGCTTAGGATTCTATGAGATAGAATCCTTGTTGACCAAAACATCTTCCCTTGAGTGCCGCCCTCTCTTTTAATTAATTCTTCTCTTATTCCATAAAAATAATCTCTTTTTTTGTGTTCCCTCCCTTGCTGGCCCACGCCAAAAATTATGGAGGAGGTGCCCAAGAGTTGGATGCCCAACAACTTCCCATTTTTGGATATTCCTAGTCTAGGAATTTGACCTAACTTGGACTCTTCTTTTTTCTTTTTATTGGATGAATTTTGTTCTAATTTTTTCATGAAATATAGAGCTTTGAGAGAGGTTTGTGGTGTGCAAAAGTCAGAGGAAGAGGATTCTTGGACATGGGGGTTATAGGCGCCAAACTAGGTGTCTAGGTGAGAGAAAAGAGAAGAAGAAGAGGATCTTCTTCTAGGACTATTTTATTTTCAATCTCTCCTCATTTCTTTTGAGTTTTTTGAGAGAGTCCCAGATCATCAAACTCTCATCTTCCTTCTCATATTTTGGAGCATCCAAATTTTGAAGAAGGAAGCATAGGATCGATCGTCAAAGAAGGATCAGCACAGTACTTGCATGCTGTGCTGATTTCTTACATCGAACTTTAGATCAGAGATCGTAGGCTTGTGTGGAGGACTCCTAGATGTCTGATGCATGTACGGCTCGTGACTTCATCCTCAAGCCTAGATCAGCAAGTTAGAACATCTAAAGTTGCTCAGGTAATACATCTGATCTATAAACTTCATACCTACATTTGATGTAGTGTAGATCTAGGTTGATTTGATCAACCTTTTTCTTTCTTATTTGATTTTAATTTTTGATTTACTATCATATCTTAATCATGTAATAGATCTAAGATCTAGGTATTTACATGATTATTTAAATAAATTTTAGATTTATTTAAGTCTTTTCCTGCAAGATCTTGAAAAAGTTTCAAGATCTACCTGTGAAACCTTAGATCTGATTCCTTCAATCAGTATATGAGCCTAGGTTCTTATTTTATGATTTTTATGCATATCTAGATTATTTCTTAGATTAGATCTAATTTAAAATTTAATTATTAAATCTAAAATTAAAAAAAATAAAATAAAATATTTTAGATTACACGAACTGCCATAAGGTTGTCCTGCTGTAAGGTTTATCCCTTACAGTAAATAGGTTGTCATAGTACGTGCTAATCTAAAATATTGATCATAAAATTTTAGATTAGATTTAAGAAATTTTATAATCTCATTAAAAATATTTTAATCTGATTTCAATCATCATATGTTAGATTTGATCTAGCAAGATTTATGATTGATTGTTATTGAAACTGTTTCAATTATATGAACCTATTTAGATTAGATCTAAAGTAGTTTTATGTTCATTTTACTTGCATATTGATTATGAATCAAACATGCAACTTGGTTGATAGAATCATGTTGTAAAAATATTTTACAAACATGAAAATTATTTTCAAAAAGTCGAGCCCCAACCCTCAGCCCAAAACTTAATTGAGAATTAAGAAGTTGATTGATTAGGATCTAGGATTATGAATTGAAGATCCTAAGACACAAATCATAACACATTGGGTTAAATGGATTAGTGGAGATTAGATCCATTAATTGGGTTAGACCTAGGGTTAGATTAAAGAATGAACTTAATTAGAGAATTGACTAAATCTAATCAATTATTATCTTAGATTAGATCAAGGATTCTCTAAATCAATTACAATAGTTGTAGTTGGTCAAGTCCATATCTTTAATAAGACCCAAGATGGACTTGATTCTTGGCTACGTGGTCTAGCATGAACTGTTAGGTTGATCTAATTGAAACTAATTAAACCAGTTGGTGTCTAAGGTAAACCAGACTAGTGGTTTTTAATTGGTAGCCCGCTTACCTGATGAATTTTTATGGTGTCGATCCTTCCACTGATCGAACTTACCTGACCTCTTGGTGAGATTATGTTTTGATCGAATCACTTGAGTATTCGAGCTAACCCATGTCAGCTAGGTAAATTATTTTGACTGATTTAGGTGCTCCTAGACCAGCCTATTAATGGTCTTCCTTAAGTTGACTTGGTGAAGTTAGTGGGAGGATCATGACAAGCTGGTTAATCTGACCTACTCACTTCTATAAATAAATCTTCTAAAATTATTAGGTCCCTAAAATGAAATAGTTATATGATATGATCACAGCCTCCCATTAAAGTGGATGATAATGGGTCCATCAATTGGATAATCATTGGAGGCCCAAAGGCCTGGTGCTTATCAGTTGATGGAATTATCATTCATTATATGATCTCTTGGATACATCTTTCTAAATGGTGGTCAGATGGGCCAAACAAAGTTGGGCCTGATCATTCATTGATTGGATGGGGCAAGTATGGTCATGCAATGGTTGGACCTAATTGAACCCTTTTTTGACACGGCCAAAGCCAACTGATCAGGGCCTGGGGCAAAATTTAATTATTGAAAATTATTTAGAGAAATAATTGGTTATGAACCTACCCTTAGATGTATATGGGTGGGCCAACCAAAGTTGGACTTGTGTACAGTCTATGTGGATTCTAGTACCCACTAAGAAATTAGGATAATTCCTCGAATTGGAGGTAGAATCTATCAATTCGAATAAAATAGTGGGAGAAATCTTTTGATTAAAGTCCAAATCTTTAGGTTTAATGAATTAATTACTAATTAGGTTTTGATTTTTCTTTGTGCAGACATGGCCACTTCTCTGTTGCTTCGATCATTGTTAGACAATGATAAATTGATGAGACCCAACTTCGGTAGCTGTTACTAAAAGTTGAAGATTGTCCTAGAGCATGAACGGATCCTAAATATGCTGACGGATCCTGCACCCGAGGAGCCAGCTACCAATGCAGATGGAATAGTCAGAGACACTTATCAGAAGTGGCTTAGTGATCGAACCATGGTGCACTGCATTATGCTGGCTGCGATGAGTAACGAGTTCAGGCACAAGTTTGAGACAGCTCAGCCAAATGAAATGCTCCAAGTATTGGAGGATTCTTTTGGCACATCCGATCATGTTGAGAGGCACAAGACTAGTTGTGCCATCTTCAATGCCAGAATGAGGGGCAGTGCCTCTGTCACTGATCATGTATTGTACATGATCGAGCTGATAGAGCGCTTGAGCAAGTTCGGTATTCTCTTGCATAAACAACTTGGGAAAGATGCAATACTGAACTCGCTGCCTTAGTCTTATCTTTCATTCCTTACACATTATAGAATGTCAAAGTCTGAAGTGGACTACCACGGGTTACTGGGGTTACTTTAGAACTTTGAGAAGGATCACCAACTCCATAAGGAGTCGGTGAACTTAGTGGAAGGTTCATCTTCTCGTTCTCAATCCTTTGGAAAAGAGAAGAAGAACTAGAAGAAGAAAGCCAAGAAGGTGCATGTTCATGCTAGGACACCTATGCAGGCTCAGATTCCAAAGACCGAGCTCGATAAGAGTCAAGCTAAATGCTTTTTTTGAAAAAAGCGTGGGTATTGGAAGAGGAACTATCCTCAGTATATTACCCTCCTAGACCCAAACAGGCAGAGAAAGAAGCAAACTATTGCTCGGCAAGGTATTTATATAATAACTCCTTGCAATTTCTCTATTTATGATATTACTGACTAGGTATTGGATACTGGTAGATCTTACCATATTTGTAATTTATTGTAGGGATTGCAGGTCAGTAGAAGATTCGAGCAAGGCGAGAGATTCCTAAACATTGGAGATGGAAGACCAGTTCCAGTTCTAGCTTTAAAAATTTTGAAACTTGTATTTAAATCTCATCCTATTGTTCTTAGTGATTATCATTTCTGTCCTAGTTTCTTTTTAAATATCATTTCTATAGGCCTTTTGGCCATGAACAATTATGAAATTTTAATAAAGAATCAAGTTTGTAATGTCATTGTGAATGGTGTTACTGCTTTCTGTGGACAATTGAACAATGGTGTATATATGTTATCACAACCTGTTAATGTAGTCTATTCTACTGGCAAGCATCTTAGATTAGATAGCGTATCAAATATCTACTTATGGCACTGTAGGCTAGGTCCAAATAAACAAGAATAGGATAAACAGGTTGACTCAAGAGGGAATCCTTAAAGTTAATGATTGTGAATCACTTCCAACCTATGAGTCCTATCTTCTTGGTAAAATGACAAAATCATCTTTTACTAGAAAAGGTGAGAAGCCAATGAGCTCTTAGGTCTAGTACATACTGATGTATGTAGATCAATGAGCACAAGTGCCAGAGGTGGATATGTCTACTTCATCACTTTTACAGATGATCTATCCAGATATGGATACGTCTATCTGATGAAACATAAGTTGGATTCTTTTGAAATATTCAAACAATTCCGAAGTAAAGTAGAAAATAAATTGGAAAGAGTATTTATTAAAACTCTTTGGTCTGATCAAGGAGGAGAATACCTTTCTGATGAGTTTCTCACATATCTAAGAGAGAATGAAATTCTCTCCCAATGGACTCCTCCTGAAACACCACATCATAATGGTGTGTCTAAAAGAAGGAATCAAACTTTGTTAGACATGGTCCGATCCATGATGGGATTTGCCGACTTGCCGATATCCTTCTGGGGATATGCACTTGAATTGGCTTATTATCTATTAAATAGGATTCCAAGTAAGTCTGTAGTTAAAACCCTATATTAGATATGGACATAGTGTAAGCCAGCACTTTCACACGTTATGGTTTGGGGGTGCCAGGCTTATGTCAAACGGTTAGTTATAGACAAACTTGGACCTAGGTCTGACAAGTGTACATTCATAGGGTACCCAAAGAGATCAAAGGATACTACTACCATACTGATGAACAAAAGGTGTTCGTCAACCTTAGGGCAACATTTTTGGAAAAGAAGTTCCTTGATGAAGGAACCGTTACCTCTAAGGTTGAACTTGATGAAGTTCAACAGGTGGAAAGTTCGATACAGAATGTTGAACCTAAGTTGAATTTGATCAGATCAGATCCGAAGCCTAGTGAACCCACACCATTAAGGCAATCCAATAGAGTACCCCACCAATCGGATAGATACTATGGATTCTTGGTCCAGGATGGTGATCCCATCAAACTCGATGAGAACGATGAGAACCCGATCACTTATATGGATGTGATGCAGAGATCCAACTTTGAGAAATTGCTAGAAGCCATGAGATCCAAAATGGATTCCATGAAGGTCAATGATGTATGGACATTAGTTGACCCACCTGAAGGGGTTAAACCCATTGAGTATAAATGGATTTTCAAAAGGAAGAGGAGCACAGTTAGAAAGATGAAGACCTATAAAGTCCGTCTGGTTGCCAAGGGGTATCATCAACGTTATGGTATTGACTATGACAACACGTTCTCCCCTGTGGCAATGCTCAAGTCCATTCGGATCATGCTTGCCATTGCTGCCCATCTAAACTATGAGACCTGGCTGATGGATATGAAGACAACTTTTCTAAATGGAGAGTTGATCGAAAAGGTGTATATGATACAACCTAAAGGATTCACATCCATAGATGAGTCCAAGGTGTGCAAGCTTTAGAGATCCATTTATGGATTAAAGTAGGTATTTCAAAGTTGGAATATGCATTTTGATAAAGTGATCAAAGCGTATGGCTTTACTAAGAATAGAGAAGAATCCTGCATTTACAAATGGGCAAATGGTCCAATAGTGGTATTCCTTATTATCTATGCAATGATATGTACGAGACCAGACGTGGCATACTTACTAGGTGTAGTGAGTAGATACAAGTTTAACCCTGGAGAAAATCACTGAAAGGTGGTTAAAACCATCCTTAAGTATTTGAGAAATACTAAGAACCAATGGTTGATTTATGGTGAGTCAGATCTGAAGCTTATGAGATTTACAGACTTCAGCTTTCAATCTAATCATGATAATAGTAAAAGTGTATTAGAGTATATCTTTACTCTAAATGGTGGAGCCATGTATTGAAAAAGTTTCAAGCAGCATACAGTGGCTGACTCTATTTATAAAGTAGAGTACATGGCAGCAATAAATGCAGCAAAGAAAGAGGTGTGGCTGAGGAAGTTCATCATCAAGCTCGGAGTAGCACCCTCCATTGATGGTCCAATCCTGCTCTACTGCAACAACACTGGTGCCATAGCTCAAGCAAAGGAACCGAAGGCACACTAGTGAACAAAGCACATTCTGCACCGCTTTCATTTGGTCTATGAGATCGTGGATCGTGGTGACGTCAACCTTCAGAAGATCAATGGAAAGGAGAACTAAGTCGACCCCTTCACTAAAGCCCTGGCAATCAAGAAGTTCGACAATCATAAGTCAAAGATGGGTATTAGATACTATGCCGAGTGGCTTTAGGACAAGTGGGAGTTGTTGAGAATTGTGTTCCAAAGTCAATCGTCAGCCTGTTGATGGTTGAGCTATTTTATAATTACAATTAATTTATTAATTAATGAAAATATTTTGGCATCTTTTTCATTATAAGTTTACATCTTCTAATGAACTCCATTATTGTAATGAAGTCCTTAGGACTATTTAGTTTCGATAAAGAAAGAATTTGTCGATTAGTCCTTAAATTTGTTCTCAATCAAATGATAGGCTGTTAATTAGGACGATAGTGTCTATCGAGCATAGATCGCTGTATGCCATATAGGTTGATTGTCCTCTTAACCAAGGTGTGTGGAGACACTGGTATGACATACAGGTGAGATGTAATGGTACATCATCATTGAACATGACCAACTCCAGAGCATTCTGCTGTTGAGAATGTTTCTGATGGGATATAGGTATAAGTATCCCTAAGACCTGAGATTACCTTAGTGACTTGCAAGCAACTCACTGTGCTTTGATACTGGACTAACTGAATTTCTAATTCAACAATGGAAGGCTTCTGGGTATAGTTAAGTACTTTCAAAATCGGAATATGATCAAGATGGAATTGACCACTCTAAGAGTTGGAGAAGAATGTATCACTGTATTTCAATATAGCAAAACCTTGCCCAGGATAATCCATTAGATGGATTTGATATTTTGAAATACAATGTGGACAACCTAATCAGAGTTGATAGTTGAACTCTGAGGTGTCCTATGAGCATTGTGGTTAAGAGGATGAAATATATGGAAACTATATTCGCATGGGTTCTAACGATGGTGTTCTACACCTTCGACCTATCCGGCCATCGGGTATCATTACTAGATGGTCACTTTGACTGATACAAAAATTTATTCCTATACTACTGGCTTAGATTCGGACCAATGAGATCACACACATTAGAGATTACGATCTGATCGGATGGTTGATCAATGATTAAGAATCGATCTAGGGTTAAACAATCAATATGATCGGTGTTTAACCTAGTGCAAGTGTTGCAGAAGGATCGATTAGCAATTGGACTTTTAATTGGCTTAATTTGATTAAGCAATAGGATGAGATTAAGTCTAATTAAATATAATTTAATTAGATTTAGTTTGGGCTTGATTGGATCAAGTCCAATTGGTTTATTGGATAAGCCAAGTGCAAGGAAGAACTAGTCCTAGTCAAACTAGGACTCGGATTAATCCAATTTTCTAATTTGATTAGAAAATAAATTAGAATTAATTCTAATTTAATCTAATTTAATTAAGTTTTTAAATGGGTTAGGATCTTATTTAATTGGGTTGGTTTAATCTTGATTTTATTTGGTTAAAAGATCTTGTTTGACCTAGTCAAAATAAGAGTCCTAGTGTGACTAGGACTCCCTATCTCCTTGTGCCATCTTGGTCCCAATGCCCCTCATACCTATTTTTTAGATATTTTTCATGGAAAATCCCTTTCTTCCTGATTATCATACCCCCTCTATCCCTCCAAGTCATATTTGGAAGCTAGGTGGAAGACCAAGTCAAAGGAGGAATTGGTTTTGCTTAGAATTCCATGAGATAGAATCCTTGTTGACCAAAACATCTTCCCTTGAGTACCACCCGCTCTTTTAATTAATTCTTCTCTTATTTTGTTAAAATAATCTTTTTTTTTTGTGTGCCCTCCCTTGCTGGTCCATGCAAAAAATTGTGGAGGAGGTGCCCAAGAGTTGGGCGCTCCAACAACTTCCCATATTTGGATATTCCTATTCTAGAAATTTGACCTAACTTGGACTCATCTTTTTTCCTATTTATTAGATGAATTTTATTCTAAATTTTTCGTAGAATATAGATCATTGGGAGAGTTTTGGGGTGTGCAAAAATCAGAGGAAGAGGGTCCTTGAGCATGGGGCATCCATAGTCACCAAACTAGGTGTCTAGGTGAGAGAAAAGAGAAGAAGAAGAGGGTCTTCTTTTAGGGCTATTTTATTTTCAATCTCTCCTCCTTTCTTTTGATTTTTTTTGAGAGAGTCTCAGATCAGCAAACTCTCATCTTCCTTCTCATATTTTGGAGAGTCTAAATTTCGAAGAAGAGAGCATCGGATCGACCGTCGAAGAAGGATCAGCACAGTACTAGCATGTTATGCTGATTTTCTGCATCGAACTTCAGATCAGAGATCGTAGGCTCGTGTGGATGACTCCTAGAGGTCGGATATGTGTGTGGCTCATGACTTCATACTCAAGCTCGGATTAGCAAGTTAGAATGTCCAAACTTGCTCAGGTAATAGATTTGATCTACAAACTTTATATCTGCATTTGATGTAGTGTAGATCTAGGTTGATTAGATCAACCTTTTTCTTTCTTATTTGATTCTAATTTTTTATTTAATATCATATCTTAATCATGTAATAGATTTGAGATCTAGATGTTTATATGGTTATTTGAATAAATTTTAGATTTATTTAAGTCCTTCACTGCAAGATCTTAAAAAAGTTTCAAGATCTACCTATGAAACCCTAGATTTGGTTCCTTCACTATCCATAAAGTTGAGCAAAGAAGTTCAGCTAGAATAGAATTCAATTGGATAGGATTTTGGTTGGACGGGGCTCCTGACCTAAGGTTGATGAGATATGCTATCTGTCAAAAAGAAATTTGGCCACACTCGAGGTCTGCTAGGGTAAGAAATTGGAGGGTGTTGGGGTTTAACATTCGATGGGGCTTTGCTAATACCGGGACCAGAGTTAGTTAATACACCCTTCACTCAAGTTCGGTCGGACAAAGTTTATCATGCCTTGGGAGAATTTTGTAGTCATTGAAAAAGAGCGGATGGTTATAACTGAGAAGATCATCCAACATTCATGGCCTGAAGGTCGACTTTCTTGAGTTGATTGGAGTAGGAGATCAGCTTAGTTGAAGTTCGATCATGATTGCTGTGACTCCGAATGAAATCATATCAAGGCTAGACTTCTTATTGGACTTCAACGGAAGTTATTTTAAACTTAATACTTATCCCCCTACTCTCGAGTTTAAAGTTAGAATAAAGTACAAGACTACGACTGTCGAAGTTTTTCTCTAGTTTCTCATTTTTAGGAGATGAAAAGTTTTGGCCTTTTGCAACTGATGCCAAATTTTCTTAATGAGAAGAATGACCTGAAACTACCCTGGCACTCAAAATTCCCTCCTGGCATGGTGTTCCAAGTACGGCACCATAAATGCTTTGTTAGGCATTGATGGTAAGTGGAACACATGGTGGGCAGGGATTGGGTGGAGAGGATCTACAATCATGATTCCTCCTATTTTTTCTAACTATTTAAATGCTTCTTTCACCCCTGATTTTCTACTCTTACCTGTACCCTTCTCCCTATTCCATCCTTTGTCTCCCCTAGGCATCCTATTCTTCTTCTATTGCAACTCTCCCAGCTGTCAACGTCTTTCTCATCCATCTTTCATTTTTCTGACCACCTCCTTGAGACCTCCAACTAACTTAGGTTAGTTTTCCAACCTTTCGCTTGTATTTTTCTGCTTTTCTCCTATTTTTAATCTTTTGGTTTCCTCATAGGAGTCACTGTTCTTTCTGGGCTCTTTCAAAAATTTTGTGGCATTTTTGTTCCAATTTTTAGGGTTTTTTTTTAAGTTGTTTGATCCACATTTCTTCCTAGGTATCTTGGTCTACCAGTTCTAGGAGTTCGACCGACCCGAACTTCGAAAACCCCACCTCTAGGGAAGTAGGCCTTTGGGTATTATCCCGTTCAATCTTCATACCTAGGACCATCCCCTGCTCTTTGCACTCTGAGGATCTTTCTCTAGTAAGGGTTCAATATGGGGTCCCTTCGAAAAACAAACTAGAGCTTCCTAGTCCAAGCAACTGAGCTTGTGCTCCTCCTCCCGGTTGCTTTTGTTTGTACACCAAAACTCTCTGTGCTGGACTTTGTCTTCCAATTCCTTTCTTTATCGTATCCCTCTTTCAGTTTTTAAATATTTCTTTTGCTTCTATGATCCCAAACTCATTTAGGTTTATCATAGGCTTTATTTTTCTTTGTATCTTGTTCAAGATACATCTAACCATTTTTTTGTTCCGTAATTATTTCACCTTCAAACATCATCTGACTACCAAAGATTGGTGGAACCTATTCCTCCAGTTCGACAAGAAGAGGTTGCTCAAGGGTGCCCCTTCTTCCATTCATAACTGGAAAGAGAAAAAATTTGTTATTTCATGTTCTTCTCTAAAGTTAGGACTTTCTCCTTGGAGGCAGCTAAGGGATTCAATCCATCGAGCTCTAGTGTTAGAAAGAGAAGACCTCGACTCGGTTAGCAAAATAAAGAATTACCGAACTTCTCTGCTATCCAAGTTATTAGAGAAGCAAACTTTATTTAACCTCAGCTTGAGCACCCTCGATCTGGCAGGTATATTTTCACATCTTGCTAGTTATGCTACTACTTTTTCTAACTAGTCTTCTTGCCACTGAAGAAATGACTTTGAAAGAATTGGATTGATTATCTAAAGGAGTCTAGGCCGTCAAAAGAAAGGTGGTTCCTCTAGGCAGCCATCGAAGCGAACGAAGGTCGAGGGTTGTAGTTCGGCCATGGCGACCTAAACCATCCCTGCTCCAAAAATCACTATAGCTGCACTGAGGTCAACATCACCCAATGAAGTTGCCACTTCTATGCCCCCCGAGAAGGAGAATATGGAGAAGAAAAAGAAAGTTGTCACCAAGAAAGTCAAGAGGAGCGCAAGGAGATCTAGTGGCAATAGTAGTGATAAGTGGTATAAATATACTAAAAAAAGTATTAAATTATAAAATAAATTATCTTATTTTTAAGAAAATTAATACTTTTATTTATCTTTGATAGGAAAAATGGTCATGAGAAGATCTCAATTTTTTGGTTCAAGGAAAATAAATTTAAAGAAAAACAAACTTAAATTGGCCCCAAAATCAATTTTCAAAGAAAAAATAAAAAAAATTAATTAAAACCAGCTAGTCCAAACCAAATCGATTCAGAAAATTAGCTCAGTTGGCCTGACCCGACCACAACAGACCGCTCGCCTAAACCACCCTGCCCGCTAACGTCGCAATCACGTCAAAAAATGTCATAGCATATCGTGAGCTGCTACAGTGTGAGGGCGAAAGCAAAATCAAGATTTCATAAGGAGCTACACGATCTGATTGGCTGAAAACTCAACGATCTATGGCAACACCCGATCTATGATCGGTCTATATGTGTGGACGGCTATGATTAAGGGGCTATCGTACGGATAGGAGAGGAGCTGGTGAAGATCTAAGGCTGAGCGTGAATTCTGATTTTTATTCATCAACCCAGATATCTTATAAGCTTGATCCAATAGCCTAAACATGTTTCTCAATGTGATCCAATAGTTGTGGTTAAAATCGACTTGATCTGGGAATTAAATCATGATTTTTGGAGATTTTTGATGCATTTGATCTACATCCAATGACCAAAAATGATCAAGGCTCTATTTGACCTATTCTAGGAGTTTTAATCCTGATTTCTTCAGGATTTCTTGCCGAACTCTCCTCCTTGCTCTATTTAAGGCCCTACTGCTATCGAGAAAAAAAATAAAGAGCAGAATAGCAAATTGAGAAACAGAGTGCTAGAGAGTAAAATAAAAAAATAGAAGAGAGGTGATCAAAGAGAAAAACAAGGGTTTTGACCTAAGAGAGAATTTCATTAGAGAAATAGTCTTCTTCCTTCGTTCTTCCTTCTTTGCTGCATGATAAGAGCACGATGTTGTCATTAAGATATCATGTTTATCAGTTTAATTCTGACTTCTTAAATTAATTAAAAATAGATAGAAAGCAGTGAGTTGAATTGAATTCACAGAAAAGATAGTGTTTTAATTTTGAAATCTTTGATTTTTATAAAAAAAACAAAAAATTTGAAAAAAAAATTTTAAAGTCAAAAAATAGAATTTTAAATTATATAAAATTAAATAATAAATAATTAAATAGCATGAAAGTAAATTTTTGGTACTAAGATCTACTATTTAGATCTTACCATCTACTTGCAATAAAATTAAATTTATAATTAAAATTAAAGAGTAGAAATTTAAAGAGCAGAAAATAAAGAACTAAAATTTAAATAACAAGAAAATAAAATTTACATTAATTAAAATTTAATTCAAAGTTTAAATACATAAATTAAAAAGATACGAAAAAATAAAAACTAGAGATAGATGATCTCGATCTTGGAACGATGTTGGTGTTGAGATGGTGTAGAAAGCCTACTCTTCGTCTCAGCACCATCTGCCTCGAAGCAACCATCAATCCGAGCATGGCTCTACCCTGTACCAAAGCTACACCTAGATTGAAGACAGCTTTTTCTAAAGGCCTGGGGTCTTATTTATAAGTGTTGGAGGGCTGGAGATCTTCTTTGTAGGCAATATGGGGGATTATAGAAAAGTTTGATTGGCAAAACTA
The DNA here is from genome assembly GCA_006176705.1 of Cocos nucifera. NCBI lineage: Eukaryota > Viridiplantae > Streptophyta > Magnoliopsida > Arecales > Arecaceae > Cocos > Cocos nucifera. The sequence goes on along the minus strand of QRFJ01003138.1, from coordinate 199,628 downwards.
GTGAAATCCTAATGAAAATCAGATTAAAATAGCCCCTAGATCGAATTCTATGCAATTCCATGAGTTCTGGCCATCAGATCTTGATCAAATAGTCCAAAAAATATCAAAAACTGAGTTTTAAAAGCCCAAATCGAGTTAGATTAAATTCTAGCTGTTGGATGAAGTTTGATGGAGCATTTTTGACCATTGGATTGCATCAAAAATCATTCTAAAATTCTTTTCCCAGTCGGATTGAATATGTTGCCCTTGGATGGCCACCCAAGAGGAGGGATGAATTGGGTGTTTTAAAAAATTTTAATTACTAATTTATCTGAATTTTAATATTGAGTGCTTGGTGAAATAATGTGAAATTTAAGTATAGAATGAGTGCAATGAAAATAATACAATACAAGCATAAGAGACCAAGCTTTTATAGTGGTTTGGCACCAACCTTGGCACCTACGTCCACTCCTCAAGTGAATCACCAGAGAGTTCAATAATCACTCAATTGATTATATAGTTCGATTGTTTTTCTTGGGCTCACAATCCAACCTGATCGGTTTTGACCGAGGATCACCAACTACAATCTCTACAATGATTGTTTTCCTAGGCTAACAATCAACCCCAATTAGTTTTGATCTAAGTTCACCAATCAAACATTTATAATATCCAACTTTAGGCTTGGATCAACCCCAAGTTTCTTAACCGAAGAAACTTGTAAATAAATACAACACAATCACACTATTAAAAAAAGTTTAGAAAGAAAAACTAAATGAAGCCCAAAGAAGAAGAGTTTGGAAGATGGAAGGCTTGCTTTGCTCTTCTTCTTGAATGGTTGAGAGAAGTTGGTGAAGCTTTTCAATGCTTGCATCTTGGCTTCTCTCACTTTGAGGATGATTAGAAGGATAGAGAATCTTTAGAAAAATGAATCCTTCTCTTCACTTGATAGCACTCACAATGAATGCACATGGTGTAGGCTTGAAGGCTCTTGAATGTTGGTTGCAAAAAAAAGTCCTTTTTAAAGTTCTTAAATGTCCCTTATATATTCCAAAGCCTTCCCACCATTCTAAAATCTCTAAAGAAGCCACATTTAATGTCCTAGCTGTTGGACACAAAAATCTAACTATTGAAAAAAAGGTTGGAACTCAAAAAGTGCAGTTCTAGAAAAAACTAGCCATTACAGTGACTTAGTCGACTAACCTTCTTTGACCTAGTTGACTAAGTCCCCTGCACCTCAACTTCAGCCTTTTCTACGCTTTCTATCTTCTATAGTCTTTTGAGACATAGTCGACTAACTTCTGAGACTTAGTCGACTAAGTCTCTTGGGTCCAAAAATTTCATTTTTCTGTGCTGTCTGTCTTATGCAGTCTTTTGAGTCATAGTCAACTAACTTCTGAGACTTAGTCGACTAAGTCTCCTGGATCCAGAAATCTCATTTTTTGTGCTTTCTTCCTTTGCTATTTTCTGACACATAATCGATGAACCTTTAATCTTTGTCGACTAAGATGCGTGCCAAGCATGCCATATAGATTTTGACAGCCTTTCTTCTCCAATTTCTTTTGTAGGCTAGACTTGCTTCTTAAACTTAATTTATCTCTCACTAACTATTCCTTTTATGATGTGTAAAGTCTTAATTTCTTTCAAAAGCCTCTTGATTGATGATGCTTCATTTGAATGATGGAAGTCACTTATGTCGTTGTAACTGCTTGGAATTTAACTATACATCCTCAAAAATAATATTAGTAACTTAACAAATTATAATCAAATGCTTTTATTATCATTAAAATTAGTCTAAGGGTCAATAATCTCCCTCTTTTTGATGATGATAAAAACTTTTGACTATACCTTTTTTTTCAAATATCAAAATAACTTTCATGCAATCAATTTATATGCAATATATTCATATATTCCATATTAAATTTTATATGCTCCCCCTGAATATAATCACTATGTTCAAATTGAGTTTTAAGTTTTGTATTTACTCTCCCTTAATGTGTACCAATCAATTCTTGAGATTTCAAAATACATCTTCTCATATTTGGATTAATTAAATGCTTGAAATGAGCTCTTTTTTATTGAATTTTTAGATTACACTTATATTATCCTTCTTCCTCTTTTTGTCATTATCAAAAAGATAGCTATTGTCAATCAAGAGCAGTACATCAAACGATACAAGACATTAAAGAAGGAAAATAAGAAGTTTCATTCATATATGTAAGCAAAAGTTTAATCATGAATATAAGGCCAAGTAGGCATACATCAAAATATCAAAAGAAGCTTAAACCATTACAGATATCACATCAAGTACAAAATAGGTTTCAAGCTCAAGGGTATGCAATGATAGGGTGGCCTTAATTTAAGATAGGAATATGATGACTCTAGGAGGATGGATCCACAGCAGCCTAGTGATGATGCCTGATAAGGGCACGTTCCACAACATGCTCTACCAAGGCTAGAAGTCAATCAAACACCTCATCAACCACTTGGCATACAATATCTGTAACCTGATCCTCTTTAAGGTGGGCAAAGCACGTAGGCCGAATAGATGGACCTATGGATCTCGGCACAGGCTCAAACATTGGTATGGGCTCCTCTTCATCATCAACTTTTGTCCACTGCCCGTTTATTTTCTTGAAACCCATCCTCTTCAAGGAGTTCTCATCGTAGGTATCAAAGTGTTTCATTTTCTTGAAAGATTCACCCTCCATATCCACATCAAACTCTTTGAATATGATAGTAGGAAATTTTCCATATGGTAGGGCCAGTTTTGCTCTCATTCTTGCCTCTTGCATGGTCTTCATCATCAAGGCAGGAAAATTGAATTTTTCTTTCTTCAATATATGATAAAGAATCCCAACATCATTCCTTGTCACATAGTCAAATCGTCCAATCCAGGGGATAAAGATCTTGCATACCATGTGATGTAGAAGACGATGCTTGGTACTCAAATATTTTGCTATCTCTTCAAAATCTAAGGCATCATCCTAGTTAAATAGCAAATGGAGTCCTGCTTGGTGATCATCAAACCTCTCAGCCCCTTCCACTAGAGTTTTCAGTAACTGCCCTATGGTTTCCACTGTCAAGTTTATGTTAACCCCTTTAACTTCAGTTTCCAAAGATTGAGAGCCGATCCTTGCATTTCTATAGAACTCTCTTACAAGATTTGAATAAGTGGGCAGTTTCAGTGAACATAAGTACTCCCACCCTTGAAATTTGATGCACTCTTCGATCTCAAATCCTTGTTTCTCTAGAAAACTAAAGTCTATCATTCTTCTGTGGTCACTGCCCTGGAAGAAAATGGTATCACTTTTGAAGGGGGGCATGACCTGAGATGGAGGTTGTTGTATAGGAGTGGTGAACGAAGTGGAGCATTGGGTGGCCAGAGGAGTGACTTGAGATGGAGTACTTGCAGTTTAGGCGGTGATCGTCGGAGGAGGAGACGAAGGTGGTGATGCTATAGGAGAAATAGAGATTGGACTTGATTAAGCTTGTTCAGTAGCATCCGAGCGTTTCTTTGTCCTCCGCTTGTACGACCGAAGATGGAGTGGCGTGATCATAAGATGAGTGCAGTACTTTTTCTTTGGTGCCATAGATCTAATACCAGTTTCTCTAGGCTTTTGGGGCTTCGATTTTGAGATTTTTTGGAGAGAAATCAAATGCCCCAGGGTTCTAAGTAGAGACGGCTAAGAGAGGGTGGAACGAAAAATAGACAATGTCCCATGGGTATTCTATTTTTCTAAACAGGATTTCCGACACTTAGTCGACTAAGATTAAATTCTAGGTTGACTAAATCTTAGTCGACTAAGAATTTTTTAACTTAGTCTGCTCAGTTTGGCAAAGAACCTAATGGTTAGAGTTTCAATCCAACGGGTTTTGTAGTGATCCATGTCTTTTTCAATGGAATTAATGCAAGCATGATTTATGAGAGATTTATCACATCATAAGAGTCATTCCAACATACAAAACATGATCATAATTTTAACAATATTGTTCAAATAGCCCTAATTGCTTTCTTATGGCACAAAACCTTTCTTCATTTAAAGGTTTAGTGAAAATATCCATAATTTGATTTTCAGTTGGCACAAACTCAAGAGTTATGTTATTGTTTTGTACATGGTCTCTAATAAAATGATGTCTTACCTCTATATATTTTTTTCTTGAGTGTAATATTGGATTCTTTGTTAAGTTTATAGCACTAGTATTGTCACATCGAATAGAAATATTATTACAAGTGATACCATAGTCCTCTAGTTATTGTTTGATCCACAATAGTTGAGTACAACAACTCCCATCAGTAATGTATTCGGCTTCCGCCGTTGACAAGGCTACCGAGTTTTGTTTCTTACTAAGCCAAGAGATCAAATTTACTTTTAGAAATTGACATGTTTCACTTGTAATTTTCCTATCTAAGTAACAACCCGCAAAATCTAAATCACTATAACCAATTAAATCTAATGAAGATTATTTAGAGTACCATAAACCAACATCTTGAGTATTTATTAGATAAAGATTCTTTTAACTACTAATACATATGATTCCTTAGGATTTGATTGATAATGTGCATACATGCATATACTAAACATTATGTCCGGCCTACTTGCAGTTAAATAAAGCAAAGATCCAATCATACCTCTATATATTTTGGGATCTACTACTTTTCCTTTTGGATCTAGATCAAGCTTATAACTTATGCTCATAGAGGTGCCACTATCTCTAACGTTCTCCATTCCAAATTTCTTTAGCATTTTCTTTATTTATTTGCTTTGGTTGATGAAGATTCCCTCATATGATTGCTTGATTTAGAGTCAAAAAAAGAAATTGAGTTCTCCCATCATGCTCATCTCGAACTCTTCCTCCATAAGACTAGCAAATTCTCTACATAAATCTTCATTAGTAGCTCCAAATACAATATCATCAACGTATAATTGTACAATTAATAAACTATTTAATTTTCTTTTAAAAAATAATATTTTATCTACATTTCCTCTTCTAAAGTCATTGTTTAATAAAAAACTTGCTCAATCTATTATACCTAGCCCTAGGGGCTTGTTTTAATCCAAAGAATGCCTTTTTAAGCCTATAAACATGATTGGGCAATTCTTGATTTTCAAAATCCGGAGGTTGTTCAACATAAACTTCCTCCTCAATTAGTCCATTCAAGAATGCATTTTTTACATCTATTTGAAAAGGTTTGAAATTCATAAAGCAAGCAAATGACAAGAGCAATATAATAGCTTCATGTCTAGCTATAGGTACAAGGGATTCATCAAAATCAATTTCTTCTTCTTGCTTGTATCCTTGTGCAACCAATCTAGCATTGTTTCTAATTACATTATCCATTTCATCGAGTTTATTTCTAAAAATCCATTTAGTTCCAATTATAAGAAAGTTTTTAGATCTTTCAATTAGTTCCCAAACTTTGTTTCTTTCAAATTAGTTTAATTCTTCTTGCATTGCTAATGTCCAATTTGATTCTTTTTAGCTTCAATTATGTTCTTAGGTTCTAAGTGAGATACAAATGCAATATGATTCATGGCTTTCCTAAGATATGATCTAGTTTTAACTCCATGAGATGGATCATTAATAATTAATTCTTTCGGATGATTATGATCATACCTCCATTCTTTTGGTAAATTAGATGTACCTTGCTCCTCTTGAGGTTGTTGCTTCCTTTCTTCGACATCTTGATTTTCACCATCTTGTTCTTGTGAAGGTGTATCTTCAGGTATCATATTCTTCAATTTCTTTTCTAAATTATCTGCATTCATTTTAATTTCCTCTTTTCTTATTTTTAGAGAGTTAGTTTCATCAAAGATGACATGCTCAGATTTCTCTACAACTAATATTTTTTTGTTAAACACTCTATATGCTCTACTATTAGTTGAATAGCCTAGGAAAATCCCTTCATCTGATTTTGCATCAAATTTACCTATTGGTGCAAAATCTGGTTGATGCCGAAATCAAGCTGGTGCTGGAGAAGACATGGTCGTCGTCGAGAACCTACAAGACAAGTCCTGATCGGAGTCAGGGGTGGTGGCTCTAGTAGGATCCTCCAACGATCAAGTTAACTCTTCTAGCCAACAGAAATGGAGTGCTCAGAAAAGAAAGTAGTGGAATTTGGGGAAGAAGAAGGGAGCTCTGAAGAAAAATGTATCTGGAAGATCCTTTTTATAGGCAGAGCCTGTAACAAACTGAAAGCGGTAGTCGTAATCATCTAGTAGTGGACCGCTCGGAGCCACATGGAGTTTGTTATGGATAGTAGTGTCTGTTGTTGTGACCTGCCAGTTTGTTGAGATTTAATAGTTGAAATTCAAGGGAGGTAGGTGCTGGCAGTGAAAAGATTCGAGTTTCATTAATTCTAGAGGAGTTCGAACTCCTTCAAGGTTGTCTGTTCGTAAGGGGTTCGAAAGTCCTATGACTGGAGGAGTCTTGAAGGAAGCCTACTGGAAGAATCCAAAAGCAGTTCTATTGAAAGAAGAAGCCCGTCTGAAGGAGAAGAACTCCAAAAATAATCCTATTGGAGAATTAGAAGGAGGTCCATTAGAGAAACAAATATATAACAACGAGTCCCCTCTTAGCTGATGTAAGAAGTTTGGATAGATGGGAGTTGATGGGAAGGAAATCGACTGGTGTCAGGGGGGAGATTAATGGAGAGGATGTCGACTGAGGAAAATTTGCCTGGAAGGAGCGGAAGGGGATCTACTTGGAGAGGGTCTATTTATTTATTCCTTCGAAGCTCGACCACCTTCGAGGTCGTTTGGAGGCTGATACAAAGGAGATGAGGTCCTTTTGCCTACATATTCAGAGTTCTTGATGCAAGAATCCCGAGGTCTACTACTTAGTATATTGTAGGAGTTCGTCAAGAGGGGAGTTCTGTTGATCTGATGTTGATCCAATATTGGACAACTTAGATTGCTTTTGCTAGGGAGAGGTTCAAAGAATGCTAAGATCGATAGAACCAAGCCATAATTAGATCTGTTAGTTTGTTGCCTGGGGGTTGTCATCACTGTTCAAGTTCAATAGAGTGAAATCTAAAATGCCCTGTAGGTTTTGGGGACACTAGAAGGAGTTAGAAATCTGAGCGAGGACTGATAAATTCAAATTGGAGGTTTATGGTTTCGACATTGGAGTGTAAATTCTTCACCGACTGGAATCATGCATGACTGCCTTCGTCGAATGAAGTCATCTAAATGCTCAGCATCTTATTGGACTTCAACAGGAAAAGGGTTTACACCCAACAGAAGTCTTCCTACTCATGAGTATGAAGTCTAAATGAAGGGAGTAAAGAATTATGAGTGTTGATATGTCCTTTTTCTTTTCCCTTGCTGGCGTCGAAACTTTTTAAATTTGAGGTGACCCAAAAAGACAAATTCATAGAATTTCTGCCGAAGTGCTACCTTGGGTATGGCTTAATAAAGGTCCTACCTATTGCCATTCTATCACTATAATGAGCAGGACACGCATCGATCTGAGGATGATCGGCAGAGACCTACACTCATAACCATCTTGGACTCTCGTTGCTATTTAAGCTCTTCTTCTTCCTTGAGGGTTTCATCTTGCTCAGGTCTCCTCTCTTTCCTTCTGGTCTCCTTCCTTCTTGCTCCAGGGCTTCGATATCTTCCATCGACTTCTTCGATTCTTGGGGATTCTCTACTTTCCATAGATCTTGCCACCTTTCTACTCTTCCCAGTCGGTTTAGGTCAGTTCCTAAACCTTTTTTTTTTATTATTCATACCTTTTATCATCTCTACCTATTTTGTTTCTTCGAGAGAGTCTCAAATTATTTGATTTGATTTTCAAAGATTTTCTCTACTTTAGTTTGATCTTCATGTCCTCCGAAGAGTCTTGGTCAACCAGTTTTAGGAGTTTGGCTTGTTTAGCTCTAATGGACCTTCCCCATAAGGACCTCGAGCTTGTAGAAACACTTCAACCATTCTTCGTCCCTGATACCATTTCATGCAAACTTCAGCCTAAAGATCTTTCATTGATTAGGATCCAGTTTAGAATTTCTTCCAACTATGAACTTGAACTCCCTGGCCCCAGCGATCGAGCTTGCTTTCCTCCTCCTAGCCGAACTTGCTTGTACGTCGAAACCCTTTGGGCGGGACTTCGACTGCCAATACCTTCTTTTGTAGCTGACTTGTTCAAATTTGTAAACATTTTCTTTACCACCATGGCATCAAACTTCTTTAGATTTATCATAGGATTACTCTCCTTGTGCATCATGGTCGATGTCCGACCTTCCATCTCCCTATTCTATAATTTCTTTACTTTCAAACGCCATCCGACCTTCAAGGACTGGTGGTATGTGTCTTTCCAATTCGGCAAGATGGGGTTGCTCGAGGGTGCCCCCTCTTCCATTCATAACTGAAAGAAAAAATTCTTTTTTGTTTTCTGTTCTTCTTTAGAACTAGAACTTCCTTCGTGGGGAAAAATAAGGGACTCAGTTTGCTGAGCTCCTGGGCTTGAGAAAGAGGATCGGGATTCAGCCGACAAGCTGAAGAACTTTCGAGCCCCTCCGATCTCCAAGCTCCTGGAGGATTAGACCTTGTTCATGGCCTGCCAATTGTGCATGGCCTCCTTTCTTTTTCTGACTCTAGTTTCTTCTTCTGTAGAGATGACTCCTAAGGAGCAGAATTGCCTAACTATGGAGACAAGTTCCTCAAGAAGAAGAGCAGCTTTGCTGGGGAAACATCAAACAAGGCTCGCACTGATGAGCCAATCCCAACTGTGCCGATCCCGATAGCGCCCATCTTCGAGTCCGACGTGGTCGCATCGGCCTTGATCTCGTCCCGAGAGGATGTCGACACCACACCTCCTAAGCAGTGCGAGGTCATCGAGAAGAAGAAGAAGAAAAAGATAAGATGAGCGGTTGAGAATTTGAGTGGCGAAGGCTCCAATTAGGAGCGAGCTTCCTTGGATGATCGAGAGATCATCCAACCCCTGATGAAGGGTAGCATCCTCCCGCATATTGTCGAGAAAATGGTCAGGATGGAGGATGCTGAGAGATTTAATGAGTCTTTTGCCACTTATCTTGAGGTGACCTACTCTTTTGAACTTATTTGGATGAAAGATGCGCTTTTAAAGTTTTGACTTAATTTCATTCTGTCTTGTAGCTGGGGCATTACTTGTTTGCCCACTCGAAGGCCACTGATCTCCGTCAGGTCGAGGCTTCTAAAACTCTATAGGAGGTTCAAGCGGAGGCCAAGATGGTTTGGGCCAAGGTCAACCATTTGATGGTAGCCTTAAAAATTCAAACCGTAGAGATCGAGCACCTTCAGGAGATGTCACGGAAATGGAAGAAGTTTCTATGGGGCTAAGGGTGGCCTTGATCCTCTCCGAAGCCAAAAGGAATAAGGCCGAAGTGGAGGTCGGCATCAAGAGGGAGAGGGCTGTTGAAGCCTTCAAGTCCTCCAAAGCAATGGAGGACATCAAGATTGCGTTCACCCACGAAGCCTTCCTAGAGGGGTTCGAGATCTGTATGAGGAGAGTCACGAAGAACTTCCCTGAAGTGGACCTTGACTTTCTAATAGATGAACCCGATGGCGAAGCCGGTCCCTCCAACATTGGTGCCACATCTCCTACCACCGAACCCACCCTAGGTGCTCCTGAACTTACAGCTGAAGCTCCTGAGCCTGAAACTGCAAAGAATGTACCGACCTCACCCACCCCTATATCGATCGAGGTGGAAAATCTCTGATTGCTTGTACCTTTCTTTTTTTTTCTTCTTTGGTGTACAACATTTCATGAAATGAAAATCAACTTTCTTTCTTTTACACTTATGCCATGGTGAATGTCATTCAGAATCCTTCTGATGATCGCAGTCAAAGCCAATCACCTTCAAATGACGTCGAGCCACTGCCTCAAGGCATTTCTCTAAAATCTCTAATCAAGGGTTTAAAGAAGGAAGTTCATTACCTGAAGAGAAAGTTGAAGAAGATGGAGGACGACCTTCGAGCTTCTCGAAAGAATGCTTTGGTGGCGACCAAAGAGATCACTCACCTCCAAAGTTTACACATGAAGGATGCTACGAGCTTCAGCATCCGAAAAGGCAATTCTAAGAAGGAGATCGCCAAGCTCAAGAGGAATGCTAGTGATAAATCCTGGGTGCTAAGGCTTCGATCAGCTTTCTCGAAGCTGATCTCAAGACGGTGAGAGAGAAGATCCAGCTTCTGAAGGGGAGCTCGCCATGGTCCTTCGACAAGGTGCGATTCGAGTGGGACTGATTGATGAGGTTTTTCGCTCTTCAAAAGTAGCTGCATTTGCTCTAGGATCAGATCGATATCTACAAACTATTCATTATGAGTATACCACGTCTGATCTCATACATGTCATGGCATACATGATAGATCCCACTACCGAAGCATATGGGACTCTACTCATATGCTCTCTCTTCAGGAGTTGTCGGACAATCCTTTTTAGAGAGAGAAATTTCATTATCTATCAGGAGATAGTCCTTTTTAGAATTCTCCATGCTGAATCTCTTTAGCATAGTATCTATGTACGTGGATAGGGATAACCAAAGCATCCTCTTAGGTCTATCCCTATAAATCTTCATCCCTAAAATGTAGGATGCTTCACCTAAGTCCTTCATGAAGAATTGCGATGACAATCAAACTTTTATCCCTATAGTATAAGGATGTCATTCTTGATTAAAAGAATGTCATCGACGTACAAGATAAGGAATACAATTGCTAAACCATTTGCCCATTTATAAATACAGGATTTTTCTTCATTCTTAATGAAGCCATACATTTTGATCACCTTATAAAAATGCATGTTCTAACTCTGAGATGTCTGCTTCAATCCATAAATAGATCTCAAAAGCTTGCACACCTTGGACTCATCTATGGATGTAAATGTTAGGAATAGTGTTCTAAATGCAATCATTAGCATGTTGATGATTGAGCTATATTTATATAATTATATATAAATTATTAATTGAATAAAAATTATTCTAGCTTTTTCATCATGAATTTTTCATCTTCTAATGAACTCCTGTCTGTTGTGATGAAATCCTTAGGACTATTTAGAATTGACAAAGGAGGATTTATCGTTTAGTCCTTAAAATTATTTGTAACCAAATAATATATTGTTGCCAAGGATGATAATGTCTATCGAGTATAGGTCATTATGTACCATATAGATTGGTTGTCCTCGTAACCATGGTGTGTTGAAATGAAGAAAAATTCTATTTTTCAGCACAAGATCATTCAGATCTGATTAGATTTGAAGGAATATTTCAAAAAATTTTCTTCTAAGATCATAATCAGATCTGAGACATCTCAGATTTAATCCTTTAAGATCTTATATTAAGATTAAAATAAAATTAAATCTATTTAATTTCATACCTTGTATTTTGGATAATCAGATTACCCGATGATGATCTTAATCTATCCTGAGGTTCTGGAAGGAGCTACGCACGTGCCTGACCTCTACCAGTATCTACTTGGACGAGATCTGGACGTCTTCTCCTTGCAAATCTTTTTTTCAAATATCAGATCTAAATCTGATCTAGAAGTCCTTCAAAAGAATTTTTGAAAGCAGCATGTCCATCTCACGAACACCATCTTGTAGATGTTGAACTCTTCACAAATTTGATTGAATCTTCTTCTTAGATTTATTTCCAACCTTTGGTACATAGAAGAAGGGGACAGAGAGGATCGGAGAGGGTGTGGAAGATGGAAGGGGTGACATCCTTTAGGTATCAAAATTATTTCTTCCGTGAAGAGCCTTGGAGCAAGGGTTCTTATACAAAAGCATAGCACCAAGTTAGAGTCCCTCTTTGACCAAAATCCTCATTTATTTGACCATTGGGACTCCTGGACTTGATCTCCATGAAAATCCTCAGATCCAATCTAATTTTGATGCCACAAGTCAATTTAGAAGGTGGTGGCATGAGTAGATAAGGAAGAGTCCACTGCACCTAGGACTCTTCCCTCAAGAGTTTGATCCAAATCAAACTCTATCATAACTGAATCTAGACACCTCAAAAAATCATAAAATTTGGTATACCCAATGTATGGCTCGTTCCCTATCACATAACCAAAAATTTTTTCAAAATAGTTTCTAGAGAATTTTTTAGAAGCAACTGATCAGGTGACCATCAAATCTCTCAAATAGGTCAACTTTTGACCCTAGTCCATTTTGACTATGAATGGATTTAATTTCTACAATTAATCTAATCTAGACAGGTTTCAGTCAGATAAAAAAATAAACTCATTTAGGATAAAAGAATGAGTCAAATCAAATTTAACTTAGTTGCGATGAATCAGAAAGATTATGTAAAAGGAAAGTTAGCCTCAATCGTGTGCTAGCATGATTATCTTGAACCTGATTGAATCTAATCTAAATCAATCAAACTAGATTAGCTCAATTGATGACATCCAGATCTAAATCTTTGTTTGTGTGATCTAGTTAGATTCAATTCTATATGGTAATGAGACATATCATAATCTCCATCATAGACATCATTGAAACACCTTTCGATGGACTAGAACTTTTTTGATTCATACAATTAGAATGATTGATCATTAAAATCATTCTAATTGCTCCGAAAATTAGCCAGTGACACCTAGCAGTATATATGGTGGCAACCCATCAAAACTAAAAATGAACCTCTCAATGCAGTTACCTGTGTGATTGGGTTCTTCTATCTTAAGCCCCGACAGGATTAGGGTTAAGGTGAACTCGTCAAACCCAATGTCCATCATATGAATTAATCATTTGATTCGAGTCTAATGTAAAACCCTAATAGAAATTCTTTCTATCATCTTCACTCTACCATGGCCATGGGCTTTTAAGAACTCAATCTCATGATTATCATTAGGCTACTCTTCATCTACTGAGGTAAATAGATCCCCTATTAGTGCAATCCAATTCCTACAATGAACATGCTATATAGCCAACATACACCTCAGGATTCAAAATGACTAAGCGACCAAGTTATGGTATAGTCAAACTATAACACCCTCAAGGTGAACTACTGATGTGCCTTAGGTCAAATAACTAGACACACCATTGTAGCATTGAGCCGGTCATCGACGAGAAGGTAGACCTTCTTATGACTGCTCGAGGTGGTGATGCCCAGTGCCCTCGTTCTCTAATGAGTACCTATATTCTCACTCTGGTATCTCCATACCGTAGACTCAAGATACATCTATCCTAAGAAAGCGATCATACATCAACCTTTCGGATCGATCATCATCCTCATGATGATCCTACGATCGAAAACTATTTATGAGTTAATTATGAAAATTCATGTCTCAAATTTTCAACTCTTGAAAATATGAATTATCATTACCATTAACTCCAAGGATGTATCACAGATATTTTAAATAAAAACTATGATAGAAAGTAACCCTTTTATTAATTTATAGTCAAAATTATAAAATTATCCATAGAAGTGTATTACAAGTGTTTAGCCAATCTGGCTTCTAGGGTACACATCTAACAAACTCCCACTTGACCTAAGGCCAATTGCCTACAAATCTAAGTCCCATCTTCTCAAGGTAGGCTTCGTTCTTCTGCTAGCTCAATGACTTTATCAACGGGTCAACTACATTATCTGCAGTGTTGACTCTCTTGACCTCGATGTATCTCTTCTCGAGATAATTACGGATGAGGTGGTATTACCGCTCGATATACTTGGATTTCTGATGAGACCTTGGCTCTTTAGCTAGGGCTATGATACCATTATTGTCATAGTACAGAGGGACGACATCTAATTGCATCATTTCGAGCTCTACGATGATCTTCTTATACCAGAATGCCTTCTTTGTAGCTTTTGATGCAACGATGTACTCTGCTTCCATGGTGGAATCTGCTATCACCGTCTGCTTGGAACTCTTCTAGCTAACAGCACCACTATTGCACACAAATAGACTTTCAGATGTCAACTTTCGATCATCTATATCAAACATAAAATCTAAATCTGTATACTCTTGGACCTCGAGTTCTCCATTACCAAAGACTAGAAATATATCCTTAGTCCTTCTCAAGTACTTAAGGATATATTTCACAGAAGTCTAGTGCTCTTTGTCTGGATTCCACTGATATCTTCTCGTGATACTCACAGCATGGGCAATATCAGATCGCATACATAGCATGGCATATATGAGGCTCCCTATTGCTGAAGCATAAGGGATCTTGCTCATGCCTTCAATCTCCTCAGGTGTGTTGGGACACATTTTCTTGGAGAGATGAATGCCATGTCTAAAGGGTACTAAACCCCTCTTAAATTTTTCCATGGTAAACCTCTTCAGCACCTCCTCTATGTACATTTTCTACGAGAGATCCAGCATCATTTTTGGTCAATCCCTATAGACCTTAATTCCTAGAATAAAGGATAACTCTCCTAGATCTTTCATAGAGAACTTCTTTGACAACCACATTTTGACCGTTATCAACATGGAAATATCATTTCCAATTAGAAGGATGTCATCCACATACAATACGAGGAAGACAATAGTGCTCCCATTGATTTTTTTGAAAACATAGGCCTCCTCCTCATTCCTGATGAATCCAAATGATTTGATCACATTATTGAAACAAGCATTCCAGCTCCGGGATGCTTGCTTAAGTTCATATATGGATCTTTGCAGCTTGCATACCTTGTGGTCATTATCACTGAATGTGAAATCTAGCGATTGTTCTATATAGATATCTTCCTCAAGATATCCATTTAAGAACGTCGTTCTCACGTCCATCTATCATATTTTATAATCAAAATAGGCTGTAACAACAAGCAATGTGCGGATGGATTTGAGCATGGCTACTAGCGAAAAAATATCCTAATAGTCAATGCCTTCGCATTGACTATACCCTTTCACTACGAGCCTTGCTTTGAATGTCTTTACATTCCCATCAACACCTATCTTTCTTTCGAAGATCCATTTACACCCAATAGGTACTATAGCTTCAAGTGGATCTATCAAGGTCCAGACTTGGTTCGAGCGCATTGAGTCAATCTCTGACTTCATTGACTTTAACTATTTTTTGAAGTCGATATTTGATATTGCCTTATCACAAATTTTGGGATCATCACCATGAACCCCATTTCCTATGAGGAATAGTTTCTCTACGTCCTCTGAAATAGTACCTAAGTACCTTTCAGGAGGATGAGAAATCCTTTCTGATCTATGAGGTGGATGAGGTAGTGATTAGACTGGCTCAATCTGATTGAGTTCCATGGGTTCCTTGGCTCGTGGCTCTTAGGAGACTTTCTCCTCAAGCCTAATCTATCTTTTGATGCCACTATCTTGAATAACTATTTTTCAAGAAAGATGGCATGTCGACTCACAATAACATTGTAATCTTTCAAAAGATAGAAAAAATATCCTAATGACTCTTTAGGATATCCAACAAATCGAGCTCTAAAGGACCTAGACTCTAATTTATCCGTCTGTTGTCTCTTGACATGGATCGAACAATTCCAAATTCTAAGATGACTCAGACTTGGTTTATTACCATGTCATATCTCATACGGTGTGGTAGGAATGATTTTAAATGGAACCTTATTTAGTAGATATATAGGGATCAATAGACTATGTTCCCAAAGAAACTTAGGAAGGATCGTGAAGCTCATCATGGATTGAACCATATCTAATAGGGTTTGGTTTCTCCATTCTAAAATTTCGTTGAGTTGAGGTATTTCAGGTGGAGTCCATTGAGAGACTATGCCATTATCCTTAAGATAGTCTAGAAATTTGCTCCTCGATCTGATCGAAGAACCTTAATGAACTTTTCTGTCTATTTTTTATTTCAAGTATGAATTTCCTGAATTTTTTAAAAGCTTTAGACTTGTGTCGCACCAAATACACATATCCACCGAGATAAATCATCGATAAAGGTGATGAAGTAGATGTAATTGCCCTTGGCTGGCACATTAAATGGGCTGCATACATCAGTATGTACTAAGGCAAGTAGGTCTGTGTCCCTTTCTCCATGTCCCACAAAAGAGAGCTTGGTCATTTTGCCATAAAGGCATGATTCATAAATTGGATATGACTCGAAAGTCAATGGACACAATAGCCTAAATTTTTTCAATTTGTTAACCTTGTCTTTAGCTATATGATCTAGCCTAAGGTGCCAAAGATACATATCATTTAGACTATCCCTAGGTCACTTTGATCCTATGGCATTCACGTTTTGCTTGATATTAAAAATAGAAACATTAATATGTAACTAATAGAAACCATTTATAAGAAAACTACTTACAATTTTATTTTCTTCAAAAAGAATATTATAATAATCCTTAAAAAAACTAATTACATAGCCTTCTTATGCTAAACATGAAATAGAAATCAAATTTCTACTTGCTGTAGGGACATAAAAACAGTCCCTAAGTACTAAGTCTAATCCTAATGGTAATCATAGAGGATAGGTTTCCTGGCTACAGCAGCAACTCTTACTTCATTTCTGACACGTAGGATCATCTTATCATCCCTCAGCCTTCTGCTATCCTCAAGACCCTATATAGAAGTGCACAAGTGAGCACTAGAATCAGAGTCAAGCACCCAACTGGATGTAGAAGAAATCATAAGATTAGATTCTATAACGAGCATACTTGCAGAAGGACCTGCCTCCTTCTTGTTCTTCAGGCCGGGTAAAGAGGGCAGTTCTACATCCAATGGCCGTTAGTGTTGGAATGGAAACATTTTCTTTTATATCTTCCTCTTCTTCCCACCATCCATCTTCTGCTTCTTCACAAACTTCTTCTTATTTCCAAAAGATTCTCTTGGAGAAGTCTGCTCCACAGCAAGTACTGAGCCTTTAGAATCTTTCATAGAAAGCTCAATAGTAACCAGCATATTCATGAGCCCAGCCAAGGTGTTCTGAAGTTTATACATATGGATGAACTGGCCATACGCATCAGTCAAGGATGGCAGAATTATATCAATCTATAGATCCTGATCCAACTTGACACTGAGCTTCTCAAGCTGTTCTAAGTCCTTGATCATCATTAGATAATGATCTTGGACTAACTAACCATCACACATCTAAGCCTTAAAGAGTCTTTTAGTGACTTGATATTTAGCTGCATGACTCTGTTCACTAAACAACTCTTGCAGGTGAGCCAACATTTGGTGGCTAGTCTTAATGTCTTCATGTTGCGTTGGAGCTCATCGGATATTGAGCCCAACATGTAGTACTTAGCTTTGTTATCTTCATCCATCTACTTCTCGAGAGATGCTATCTAATCAGCGGATGGACGGGTTGGTAAGATGGAAGGATCCTATTCCAATACATGAGTCAACTTCTCAGAACCCAGAATAATTTTGAAATTTTGGAGCCAATCCTTGTAGTTGGATTTGGTCAGTCTATGGATATCTAGGATATGGGCTAGTGGGTTGGATGCAGACATCTTCTTGTAGAGAGTCAAAGTTTCTAATTAGATTTTATAATTAGATCCAATCAATTTATTTAGGATATTATTTTTAAATAAATTAGACTCTCACTATTTACTTGGATCCCTACACTCTTTTGGCATAGATACAAAAATCTCCGTAATCAATGATTTTTACTAGATGGTGTGCAGTCCCACCAATTGGCTCACCACCTCACCTAACTGTTATTGGTGATGCATCAATCGATGAGTGGACAACTCTTATCCAATGATTCTCTAATCATGGTGTACCCAAATCTGGACTCTAATTTATGAAGCTCACCTGCCTAGAATATTGCTCCACACCTAAGTTAAGTCAGACCTACCATTTGTATGAATTGGATTCCTAATTGGGTTTCTCACCATATCTAGAATATTGAGCCCAACCCATCCTCCAACCCGTAGCATCCAATGCCTATTAGACATGGTTGCATCTTTCCAGTGCAACTGAACCACTATATCCAATCGAGAACAATCAACCCCGGGAAGGGTCTGCACATCTACAATGATGGAAGACTTTAGACTTAATATTTTCTTAGGAAGATTTAATTTAGGTCTCTTTAAACTTGTCTTGACTTAGTCATAACAATTATGACTAACCTAGCGGCATGGGTTGGCTCGAATTGTTGGCCACCTCAAATTAGAACTAGGTCAACATAAATGGCTAGGTAAGTAAGACCGATGGAAGGGATATGACATTAACTCGACAAGAACACATTCAGATCGAGTAGCTCTCAATTAAAAACCAGTCGATCGTATCTACCAAACTTACCTTAGACACCAAATTATCAAATTAGAATGAATTGGGTTAGCCTACAGGCTCGAACTGTAGAGCTAAATTAGATCTTGATTTGATGAAGTCACATCTCAATGCGATTCGATCTTAACCCAGACTTAATCATAATAGACTGATCGAATCTAAGCTTTCTTTGATCCTACATAACCAACTCTTGATTTGGTTTGATCAACCGCTAGATCTAATTGAGCTACCCAAGCCTGAACCCAATTTTATGAATATATCTTAGATTTAAAAATTCATAATTTTTAGATCTAATTAATTTTATAATCTTAATTTTTAATTAAGTTTTTGGTTCAAGAATAAAACATGTAATAAAAATTCTAGGATTTTAGGATCTAGGATTTTGGAGAAAAATAAGTTCTGATTTTTGATTAAGGATGAACGCGCAGCACCCATACATGCCATAAAAGCATCCCATCAAATGGGAGGAGATGGTCTTTAAACTCTTCTTTATTCTTATGACCGAACGACCATGGAAAACTCCTTAATCAAAAATATAATTTTCTACTACAAAACTAGTTAGATCATATATCACATATAAAAATAATTTAACTAATATATGTTTTGCATACACCTTATGTATCATCAATATGCATACTTTTAGATATAAAATATCACATATTAAATCTAAAAAATAAAATTTAAAATTTGATTATATCAAAATTAAAACTATTCTAGACATCTTATAGAACTATTCTATAATTAGTCTAAGCATACATCTTTCATATCTCATATGAAATAAAATAAAAATTAAAAATTTTATTTTCTATTTTTTAGATCTGGTTGTAATAATTATAAAATTAAAAAATAAAAATTAAATAGATCTAAAATTATATTTAATTAAATTAAATACATGACCATACTAGACTATATATAAAACTATTCCATACCTAGTCTAGTCATGCATCTCATAAATATTAGATTTAAATGATTTAATTTTTTAATTTTTTTTATTTTAGATCTAATCACATCTGATATGATATCTAAAATATTTTAATATTAGATAATAAATAAATATAAAATCAGATCTAAGGTAGATCTAAAGAACTGCTAACATAGCTCTGATACCAGTTGAAAGAAAATCCTATTTCCTGGCATAGGATCATTTAGATTTGATTTGATCTGAAGGAATATTTTAAAAAATTTTCTTCTAAGATTATAATCAGATCTAAGATATCTCAGATTTGATCTTTTAAGAATTGATATTAAGATTAAAAATAAAATTAAATATAATTAATTTCATACCTTGTATGTTGGGTAATCAGATTAACCTATAATGATCTTGATCTATCCTAAGGTTCTGGAAGGAGCCAGTATCCACTCAGATAGGATCTAGATGTCTTCTCATCACAAATCTTTTTTCTAAATATCATATCTAAATCTGATCTAAAAGTTCTTCAAAAGAATTTCTGAAAGCAGCGTGTCCATCTCACGAATATCATCGCGTAGATGCTGAACTCTTCACAAATTTGATTGGATCTTCTTCTCAAATTTATTTCCAACCTTTGGCACTTAGAAGAAAGGGAAAGGGGGGATTAGAGAGGTTGTGGAAGATTGAAGGGGTGACAGCCTTTGGGTATCAAAATTATTTCTTCTGTGAAGAGCCTTAGTGCAAGGGTTCTTATACAAAAGTATAGCGCCAAGTTAGAGTCCCTCTTTGACCAAAATCTTTATTTATTCAACCATTGGGACTCCTAGACCTAATCTCCATGAAAATGCCCAGATCCCATCTAATTTTGAGGCCAAAAATCAATTTGAAAGGTGGTGGCATGAGTAGATAAGGAAGAGTCCACTGCACCTAGGACTCTTCCCTCAAGAGTTTGATTCAAATCAAACTCTATCATAACTCATCCTAGACAACTCCAAAAATCACAAAATCTAGTGCACCCAATGTATGACTCATTCCCTATCACATATCAAAAAATCAAATCAAAATAATTTCTAAAGAATTTTTTAGAAGCATTTAATCAGATGACCCTCAATTCTCTCAAACAGGTCAACTTTTGACCCTAGTCCATTTTGACAATGAATAGATTTAATTTCTACAATTAATTTGATTTGGACAGGTTTTAGTTAGATAAAAATAAACTCATTCAAGAAACAAGAATGAGTTAAATCAAATTTGACTCGATTGTGATGAATCAGAAAGATTATATAAGAAGAAAGTCAGGCTCAATCGTGTGCTAGTATGATTATATCGAACCTAATTGGAACTAATCCAAATCAATCAAACTAGATTAGCTCAATTGATGACATCTAGACCCAAACTCTTGCTTATGTGATCCAGTTAGGTTCAATTCTATATGGTAATAAGACATATCACGATCTCCATCATCTCCATCATCGAAACACCTTTTGATAGATCAAAACTTTTCTAGATTCATACAATTAGAATGATTGATCATCAAAATCATTCTAATTGCTCCCAAAATCCACCAATGACACCTAGCAGTATAAGGTGGCAATCCATCAGAACTAAATGAATCTCTCAATGCAGTTACTTGTGTGATTGGGTTCTTCTATCTTGAGTCCTGATAGGATTATGGTTAAGGTGAACTTGTCAAACCCAATGTCCATCATATGAATAAATCATTTGATTCGAGTCCAATGTGAAACCCTAATAGAAACTTTTTCTATCATCTTCACTCTCTGCCTTGGCCATGGGCTTAAGAACTCAATCTCATGATAATCATAGGGCTACTCCTCATCTACCGAGGTAGATAGATCCCCTATTAGTGCAATCCAATTCCTATAATAAATATGCTATAGCCAACATATACCTCAGGGTTTCGAATGGCTAGAATATTGAGTTATGGTATAGTCAAACTATAACACCCTCAAGGTGAACTACTGATGCACCTTAGGTCAAAGAACCAAGATACATCACTGTAGCATCAAGTTAGTCATCGACGAAAAGTTAGACTTCCTGCTCGAGGTGGTCACGCTCAGTGCCCTCATTCTCTAATGAGTATCTGTACTCTCACTTCAGTGTCTCCACACCATAAAGTCAAGATACATCTATCCTAAGAAAGCGATGATACACCAACCTTTCAGATCGATCACCATCCTCATGATGATCCTATAATCGGGAGTTATTTATGAGTTAATTATGAAAATTCATGTCTTATATTTTCAACTCTTGAAAATATGAATTGCCATTACTCTTAACTCAAAGAATGTATCATAGACACTTTAAATATACAATGCGATAGAAAATATTTTTTTATTAATTATAGTCAAAATTATAAAATTGCTCTTAGTAGTGTATTACAAATATTTAGCCAATCTGACTTCTAGGGCACACATCTAATAGGAGACACTGGTGTGGCATATAGGTGAGATGTAGGGATATATTTGCACTAAACATGATCAACTTCAGAGCTTTTTTGCTGTTAAGAATTACTCTGATGGAATATGGGCATAAGTGTCCCTTCGATTTGAGATCATCTTGGTGACTTTCAAGCAACTCACTATGCTTTGGTGCCAGACTACCTGAATTTTTAATTCAATGATGGAAGATTTCTGGGAACAATCAAGTACTTGAGAAGTTAGTTCATGAATCAAGATGGGATTGACCACTCTCGATTTTAGGAGCTATATTCTATAGTGTTTCAATTTAGCAAAGCCTTGGCCAGGATAGTTCTAGTGAGGAGTCACAGGACTAATTATTTTGAGACACAATTTGAATGTATCTTTCAAAGTTGACAGTTTAATCCTAAGTCATCCTATGCACAAAGGTCAAAGGGATGAGTTATGCAGTAATCATATTCACATAGGTTCTGAATATTATGATTGCACTATTCGGCCTATCCGATTGTCGGATATCATTGCTAGATGGTTACCTTCATTAGTATAAGAAATTAGTTTCTATGCTGCCAGTTTAGTTTTGAACCTACGGGGTCACACACACTAGAGATTCCTACTTGATCTAATGGCTGGTCTATGAAAGATTAATTAGTGATTTGATCATTAGTTTGATTGAGAAATAATTTATGATCAAGTCTAATTGAATCAATTCAATTAGACTAGATTAAGGTTATGAGATAACCTAATAACCAAGAAGGTTTGATCTCTGATTTGATCAGAGGTTGGACTTGATTAATTCTTGACTTGATTAAGATTTAACTAAGCCTAATTAAGCTTAAATAAGTTGAATTTAATCTGGTTCAATTGGGCCTAACCAATTTGGATTGGATTGGTTCAATTGGATGACTGACGTAAGACTAGTTTGACTAGTCTTTCCATGTGCTACATCACCTTTGATTTGCGCCATCTTTTCTCCATGAGAAAGATGTTTCTCATAAGTTTTTCTCACAAGGAAGGGCATGCTTCTCCCTTCTCACGTGCCTTATCGATTGGTTTGATCTGATTACCAATTGAATTCGAGTAGGATTTGAATTTGAATGGGTAACCACTTGATCTAAACCAATCCCTCAGGCCTCCCATGTTTTGTGCACTTCTATAAAATGCTAGATTTTATGGATGTGCAAAAAAAAAAGAAGATAGAGGGACTAGAGAAGAAAAGTCTCTTCTCTACGTGCGTGAAAGATTTAAAAAGAGGCAAAAAAAATTGATGCAAGGGTTTTGGGTGAGAGCGTACCCTAGGATCTATACCTACGATTTGGGGTTCTAGTTGTGAGTTATGAAGGTCGTGACTTCACAAAACTATATTGGAAGGCTTCCTCTTCTATCTTCTGCATTCATCAGGATCCAGAGCATCCTAAGACCCTATGAAGAAGATCAAAGTAGTTTGATCTACATTAGTAATAAAGACTTCTATACGAGCTAGTACTCCGAAGGAGTTGATCGAGATTAGAGTCTCATATGGATTACCCATGGAGGCCAGATGCTTGTGTGGCTGCATCGTGGTGATCAGATCTATACCAAGGAGATCAGATTGTGGAGTTCATCTGCCCACGAAAAGGTAATGTGTTCTAAACATGTTGAGCACTAAAAATAGTTTAACTATAGTTACTATTTTTATTTTCAAATGTGCATGCATATATGATACATTAGATCCAAATTATGTAGCGTTTTTAGATTAGATCTATAGCTCTTGTTATTAATATGATTAATAATAGTTTCTGCTACATATATTTTTCAGAAAAAATTTTCAAAAGTAGAGCTAGCAACCCTGCATGCCTTCCTTAAGATGGTATTAGAGCATCAGGTTCTTTGATTTATTATATATATGCATGTTTAGATTATTAATAGATTAGATCTGAATGATAATCTGATCTAAAAGATAAAAACAATGATCGCATGGACTATAGGTTGTCCTATTGTAAGGTTTATTCCTTATAGTGGAAAGGTTGTCCTGGTACATTGCGATCTATAACATTGATCATAAAAACTTTAGATTAATTTTAATAAATTTTTTATGATATGTTAGCTTGGGTTTAAACTAAATTTTTATCATGAATTAGTGTTTAGATTAGATCTAAATAGTTTCATGAATTGTTATGTAATGTACATAGTTTTAGATTAAACTTAACAGGATCTTAGGAAGGTTCTATTCACCAGTCGAGCTAACTCTCTCATGAATCGAGCTAGCTCGACCAGCATACCAGCCATGATATGGTTTCTAGATTGATGCTCTAGCTAGTTCGATCAGGAACCGAGCTAGGTCAACTTCAATTCGGACTGGCTCGAAAAGGATCCGAGCTTGCCCAACTAGAATGATGGCCTTCGGGCCTTCTGCCCGAGTTTGCTGTCTCAGGAATTAAGCCAAGTCGACTTCTACTCGGGTCAGCTCAGATGGGATCCATGCCAGCCCGACTAAGAAGTTGGCTAAAGATCCTTATTGGCTAGTTTTATGTGATCAAACCTACATCTAGTGCTTGTTTATGAAATAAGCCAACCCATTTTTGAAATGAGTCAACCTATTTAGTGAAATAGTGCTAGGATGTAAAGAACCTTTCAAAAATTTAAAAAATATTTTTGAAATGTCGAACCTCAAGCCTCAGCCTTAAACTTAATTGAGAATTAAGGATGATGGATTAGGATCTAGAATTGTGAATTAAAGATCCTAAGTCATTGATCATAAAATATGGGTTATCGAGTTAGTCGAATTAGGTCCATTAATTGGATTAAACCTAAGGTTAACTCAACAACGAGCATACCTCCAGAAGGACCTTCCTTCTTGTTCTTCAGGGTGGCCAGGTAAATGGGGCAGTTCCGCTTCCAATGGCCATCGCTGTTGCAATGGAAACACTTTCCTTTGCCATCGGCCTTTTTCTTCGATTCTGCCTTCTTCTTCTTTGATCCTTCCACCTTTTGCTTTTTCACAGACTTCTTTTTCTTTCCATAAGACTTTGTTTTGGAAGAAGTCCGTTCCATAGCAAGAACTGAGCCTTTAGAACCTTTCATACAGAGCTCAGCGGTAACCAGCATATTCATCAACTAGGCCAAGGAATTTTGAAGTTTATGCATGTGGTAATTCATGATGAATTGCCCATATGCATCAGTCAAGGATTGCAGAATAATATCGTTCTGCAGATCCAAGTCCAACTTCACACCGAGCTTCTCAAGCTCTTCCATGTCCTTGATCATTGTCAGACAGTGATCTTGGACTGACTGCCCATCACGCATCTTAGCCTTAAAAAGTCATTTCGTGACTTGATATTTGGCTGCGCGACTCTGTTCACCAAACATCTCCTGCAGGTGAGCCAACATTTGGCGAGCAGTCCCGATATCTTCATGTTGGCGCTGGAGCTCATCAGACATCGAGCCCAACATGTAATATCTGGCCTTATTATCTTCGTCAATCCATTTTTCCAGAGACGCTCTCTGTTCAACAGATGGACGGGCTGGTAAGGTGGGAGGGTCCTGGTCCAAAACATGTGGTTAACTTCTCTGAACCCAAAACAATTTTGTAGTTCCTGAGCCAATCTTTATAATTGGGTCCAGTCAGTCTATGTGTGTGTCTAGGATACGTGCCAATGGGTTGGACGCAGACATTTTCCTGTAGAGAGTCAAAGATTCTAGTTAGATACTGTAATTTTGACTTGACCAATTTGTTTAGGGATTTTATTTTTAAACAAATTAGCTCCCACTATTTTCTCGGATCCCTACACTCCCTCTGTAGAGATGCGAAAAATCTCCACGATTGAATGATTTCTAGTGGGTGGTGCGGTCTCACCAACTGACTCATCACCTCACCTAACAGTTATTGGTGATGGGTTAGCCAATGAGTGAACAACTCTTGTTCAATGATTCTCTAATCATGGTGCACCCAAACTTGGTCTCTAATTCATGAATCTCACCGTATCCGGAAATATTGATCCACTCCTTAGTTAAGTCAGACCCACCATTTGCATAGACTGGGTTCCTAATTGAGTCTCTCACCGTATCCGGAAATATTGAGCCCAACTCATCCTCCAGCCCATAGCATCCAATGCCTAATAGACATGGTTGCGTCTTCCCGGTGCAACTGAGCCACTGTATCCAGCCGAGAACAATCAACCCCGGGAAGGGCCCGCACATCTACAATGGTGGAAGACCTCAGACTTAATCTTTTCTTAGGGAGAATTGATTCAGGTCTCATTAAACTAGACTTGGCTTAGTCATAACAATTATGACTAACCTAGTGGCATGGGTTAGCTCGGATTATTGACCACCTCAGATCAGAACTGTGTCAACAGATATGGCCAGGTAAGTGAGACCGGTGGAAGGAATATGCCATTAACTCGTACAAGAACGCATTCAGGTCGAGTAGCTTCCAATTAAAAACCAGTCGGTCGTCTGTGCCAAACTTACCTTAGACACCAAATTGTTGAGTCAGAACCAATTGGGTTAGCCTACAATCCAGACTCTAACCTCTGAGCCTAATTAGGTCTTGCTTGATCGTGACTCGATCTTGACCCAGACTTAATCCTAT
The DNA here is from genome assembly GCA_006176705.1 of Cocos nucifera. Taxonomy (NCBI): domain Eukaryota; kingdom Viridiplantae; phylum Streptophyta; class Magnoliopsida; order Arecales; family Arecaceae; genus Cocos; species Cocos nucifera. The sequence continues at coordinate 173,585 of QRFJ01003138.1, read as the reverse complement.
TAGGCTGGTCAATTTAAGCATTGTTGATCCCATCTAACCAACTCTTGATTCGGTTTGATCAACCGCTTAGACCTAATTGAGCTACCCAAGCCCGAACCCAGTATTATGAATATGTCTTAGATCTGAAATTCTCAATTTTAGACCTAATTAATATTCCATAAACTTAATTCTTAATTAAGTAGGGTTCATAAACAAAATATGCACAATAAATCCTAGGGTTTCAGGATCTAGGGTTTTGCAGAAAGTAAGTTTTGGGTTTCTGATTAAGGACGAACACGCAGCACCCCTACACATCATAAGAACACCCCATCGAATGGGAAGAGAGGGCCTTTAAACCCTTCTTCGTTCTTATGACCGGACGGCCAAGAGGAACGCCTTAATCAGGAACATGTAAATACTACAAAACAGTTATTAGATCTATATCATATATCTCATATACAAATTTAGATCTAATCATGGCATATTTTGCATACATCTCATGTATCAAATCATGCATGTTTTTCAGATCTAAATTATCTCATAATAATCTAAAAAATTAGATTTAAATTGATCTAATCAAAATAAATTCTAATCTAGACAATTATGTAGAACTATTCTACAACTAGTCTAGACATGCATCAATCATATCTCATATGATATTTAAAATTAAATAATTTTTATTTGCTATTTTTTAGATGTTATTATAACACTTATAATATCAAAAAATAGTAAATAAAGAAGATCTAAAATATGATTTAATCAGATTAAATCAAAACATGCAAGACTATTCTATAGAACTATTCTATTCTAGAACTAGTCATGCATATCTTTCTAATCTTAGATCCAAATCATTTAATTTTAATTTTTTCTGATTTCAGATCTGATCACATCTCATGTGACATCTGAAAATCACTTTATTTTCTAATTAAAATAAAATTTAAAATCAGATCTAAATAATTTAGAACCATGGCTCTGATACCAGTTGAAGGGAAATCCTGATTTCCCGGTCCAGGTTCGTTCAGATCTGATCAGATCAAGAGATATATTTCAAAAATTTTTCTCTTGATCTCAATCAGATCTTGATATATTTCAGATCTGATTCTTATTATTTTAATAAATAAAATAAAATAAGATAAATTAAATCAAATTTAATTTACCTGATTTGGGTAATCCTATTACCCTGTAGATGATCCTGATTGCAGCGGAAGGTTCTGGATCTAGCCACGCAAGCGCCTGGCCTCTACCGGTATCCACTCGGGTTGGATCTGGAGATCCTCTTCTTCTCTATCACACCTCCAAAAATTAGATCTGGATCTGATCTGGAGGATCTTCAAAACTCTTTTGAAGATCAGCAGTCGTCCTTTTGCAGCAGCGCAGCCTTCTTGCTTTTGATCGCCTTTCCTTTGATCTGAATCGCACCAACCTAAGTCCAAAACTCTTTTGGACGTGGAGAGCAAGGGGAGAAGAGACTTGGCATGGAGAAGGAGGGGAGAGGCAGCCTTGGGGCGTGGGAATTTCTCAATTGAATTGCATTTTCACAATTAGGGTTGGGCGCAGGGTCTTATTTATAGACCTCTTGTGATCCAACTCCTCTTCCTCTCCAACCAATCACAACCCTTTGTGAAATCAGATCTAAATCTGATTGGTTGGGAATAGAGACCCCTGGATTCCTCCTTAGAGGGCGCCTAAGACCAGTCAAACTTGGATTCTTAGTAGAACTCTGAATTGGAATCCAAAAGGGAGGTGGAGTCCTTGTCCAACAAGGACTCCTAGGCGCCTCCTAACTTGGGCTCACGCCACCCTTGGCGTGCGCCCTTCTTCCTTGCCAGGTTCTGGCAGGGGGACAGGCCCCCACCAGCTCTCCAATAGGTGCATGACATGTGGTCAAAAGTCAAAGGTCAATGGTCAACGTTTGACCAGTCAAAGGTAGACTTTTGACCAAAGTCAAAGAACAAGAAATGGCAGGTGACCAAAAATGGCAGGTAATGTCTTACAAATAAGACAACCTATTCTGACTTGGACAACCTCCAGTCAGACCATATGAAGGCCTCTGATTGAGCACAAACTCCTTTGGCTCAGTCAGGACAACTTATTTATGATAGTAAAAGAAGAACGTTAGGTTCAATCGAGTGCTAGCACGATTTCCTTGAACCTAATTGAATCTCATTCAGATCAATTGAACTAGATCAGTTCAATTGATGATCACCAGATTCAAACCCTTGTTTGTGTGACCCAGTTAGGTTCAGTTCTGTATGGTAATGGGATATGTCATGATCTCTATCATAGACATCATCGAAACTCCTTTCGATGGATCAGAACTCTTCTGATTCGAACAGCTAGAATGATCGATCATCTAAATCATTCTAATTGCTCCCAAAATCCACCAGTGACACCTAGCAGTATATGGTGGCAACCCATCAGAGCTGAATGCGAACCTCTTGGTGCAGCTACCTGTGTGATTCAAGTTCTTCTATCTTGAGCCCCGATCAGATTAGGGTTAAGGTGAACTCGTCAAACCCTAGTCTCTGTCATATGATGTAATCATTCGATTCGAGTCCAATGTGAAAATCTAAATAGAAACTCTTTCTATTATTTCACTCTACCATGGCCATGGATTTCTGGACTTGATTCTCATGATCATCATAGGGCTGCTCCTCTACCACCGAGGTAGATAGATTCCATCTTGATGCAATCCAGTTCCTACAATGAACATGCTATAGCCAACATACACCTCAGGGTTCCATATGGCTAGGAGACCGAGTAATGGTGTAGTCAAACTATAACACCCTCAAGGTGAACTGCCGATGCATCTCAGGTCAAAGAACCAGACACACTACTGCAGCATCGAGTCAGTCATTGACGAGAAGGTAGACTTCCCTAATGACTACTCGAGGTGGTCACGCTCAGTGCCCTCGTTCTCTAACGAGTACCTGTACTCTCGCTCCGGTGTCTCCACACCGTAGACTCAAGACTCATCTACTAAAGAGAAGCGATCGTACACCAACCTTCCGGATCAATCACCATCCTCGTGATGATCCTTTGGTCGGGAGCTGTTTATGAGTTAATAATGATTATTCATGTCTTAAATTTTCAACTCTTGAAAATATGAATTATCATTACCATTAACTCAAAGGATGTATCACAGACACTAAATACACATGTGTGATAGAAAATAACCCATTTTATTAATTATAGTTAAAATTACAATTTTGCCCCTAGAAGTGTATTACAAGTGTCAGCCAATTCTGGCTTCTAGGGCACATATATCTAACATCAGCCAATTCTGGCTTCTAGGGCACACATATATAACAAACTTTCACTTGACCTAAAGCCATTTGGCTATAAATCTAAGTTCAATCTTCTCAAGATGGGCTTCGATCTTCTGCTGGCCCAACGACTTTATGAGTGGGTTCGCCGCATTGTCTATGGAGTCGACTCTCTTGACTTCGATGTAACCCTTCTCGAGATAATCACGGATGAGGTGGTATCACTGCTCAACGTGCTTAGATTTTTGGTGAGATCTCAGCTTCTTAGCAAGGGCTATGGCATCATTGTTGTCGCAGTATAGAAGAATGACATCTAATGGCATCACTCCGATCTCTATGGCAAACTTCATGTACCAGAATATCTCCTTTGCAGCTTCTGATGCAGCGATGTATTCTGCTTCCATGGTGGAATCGACTATCATAGTCTGCTTGAAACTCTTCCAACTGACTGCACCACCAATATATACAAACAGACTCTCAAATGTCGACTTTCGATCATCTATATCGAACATAAAATTCGAGTCTATATACCCCTGAACTTGGAGTTCTCCATTGCCAAAGACCAACAACATATCCTTAGTTCTTCTCAAGTACTTAAGGATACATTTCACAAAAGTTCAGTATTCTTCACCTGGATTCGATTGATATCTACTCGTGACACTCACAGCATGGGCTATATCTGGTCGTGTATATAGCATGGCATACATGAAGCTCCCTATTGCTGAAGCATAAGGGATCTTGCTCATGCATTCTATTTCCTCAGACATGCTAGGGCACATCTTCTTGGAAAGATGAATGCCATGTCTGAAGGATACCAAACTTCTCTTAGAATTTTTCATGCTAAACCTCTTTAGTACTTCCTCTATGTATATTTTTTGTGAAAGTCCTAGCATCCTATTTGGTCTATCTCTATAGACCTTAATTTCTAGAATAAAGGATGCTTCACCTAGGTCTTTCATGGAGAATTCTTTAGATAACCACATTTTAACTATGGTTAACATGGGAATATCATTAGATAACCCAATAAGGAGGATATCATCCACGTACAATACGAGGAAGACAAAAGCGCTCCACTGATCTTTTTGAAGACACATGGTTCCTCATCATTCTTGATGAAACCAAATAATTTGATCACATCATTGAAACGAGTATTCCAACTCCAAGATGCTTGCTTTTGCAGCTTGCATATCTTATGATCAACATCACTGGATGTGAAATCTAGTGGCTGTTCTATATAGATATATTCCTCAAGGTATCCATTTAAAAATGTCATTTTCACATTCATTTGCCATATTTCATAATCGAAATAGGTTACAACAGCAAGCAATGTGCAGAAGGATTTTAGCATAGCTACTGGCGAAAAGATATCCTGATAGTCAATGCCTTTGCATTGACTATATCCTTTTGCCACTAATCTAGCTTTGAATGTCTCGACATTTCTATCTGCACCAATCTTTCTCTTATAGATCCATTAACACCCAATAGGTACTATACCTTCTGGTGGATCTACTAAGGTCCATACTTGGTTTGAGTGCATCGAGTCAATTTCTACCTTCATTGCATCTAACCATTTCTCGGAGTCGATATCCGATATCGCCTTATTATAGGTTTTGGTATCATCACCATGAATCCCATTACCTATGAGGAACATTTCCTCTATTTTCTCTGAAATAGTATCTAAGTACCTTTTAGGGGGATGGGAAATCCTTTTCAATCTACGAGATGGAGGAGGTAGTGATTGTATTGGCTCAACCTGATTTGGTTCCATTTGATCCTTAGCTCATTGCTCTTGTGAGACTTTCTCATCGAGTTTGATCTACTTTCCAATGCCACTGTCTTGAATCTACTATTTTTCAAGAAAGATGGCATATCAAATCATAATCACATTGTGATCTTCTGGAACGTAGAAATAATATCCTAATGATTCTTTAGGATATCCTATAAATCAAGCTTTAAAGAACCTAAAGTCTAACTCGTCCGCTTGTTGTCTTTTGACATGAGCCAGACAATCCCAAATTCTGAGATGACTCAGACTTGGTTTCTTACTATGCCATATCTCATACGGTGTGGTAGGAATAGTTTTTAGAAGGAACCCTATTCAGTAAGTATATTGTAAGTTAACAAACAGTGTTTTCAAAAAAAAATAGAAAGGTCTAAGAAGCTCATCATGGATCAGACCATATCTAATAGGATCCAATTCCTCCATTCTGAAATCCCATTGAGTTGAGATATTCCAGGTGGAGTCCATTGAGATCCTATGCCATTTTCCTTAAGATAGTCTAGGGAATTTCCGACTAAGATATTCACCTCCTCGATCTGATCAAAGAATCTTAATGGGTTTTCCAGATTTGCTTTTCTACTTCATGTTTGAATTCCTTGAACTTTTTAAAAGCTTCAGACTTATATCTCATAAGATACACATACCCATACTTAGATAAATCATCGGTAAAGGTTATGAAGTAGACAAAGTTGCCTCTAGTCGGCACATCAAATGGGCCGCACACATTAGTATGTACTAGGGCAAGAAGATCCGTGGCCCTTTTCCCATGTCCTATAAAATGGAGTTTAGTTATTTTGTTATGAAGACAAGATTCACAAATTGGATATGACTCGAAAGTCAATGGACTCAATAGCCCAGTTTTCTCCAATTTGTTAACCTTACCTTCTGCTATATGACCTAGTCTTAGGTGCCATAGATACCTATCATTTGGACTATCCCTAGGTTATTTCATGGCATTCACATTTTGCTCAATATTAAAAATAGATACATCAATATGTAACAGATAAAGACCATTAATAAGAAAACCACTTGCAATTTTATTTCTTTCATAAAGAATGTTACAATGGTCCTTAAGAAAACTAATTACATTGCCTTCTAGTACTAGGCATGAAATAGAAATCAAATTCCTGCTTACAGCAAGCACATAATAACAGTCTTTTAATACTAAGTCTAAACCAGATGATAGTCGAAGAGGATATGTTCCCACGGCCATGATAGCAACTCTTGCTCCATTTTCGACGTGCAGGATCATGTCACCATCACTCAACCTCCTGCTATCCTCGAGACCCTATATAGAAGTGCATAAATGAGCATTAGAACTAGAGTCAAGCACCAAACTGGATGCAGAAGAAACCGTAAGGTTAACTCAATAACGAGCTTACCTCCAGAAGGACCTCCCTCCTTATTCTTTAGGGTGGCCAAGTAAGTAGGGCAGTTCCGCTTCCAGTGGCCATCATTATTACAATGAAAATACTTTTCTTTGTCAGTGGCCTTCTTCTTCAGCTTTGTCTTTTTCTTCTTTCCTCCTTCCACCTTCTGCTTTTTCACAGACTTCTTCTTTGCAAAAGACTTTCTCTTATAAGAAGTCCATTCCATAGCAAGCACTGAGCCTTTAAAACCTTTCATGGAAAGCTCAACAGTAACCAGCATGTTCATAAGTTCGACTAGGGAATTTTGAAGTTAATGCATATGGTAGTTCATGATGAACTACACATATGCATCAGTCAAGGATTGTAGAATTATATCATTCTGCAGATCTAGGTCCAACTTTATTTCGAGCTTCTCAAGCTCTTCCAAGTCCTTGATCATCATCAGACAATGATCTTGGATTGACTGTCCATCATGCATTTTAGCCTTGGATAGTCATTTAGTGACTTGATCCTTGGCTGCGTAACTCTGTTCACCAAACATCTCTTGTAGGTGAGCCAACATTTGGTGGCCAGTCTTGATATCTTCATATTGGCACTGAAGCTCATCAGACATTGAGCCCAACATGTAGTATCTAGTCTTGTTATCTTCATCCATCCACCTACCAATAGACACTCTCTATTCAGTGGATGGATGAGTTGGTAACGTGGGATGGTCCTGATACAATACAAGAGTTAACTTCTCGAAATCCAAAATAAATTTGAAGTTTCAAAGCCAATCCTTGTAATTAGGTCGGATCAGTCTATGGGTTGGACACAGATATTTTTCTGTAGAGTCAAAATTTCTAGTTAGATATTGTAATTAAGACTTAACCAATTTATTTAAGAATTTTATTTTTAAGCAAATTAGCTCCATCTATTTTCTCGGATCCCTACACTTCCTCTGTAGAGATGCAAAAGTCTCCACGATCAATGATTTTTAGTGGGTGGTGCGGTCCTACCGACTCATCATCTCACCTAACAGTTATTGGTGATGGGTTAGCCAATGAGTGAACAACACTTGTTCAATGATTCTCTAATCATGGTGCATCTAAACTTGGTCTCTAATTCATGAATCTCATCATGTCCAAAATATTGATCCACTCCTTAGTTAAGTCAGACTCATCATTTGCATAGATTAAATTTCTAATTGAGTCTCTCACCGTATCCAAAATATTGAGCCCAATCCATCCTCCAGCCCGTAGCATCCAATGCCTAATAGATATGGTTGTGTCTTCCCGATGCAACTGAACCATTGTAACCAGCTAAGAACAATCAACCCCAAAAAGAGCCCGCACATCTACAATGATGGAAGACCTTAGACTTAATCTTTTCTTAGGAAGATTTAATTTAGGTCTCATTAAACTAGACTTGACATAGTCATAACCATTATGACTAACCTCATGGCATGAGTTAGCTTGGATTATTGACTACCTCAGATCAGGACTAAGCCAACAAATATGGTCAGATAAGTGAGACCGGTGGAAGAGATATGCCATTAACTCGATAAGAATGCATTTAAGTCGAGTAGCTCTCAATTAAAAACCAATCGATCTTATCTTCCAAACTTACCTTAGACACCAAATTGTTGAGCCAGAACCAATCGGGTTAGCCTACAATCCAGACTCTAACCACTGAGCCTAATTAGGTCTTAGCTTGATCGATCACTCACATGACTCGATCTTGACCCAGACTTAATTCTATTAGGCTGATCAATTTAAGCACTCTTGATCCCAACTAACCAACTCTTGATTTAGTTTGACCAACTGCTTAAACCTAATTGAGCTACCCAAGCCCAAACCCAATTTTATGAATATGTCTTAGGTCTAAAATTCTTAATTTTAGACCTAACATATATTTCATAATCTTAAGTCTTAATTAAGTTTAGGGTTTACAAACAAAATATATGAATAAAATCCTAGGGTTTTAGGATCCAGGATTTTATAGAAAATAAGTTCTTAATTTTTGATTAAAGACGAACGTTCAGCACCCCTACACATCATAAGAACACCCAATCGAATGAAAAGAGAGGGTATTTAAACCCTACTTTATTCTTATGACCGGACGGCCAAGGGGAATGCATTAATCAAAAATAAGACTACAAAACTAGTTAGATCTACATCATATATCTCATATATAAAAATTGATCTAACTTTAAACATGTTTTGCATACATCTCATGGATCATATCATGTATATTTTTAGATCTAAATTATCTCATAATTATCTAAAAAATTAGATTTAAATTAATTACATCAAAATAAATTTTAATCTAGATAATTATGTAGAACTATTCTACAACTAGTCTAAACATGCATTTATCATATCTCATATGATCCAAAAATTAAATAATTTTATTTATTACTTTTTCAATCTTATTATAATATTTATAATATAAAAAAATAGTAAATAAATAAATCTAAAATTATAACTTAATCAAATTAAATTATGATCACACAAGACTATGTATAGAATAATTCTATTTTATAACTAGTCATGCATCTTGTAAAACTTAGATCTAAATTATTTAATTTTAATTTTTCTAATTTTAGATCTGATCACATCTCATGTGATATCTGAAATCATCTAATTATTAGATCAAAAATAAATTTAAATTAGATCTAAATAATTTATTAGAACTTGGCTCTGATACTAGTTGAAGAAAAAATTCAGATTTCTCAGGTCAGGTTCGTTCAAATCTGATTGAATCAAGAGAGATATTTTAAAATTTTTTCTTATAAATCTAGATCAGATCTGAGATATTTAAGATCTGATTTTATAGATCTCATAAATAAAAATAAAATATGAATTAAATTTGATTTAATTTTATACCTTGTTATTGGGTAATCGGATTATCCTGTGATGATCCTGCTGACTGCCTGAAGTTTTGGATCTAGCCATGCAAGTGCCTGGCCTCTACTAGTATCCACTCAGACTAGATCTGAAGATCTTCTTCTTCTTTATCATCTTTTCAAATATCAGATCTAGATCTGATTTGAAGGATCTTCAAAACTTCTTTAGAAGATCTGGATTCGTCTCTTGCAGTAGTGCTGCCTTCTTCCTTTCTCATCACCTTTCTATTGCTTGGATCACACCAAACTATAGCCAAAATCTCCTTGGATGTAGAGAGGAGAGAGAAAACCTAAAGATGGCATGGAGGAGGGAGAGGGGCAACCTTGTGGCATGGGCTATGGGTGATCCTCTCTAATGCTTGGCGCAGACAGGGTTTTTATAGACCCTACACCATGCAGTGCCACATCATCCTAGCCAATCACGTTGCTTCGTGCAATAAGATCTAAATCTGATTGGTAGAATGACATCACCTAATCTAATTAGATGAGAGCCCCCTCAAATCATCCTTAGGTGGTGCCAAGACTAGTCAAAGCAGAGTCCCTTGGTGCCTCCTAAGTTGATTCTAAGAAGCAACCTGGAGTCCCATACAGATGGGACTCCAAGCGTCCCTATCCTTAGGCGCATGCCTCCTTAGGCATGCACCCCCTTCTTTCCATTTTGTAGTAAGGGGACAAGCCCCTATCTGCTCTCCTATGGGTGTATGACACATGGGCAGATGTCTAAGTGTCAACGGTCAACATTTGATCAAAGTTAAAAGACAAAAATTGGTAGATGATGAAAAATGGCAGGTGTTGTCTCTAATTTATCTTATAAATTAAGACAACCTTTTTCTAATCTAGATAAGCACCAATCGGACCATGTATAGGTACTTAAGTGAGCACAAACACATTTGGCTCAGTTGAGACAACTTTTAATGATAGTAGAAGGAGAACATTAGGTTCAATCATGTGCTAGCATGATTTTCTTAAACCTAATTAAATCTAATTCAAATCAATTGAGCTTGGTTAGTTCAATTGATGATATCTAGATCGAAACCCTTATTTGTGTGATCCAGTTAGATTCAGTTTTATATGATAATAGGATATGTCGTGATCTCTATCATCATCATCATCGAAATACCTTTCGATGGATTAGAACTCTTCTAATTCATACAACTAGAATGATCGATCATCCAAATCATTCTAATTGCTCCCAAAATCTACCAATGACATCTCTCAGTATATGGTGGCAATCCATCAGAACTGAAAATAAATCTCTCGGTGCACCTACCTGTGTGATTAAGTTCTTCTATCTTGAGCCCCAATTAGATTAGGGTTAAGGTGAACTCGTCAAACCCTAATTCTTGTCATATGATTTAATCATTTGATTCAAGTTCAATGTGAAAACCTTAATAGAAACTCTTTCTATTATTTCACTCTGCCATGACCATGGGCTTATGGGCTTGATTCTCATGATCATCATAGGGCTACTCCTCTTCTACTGAGGTAGATAGATTTCCTCTTGGTGCAATCCAATTCCTATAATGAACATGCTATAGCCAACATACACCTCAGGATTTCGAATTGCTAGGAGACCGAGTCATGGTGTAGTCAAACTATAACCGCCCTCAAGGTGAACTGCTGATGCACCTCAGGTCAAAGAACCAGATACACCACTACAGCTTCGAGCCAGTCATCGACGTCATCGATGAGAAGATAGACTTCCTTATGACTGCTCGAGGTGGTCACGCTCAATGCCCTCGTTCTCTAACGAGTTCCTAAACTCTTGCTCTGGTATCTCTATACTGAAGACTCAAGATTCATCTACTATAAAAAAGTGATTGTACACCAACCTTCTGAATCAATCACCATTCTCATGATGCTCCTATGGTCGGAAGCATTTTATCAGTTAATAATGAAAATTTTTGTCTTAAATTTTCAACTCTTGAAAATAAGAATTATCATTACCATTAACTTAAGTGATGTATTACAGACACTAAATACACATTTATAATAAAAAATAATCTATTTTATTATTTATAGTTAAACATATAATTTTGCTCCTAAAAGTGTATTACAAGTGTCAGCCAATTCTGGCTTCTAGGGCACACATATCTAACATGATAGTCAAGGTCAGTGGTTTTTAATTTGGAGCTACTCGCGTTGATTCAATCTTTGATGAGCTAGTGGCATGTCCCTTCCTTTGATCTCACTTACTTGGCCGACATGATCGATTAGGATTTGATTAGATCACTTGGTGAATCAAGCTAACCCATGTCACTAGGAATCAGTTTGACTGATTTCAATCAGTAAGACTGAATTAGGTGCCCATAGAGCTAAATTGTCCCTAATCCTAACCTTTTAACTTGATGAAGTTAGTGGGAAGTCAGTGGAAGAAAATTGATCCATGTCCTTTCTATCCTTATATCACATATAACCTAAATCCTTTAAATTATTAGGTCCTTAAAAATGATTAAGTTATGGAGATAACCGAGTCATAGCCTCCCATTAAGATGAATAGTAATGAGTCCAATTTTCTAGGTGGATATTGGAGGTGCCTTACATTTGGTGTTCATTTGTATGTTGGAATTAATGTCCATCAGATAACGATTAGGTCACATTCTCTGAATGATAATCAGGTTAGCTAGAGCTTTCCTCGGGCCTAATTTTCATTTATTTGATGTACTGAACTCAATCATGTTAATGGATGGACCTAACCAGATCTTTTCAGTGGAGTCCTTAGCCTACTAAATTGGCTTCTAGGGCAAAACCTAATTACTAAAAATTATTTGGAGAAATAATTGATTGTGAACCTACTTGTAGATGCACACAGGTTACCTAGAGCTTTCCTCGAGCCTATTTATAGTCGATGTGGATTCTAGTACCCACTAAAGAGTTAATATAATTTCTTGAATTGGAGATAGAGGCTATCAATTTATAAAAATTATGAAAAGACCTTTAGACTAAAGTCCAAGTCTTTAGGATAAATTAATTCAAGTACTAATAAGGTTTCATATTTTCCTTTCAGATAAATAGAATGGCTAGTGTAAGTCCACTTCATTCACTATTGGACAGTGATAAGATTTTAGGATCTAATTACAAGGAGTCTTATGTTGACCCTAATTAGGCAAACCCGAAGAGGAATTATCCTCTTGACCTGAATAGACTGAATAGAAAAAATCAGTAAATGATTGTTGGTCAAGATTGTTATATGATAATACCTTGCAATTTTTCTATTTGTGATACATCTACCTGGGTATTAGATACTTGGAGTCTAGTTTACATGTGCAATTCATTGCATGGACTTCGAATTGGTAGAAAATTTAAGAATGGCAATAGATATCCTTAATGTTAGGGACGGAGGTAAAGTTTCAGTCCTAGCATTAGAAACTCTGAGCTTGTTTTAAAAATTAATAATATCATTTTAAGTAACTATCACTATTGTCTATCTTTTATGATGAACATAATATTTATTGGGCTTTTGGCCCAAGACTGTTATAGTTTGTTAATAAAAGAAAATTATTGTAATATCATTATGAATGATGTTACAGTAACGCAAGGATAATTAAGAAATGAAATTTATCTATTATCATAGCCTGTTAGTATAATATACACATCAAATAAATATCCAAAATTAGATAATATCGTCGATATCTATCTTTGACACTATCGTCTTGATCATATAAACAAGAATAGGTTAAACAAGTTAGACAAGGAGCATATCCTTGACATCGATAATTGTGAATCAATGACTACTTATGAGTCCTATCTTCTTGGTAAAATGATCAAATCATCTTTTACTGAAAAGGATGAGCATGCCACTAAACTTCTGGGTCTAGTACATATTGATATATGTTGATCTATGAATATATATGCTAGAGATGGATTCTACTACTTCATTACATTTACTGATGACCTATCTAGATATGGGTATGTCTGTCTTATGAAGAGTAAATCCGATTCGTTTGAAATATTCAAATAATATCGAAATGAGTTAGAAAATTAACTTAAGAAGAGTATTAAAACTCTTCGATCAGACCGAGGAGATGAATATATTTCTAATAAGTTTTTGACATATCTAGTAGAGAATGGAATTCTCTCACAATGGACCCCTCCTTGAACACCACAGCATAATGGTGTGTCTAAATGGAGGAATCAGATCCTGTTAGATATGGTTCGATCCATGATGGGATTTGCAAGTTTGCCTATTTTTTACTGGAGGTATACATTTGAGACTGCTTATTTTGTTTTGAATAATATTCAAACCAAGTCTATTGCAAAGATTCTATATGAGATATGGACTGGGCCTCACTTTAGGGTTTGGAGATGTCTGGCTTATGTTAAACATTTGCAGCCTTTAATGCTTGGACCTAGGTTGAATAAGTGCTTGTTCATAAGTACCCTAAGAAAACTAGGGGTTATTACTTCTACCTTACTAAAAAATAAAAGATGTTCATCAGCAACAAAGCAATCTTTTTGGAAAAGGGGTTTCTTATGAAAGAAACTGCTACCTCTAATGTTAAACTTAGTGAAGTTCAATAGATGAAAGAACCAACACATTTTAGTAAACCAGTAGAACTTGACTTGATAAGATCAAATTCGGAGCCCGTTGTTGAGGAATCTTTAAGGAGATCTAGTAGAGTACCACGTCAACCAGATAGTTACTATGGTTTCTTGATCCGGGATGGTGATCCTATTGAACTTGATGAGAACAATGAGGATCCGATCATCTACATGAATGCCATGCAGAGGTTCGACTTCGATAAGTGGTTGGAAGCCATGAAGTCTGAAATGGAGTCCATAAAAGTCAATAGTGTATGGATACTGGTTGATCACCTAAAGGGATAATACCCATTAGGTGTAAGTGGATTTTCAAAAGAAAAAGAGGTGCAGATGGGAAGGTGGAGACCTACAAAGCTCATTTGGTTGCCACAGGATATCATTAGAGTTATGGTATTAACTGCGATGAGATGTTTTCCTCGATGGCAATACTCAAGTCCATTTAGATCATGCTTGTGATAATAGCACATCTGGAATATAAGATATGGCAGATGAATGTGAAGACAGCTTTTTCAAATGGAGAGCTAGAAGAAGAGATGTATATGATATAGCTTAAGGGTTTCACATCGACAGACGAGTCCAAGGTATGCAGACTTTAGAGATACATCTATGGATTGAAGCAGGCATCTCAGAGTTGGAATATGTTTTTTGATAAGGTGATCAGAATGCATAGCTTCATTAAGAATAGAGAGGAACCCTGCATGTACAAATGGACTAATGGTTCTATAGTAGCATTTCTTATATTGTATGTGGATGACATTCTCTTAATCAAAAATAACATCCCTGCACTATAGAAAATAAATGTTTGGCCATCATCGCAATTCTCCATGAAGAACTTGGGAGAAGCTTCATACATCCTGAGGATGAAGATCTATAGAGATAGATCTAAAGGTTGCTTGGGTTGTCCCAATCCACGTACAATGATACCATGCTGAAGAGGTTCAACATGGCAAATTTCAAGAAAGGCTATCTCCGGATAGACCATGAAATTTTTCTCTCGAGAGGGATTGTCCGATAACTCCTCAAGAGAGAGCATATGAGTAGAATACCTATGCTTCGACAGTGGATTTTATAATGTATGCCATGACGTGTACGAGACTAGATGTGGTATACTCACTAAGGATAATGAGCAGATACCAGTTTGATTTGGGTGAGATCACTAGAAGGTTGTAAAGACAATCCTGATGTATTTGAGAAATACTAAAGATCAGTGGCTTATTTATGGAGATGCTGACTTGAAACTTATGGGATATACTGATTACAGTTTTCAGTTAAATCATGATGATAGTAATAGTGTGTCTGATTATGTGTTTATCCTAAATGGTGGAGCGGTCTGCTGGAAGAGTTTCAAGCAGCATACTATGATTGATTCTATGTGTGAGGTAGAGTATGTTGCAGCATCTGATGCTGCAAAGAAAGCTATATGGCTACGAAAGTTCATCGATGAGCTAGGAGTGGCACCCATCTTGGATGGTTCGGTTCTACTTTACTGTGATAGCATTGGGGCCATAGCTCAAGGGAAGGAGCTAAAGGCACATCAGTGCATTAAGCATATTCTGCATCACTACCATCTTGTATAAGAGATCATGGAGCAAGGTGACGTTAACCTTCAAAAGATCGATGGAAATGAAAATATAGCTGACCCATTTACTAAAACTCTCAAAATCAAAGGGTTTGATAATCACAAATGGAGGATCGATATTCGATATTGTTCTAAATGGTTTTAGTTTAAGTGGGAGTTATTGAGAATTGTATCCTAAAGCCAATCATCTAAGTTTTAGACTATTGAGCTAATTGTAAAAATATACTAAAATTTTCAATGAATAAAATAATTATTTTGGGATTTTCAATATTTTCGTGCATCTTTCTATAATGAGCACTTGTTCACGATCAAATGATACATTGTTACATAGGATGATAATGTATCGAGTGTAGGTCGTTGTGTGCCATATATATTGGTTGTCCTCTTAACCAAGGAGTATAATATACTAGTATGGCATGCAGGTGAAGTATAGGGATACATTTTGCTGAATGTGATCCAACTATGTAGCTCTCTGCTATCAAGAGTTGCTCGCAAAAGATATGGATATAAGTGTCTCTTAGACCTGAGATCACCATAGTGGCTTGCAAGCAACTCACTATACTTAGGTACCGGACTACCTGAATTTCTAATTCAATGATGGAAGGCTATTGGGTATGGTCAAGTACTTATAAAGTCGATGTGTGAGTCAAGATGGGATTGACCCCTCTAAGTGTTGGAGCAGACGTATCACTATATTTTAATTTATCAAAATCTCAACCGAGGTGGTCCATTTGATGGACACTAAATTTTGAAATACAATGTGGATGAATTTTTGGATTGATAGTTAAACCCTAAGTCATCTTTTGAGCATTGAGATCAAGGGGATGAATTATACAGTAACCATATGCCACAGGTTTGTCGATGTTGTGTTGTGACTATTCGAGCTATCCGAACATTGGGTACCATGCTGGATGGTCACATCAATTATTATAGAAAATTGATTTCTATGCTATCGACTTAGGGTCCGAACCTATGGGATCACATATAATAGAAATTTCTACTTGATCTGATGGCTGATCTAGAGTCCCAATGGTCTAGGAATCTGTGGTCAAGAGTTCTACTAGACTAGGACTCTTTGATCAGGAGTCCCACAGGACTGAAACTCTATCTTTATAGGTCCCACTACATTGGAACTCTGAGTCTTACTTGT
Organism: Cocos nucifera; assembly: GCA_006176705.1. NCBI lineage: Eukaryota > Viridiplantae > Streptophyta > Magnoliopsida > Arecales > Arecaceae > Cocos > Cocos nucifera. The sequence goes on along the minus strand of QRFJ01003138.1, from coordinate 157,032 downwards.
CTGGTACTCTTTAATCAAGAGTTCCATCGGTCAAAAACTTTGCAACCATGAGTTCCATTCGTTTGGGATACTTTGATCAAGAGTCCCACTCATTTGGGATTCTTCGATCAAGAGTTTCATGTAGGACTTTATTTTTTAGACATCCACCCAATTGAGACTCTATGTTTATTAAAGGACTAATAAGTAATTAGATTGCTAATTAGCTCAATTTGATTGAATGATGAGGATTTGATCAAATCTGATTGAATTTGATTTGATTTGGTTTGACCCGATTAGGTCATAAGTTGACCTAATCGCTAAGGGAGATTCGATCCTGATTTCATCAGGACTTGGATCAATTATTTCTAATTTGGTTAGAATCTTATTGGATTGGGTTAAGCCTAATTTGGTTTGAATTATCCTGGTCTAATTGGATCTAGATTTATTAGTTTGGTTGAAAGCAATTTGAAAGGGTCAAATTAGATTTGAATTTTAAACACCCATCTCCCTACGCCACCTTCTTTCTGACCCTCACCTTTCCTCATGCAATTTTGGAATTTGTCTAAGTGTTTCTCACATCTAGAAGGAGACTTGTGCCACCTCTCTTTCTCTATTTGACCTAGTCCAATTATTGGATCAGGATTAGATTCATTTAAATTCGAATTCAAGTTAGTTAGAGGTTGAAACAAATTCAACCTCCCTATTTTATCCATTCCCCATGCCACCCTTGGTTTGTCATACATTTTTTTAAAATTTTTTTGAGTGGGCATAGAAGTAGGGTCTTTCTGCTCGTCACCCACCCTGATGTGGTGTTCGAAGTGGATAAGGATTCACTTGAGTTTGAATTTGAATGGGAGGTTGAAACAAATTCAACCTCCAAACCATATCTCATCCCACATGCAATTCCCATGGAATGTCACCCTTTTATTGAATGAGATTTTTTTTATGCATGTGCAGGATTGAGAGATGTTCTATGAGAGAGAATACTAGAGAGAGGGGGTGCTATTCTAGGTGTAGAAAAGTCCAGAGGGAGAGAAAGGGTTTCCTGTGCCAACTTTGCTTCATGCCACTTGTTCAATTTTTCTTTCTTTTGGCCACCCACTTTAGATAAGGATCTGAGTGAGGCTTATGTAGAGAGGAGAGTCCTTGATCCGTAAAAATTTATTTCATTGAAAACATACCATAGAGAGTGGGCGTGATAGCATTTCTAGGTGTTAGTGTTTTATCGGTGTGTGAAACCCTAGATTTTTGACCCTAGGTTTGCGTGGAGAGATTGAGTGCTGTGAGTACCCAATCACCACCAAATTCCACATACCATCTCATCACCCTCAAAAGTACACCTTCTGGTCTTCTGGAGCATCCGAGAGATCAAGAAGAGGATCGTCGATCGAATCGATGAAGATCGACCGTCGAAGACTCCGATGAGGAGCAAACACTCCGGTGGAACTAGTTGGGACCTGGAGCTCCATGTGAATTCACCATAGAGGTCAAACATGTGTGCAACTATAGAGCAATGCAAGGGATTCTTCTGGTGGATTCGTATCACATAAATCATCTATCCGTGCATAGGTATCATGTCCTACAGACGAATCGATTAGCAAATATGATTTACTGATTGAATGCATCTTGTTTTTCTAATTCATATTAGCATGTCTAGATCCTAGTATAGGGTCATTGATTAGATCAATGCATGCCTAAATTAATATTAGATTAATTTTTCTACTTTTGCTACAATAAAATTTGAAATAGTTTCAAAAAGTATGCCCAAAACCCTGCATTATTTCCTTCACCTAGTTCTAAGGATGATAGATGAGAGTATTTTAATTAATATTCGAGTTGTAAAGGCAAATAAGTTAGACAATTAAGGACTCTCTATTCTATGGTTAACCTAGATCTAGATAGCTCCTACCTACTAAGATCACCTTTGAGCACTCCAGGTAAAGGATCAGCCATTCAATTGGCTAGGTAAGTGTAAAGTCGGTGGGAGTACCCCCATTGCTTTTCGTAGACCCCAATTATCTTGGCCAGATAAGTGAATAGAATCAATTAAGTAACCATCTTTCTTCGGGATGCAGTCCTTAAACCACTTACCTAGACCCCAGTCAAACTGACCAATCTTAACCCGGTCCAACTCCTAGGGTTTCTTATCTTATTGAGCTCAGATATCCTTAAGGGCCAATGTTTTCTCCTTCTCGAGGTAATCATGGATGAGGTGATACCGCCATCCAATATACTTGGACTTCTAGTGAGACCTTAGCTCCATAGCTAGGGCTATGGCACCATTATTATCACAGTACAGAGTGACGGCATCTGATGGCATCACTCCAAGATTTATGGCGAGCTTCTTGAACTAGAATGCTTTCTTCGTAGCTTTTGAGGTAGTGATATATTTTGTTTCCATGGTGAAGTCTACTATCATGGTTTGCTTGAAACTCTTCCAGCTTATAGCACCACTATTGCATAAGAACAAACTATCAGATGTTGACTTTCGATTATCTATGTAAGACAAAGTCTGAGTCTATATACCCCTAGACCTAGAGTTCTCCTTTACCAAAGACTAGAAATATATCTTTAGTACTTCTAAAATACTTAAGGATACATTTCACAGAAGTCCAATGCTCCTCGCTCGGATTCGACTAATATCTACTTGTGACACACAGCATGGGCGATATCAGGTCGTATACATAGCATGGCATACATGAGGCTCCCTATTGCCGAAGCATAAGGAATCTTGCTCATGCATTTAGTCTCCTCGTCTCTTGGGACATATCTTTTTGGAGAGATAAATCCTATTTCTGAAGGGCACTAGTCTCCTTTTGGAGTTTTCCATGCTAAATTTATCTTTTCAACACCTCCTCTATGTACATCTTCTATGATAGACCCAGCATCCTTTTTGGTCTATCCCTATAGACCTTAATCCCTAAAATGAAGAATGTTTCTCCTAAGTCCTTCATAGAAAACTTTTTCGATAGCCACACTTGGACTGAGGTCAACATGGGAATGTCGTTTCTAATTAGGAGGATGTCATCCACGTATAGTATGAGAAAGACAACAGCGATTCCATTGATCCTTTTGAAAACACATGGTTCCTCCTCATTCTTGATAAAACCAAATGATTTGATCACATCATTGAAATGAGCATTTCCCCTCTGAGATGCTTGCTTAAGTCGATATATGAATCTCTACAGCTTGCAGACCTTGTGATTACCATCACCAGATGTGAAACCAAGTGGTTGTTCCATATAGATATCTTCCTCAAGATATCCATTTAGGAACACCGGTTTTACATCCATTTGCCATATTTTGTAATTGAAATAGGCTATAATTGCAAGCAATGTGCGGATGGATTTAAGCATGGCTACTGGCGAGAAGATATCTTGATCGTCAATGCCTTCATGCTGACTATACCCTTTTGCCACTAGCCTAGCCAAGAATGTCTCCACATTTTTATGTGCACCTATCTTTCTCTTGAAGATCCATTTACACTCAATAAGTACTATACCTTCAAGTGGATCTACCAAGGTCTTGACTTGGTTTGAGTGCATTGAGTCAATCTCTGATTTTATTGTCTCTGGCCATTTCTTGGAGTCGATATCTAATATCCCCTCATCATAGATTCTAGGATCATCACCATGAACCCCATTTTTCATGATGAATATTTTCTCTACATTCTCTAAAATAGTACCAAAGTACCTCTCAGGAGGACGGAAAACTCTACTTGATCGATGAGGTAAAGGTAGTGTGTGGATCCTCTCGGTCTGATTGGGTTCTATATATTTCTTGGCTCGTTACTCTTTAGAGACTTTCTCCTCAAACCTGATCTGTCTTTTGATGTCACCATCTTGAACAAACTATTTTTTAAGAAAAATAGCATGTTAACTCATAATCATAATATGATCTTCTGAAAGATAGAAATAATATCCTAATGACTCTTTAGGATATCCTATGAGCTGAGCTCTAAGAGATCTAGATTCTAATTTGTTTGTCTGGTGTCTTTTGATATGGGCTGGACAACCCTAAATTCTGAGATGACTCAGACTTAGTTTCTTACCATGCTATATCTCATAGGTGTGGTAGGAATGGTTTTAAATAGAACCCTATTTAATAAATAAATGGCTATCATTAAATTATGTCCCCAAAGATACTCAAGAAGGTTCGTGAAGCTCATCATGAATTGGAACATATCTAATAAATTCTGATTTCTTTGTTTTGAAACACCATTGAGTTGAGGCATTGCAGGTGGAGTCACTTGGATGTTTTTAAATACATCAGCATAAAAAAAAAAAAGAAAAAAATAGCTACACAATCTTTGGAAATCTAGACCTCGGGCAACTCGGCCATAGGAGAGGTTGGAGCATCTTCATTCACATCCGGTCCATGGGTAGTCTCAGGCACTACAGTGATGGGTTTGGGTGCTTTCGGGATAGCTCCCGTGGTTAAAGAAGAAGGGACGTCAGTTGGGACAACTCTAACCCCGAGGGATGAAAGATTGACTTTATCGTTGGGCTTTTCCGTTAAGAGGTCCAAATCTACTTCGAAAAAATTCTCAGTGACCCTCCCTAGGTAGATCTGGAATCCCTCAATGAAGGCCTCCTGAGCAAAAGCTATTTTAGTGTCCTCCATGTCCCTAGAGGACTTGAAGCTTTCGATCGCTCGCTCCATCGCCGTGCTGCCCCCTTTTTGTGCCTTCCTCTTTTCCTCCTCTTGAGCCAAGGTAGTCCTCAGGTTCATCTTCTCCTCATGCTCCACCATCAACTCTTCCCGAAGGCACTCGACCTCGGTAGATTGGATTTTTGAAGCCACCCTCATTCTCTCAACTTTGGCCTAGGCCTTATCGGCCTCTGCACGAGCTTCCTCGAGGGCCTCTGAGGCTTCGACCCACCTCTGACTGGCTACCTCAGAGTAGGCGAAGAGATAATGCCCGAGCTACGATAGGAAACCAAGTTAAAATTAGGAAGTCCTGACTTCGAAAATGGAAAAGACCCCAGACCAGGACTACGAGAGAGAAGACTACCTTAAGGTAGGTAGTGAAGGACTTGTCGAATCTCTCGACGTTGCCCTTTCGTAGCATCTTTGCCGCAATGTGGGGAATAATACTCCCCTTCATGAGTGATTGGACGACCTTTCGATCATCTAGAGAAGCTTGTTCTTGGTCGAGACCCCCACTTTTTGAGCTCCTAATCCTCCTTTCGACCTTTTTGCTGATAGCCCTTTTCTTCCTTTTCCCCATAGCTTCCTCCAACTGGTGGGGGGCAGATGGAGCATCCTCTTCGAATGGGGTTGGGCTTGGTACGGTGGTAGCAGGCTCGAGGGAGGGCATGGCCTGGATTGGCACGGCATGGCTAGACCCACCAGTGTATGCTTTCTTTGGAAGATCCCCAGTAGGGCCGCCTTTCCTCTTGAGAAATTTAAGTTCCTTGGTTAGATAGTCTCGCTCTTCAGGAGTCATCTCTATAATGAATAAAAATCTAAGTCAGGAAAGGTCAAAAAATGCTGAGGTCTGGATAAAGAACACCCCACAACCGACGAAAAAAAAAGAAGAGAGACTACCGCTGGATTTAGGGGACTGAGGCTGAGGTTAAACAGGATCTGCTCATCCAAAAGGTCGGGGATTGGCGTAATATTAAATCCCTTCAATATATCGATTGAACTTCGATCCTTGCTTTTCAGCCCTAGAGCTCGGCGAATCAAGTCCTTTATCTTCCCCGACGGAGGAAGTCCTAACCATAAGGATGGGTTTGAGATGAAGAAGAATTTCTCCTTCCAGCCATGGATGAAAGAGGGGGTGCCCTTATGTAATCCCTTCCTGCCAAAATCATAGGACACATACCACCAATCCTTAGCAATCAGATGGCGTTTGATGGTAAAGAAGGCCTCAAATAAGAAAATAGTAGATCGAATGCCTACCATTATATACAAGAAAAGAAATCCTCCTAAAGGAGTTCGGCACCATAACAACAAGGAAGATGTTGAGAAATCTAAACAGGTTGGCCATGAAAGCGGATAAGGGTAACCTAAGCCCAGCCTAAAAAGCCTCTAAATACAGGCAAGTTTGGCTGGAAGGCAGAGAGCAGGCCCTATCATTGGGTCCAGAAAGTTCGAGCTTGTATTCAATGGGAATACTGAACTGAATCCTAGATAATGAAAGATCGTCAGGCCGAAGTTGGCAGGCAATAACTGCTGGTGCAAAGGAAGGAGGGGCAACTCAGAAAGCTTGGCCTCCCTAGGAGATAGGTTTGCTAAGGCTAGAGGAGCCGAATTCTCTGAGTAGATCGATCAAGATTCCTCGATGGACATTCGAATCAAAGCAAAATCATAAAAAATGCTCGAAAAGCTAAGAAAATGAAGTGCAAAAAACTTCTACAAAGAGATCTAAGAAGTAGAAAGCAAAAAATGCAGGAATAACTTAGGAAAGGATAGCAAAGCTGACCTAAGTCGATTGAAAGAGGCAGAAAGATGACGAAGGCCACAGAAGACAGACGGAAGAACACCTAAGATCAAAGAAAGCAGAAGGGAAAGCCTGAGCTCTCGTGCGATGGAGAGGAGACAACCAGAAGAAGAGGAAGAAGATTTCGAAAGAGGTAATAACTTAGGGGAAGGAAATGGGTTAAATAGCCTTGAGGATCCTAGGTGGTTATGATTACGAATCTCCTTCAACTGGCTTGTGGTTGATGCATGCCTCCTCTATCATTGTAGAGACTAGTGGTGGATAGGCCCATAATGATGCTGTACCCAAGGCAAAGTTTTGGCATGGAGTTCCGAAGGTATCTCTTCAGATCGCCTCAAATTTATGAAGCTTTGATGCCGATGTAGAAGCACTAAGAAATGCCTCACCCTAGCAAGCATAGGAAATAGAAAGGAACTTCGACAGTCACACTCGGTACTCCCTTTCGTCGAACATCAAACTTGGGAGTAGGAGGACCAGTGTTGGGATAAACCCGCTCCTACTGAAGTTCAGCTGGATGCTCGATCTCGGAAGGATCCCGCCCGATAGCAGACTCCATGGTTAAACGAACTTTTCTAATGGTCGAACTCCTTCCAGATTTCTCCTTCAGTCGGACTCCTCCAGCAGTTGCACTCCTCCTGAACTTCTCCTTCAGCCAGACTCCTTCAGCAGTTGAACTCTTTCTGAACTTCTCCTTCAACCAGACTCCTTCAACGGTCGAACTTCTTCTAGTCTTCTCCTTCAACTGAACTCCTCCAATGATCGAACTCCTTCCAGACTTCTTCTTCAATCAAACTCCTCCAGCAATTGAACTCCTCCTGAACTTCTCCTTCAGTCGGACTTCTCCAATGGTCGAACTCCTTTTAGACTTCTCCTTCAACCAGACTCCTCCAATAATTGAACTCATCCAAACTTCTCCTTCAATTGGACTCCTTCAATGGTCGAACTCTATCCAAACTTCTCCTTTAGTTGGACTCCTCCAATGATCGAACTCCTTCCAGACTTCTCCTTCAGCTGGACTCCTCCAGCAGTTGAACTTCTCCTAAACTTCTTCTTCAATCGGACTCCTCCAACGATCGAACTCTTTCCAGACTTCTTCAGCTGGACTCCTCCAACAGTCGAACTCCTTTGGAATTTCACCTTTAGATGGACTCCTTCAGACAGCTAAATTTCCTCCAAACTCCATCCAGCAGCCCCAGAGGACCTCGGCACTCATCCTCAATATAGCTAAAGAATCGTCAATCTCTCCCATCCAAGCTTCGACTGTTGGATTCCGATGGGCTCGCACATCACGACAACAGACACAATCCCTATAACAAACTCTACGTGGCCCTGAACAATCCACTACTGGATGGTTACGGTTGTCCCTATCAGTTTGTTACAGGCTCTGTCTACATAAGAGACCCTCTAAATATACTTTCTCGGATAAGCTTTCTAAAAACTCTGCTAGAATCTCTCTACGTATTCCATTTCTGCTAGCCGAAAGAGCTGACTTGATCGTCAGAGGGTCTTGCCGGAGCCACCACCCTAGACTCCGAATGAGACTTGTTTTGCAGGTCTCGATGGTGTCCTCGTCCTCTCCAAATCCAGCTTCGACTCCAACGATGGCCAGATTTTGCACCAACAAAACCCAAATAACCTACAGACTAGGAAATAACTTGTGCTTTAATACATACAATCTAGGTTGGGGGGCTTAATTAGATTTTTCATGGCAATCACAACCAATGGTTTCTTTAGTGCCACAAAGACCCACATTCATGGATACACATTATGATATGTCCTATCCATAATATCAATCTTCTCCAAATAATAATGAATCAACTTCTAAAAAGAGGATTCAACAAGCATTAAATGAGTTAGAGCTCAATAATTAGACCTTACAACAAATCTATCACTTCTATATGCAAACCTTTAAAGAACTAGAGAAATAAGTGCTTATATTTAATCAGCAGGAGGAAAAAGAGTCATCCAGTCAGCTTGACAGTGACCCTGAGGGACCATACATGGTTAAAAATTCTATTATCCCAAAAGATTTTCCTAAACAATCAATTATAACTCTTGAAATAATATGGTCATAGAACAACCTCGCAAAACTACAAAGATCCTATTAGACCATATAAATGAGGCAAAAAAGTATAGAAAAGAACCAAAATTATTGGACAAACCAATTCCATCACCTTACTTATATATGGATCCATCCCTAAGTGCCCTAGAATCATCCAATCCTTTTAATAGGAAGGGAGGACCAACTGATGAGATGATGGATTTAATTGAGACTTCCCAAGACCCATAAGTAAATAAGACACTAGAGGAAGCTTCACCCAAAATTCTTTCCCAAGATTCGTTAAATCCTTATTTGGCTCAATATGAGGTGGTTAATTTTGATGATGATGGATACAATACAGACGTTCATGATCAAGTAAATTCACTCTATCTTAAAACCTCTCTACCATGGATTGAAAAACTTGTGCCACCACCTAGCCCACCAATAGTTTCCTTATTAGAACTACGAACTGATCTAGAATTGAAACCACTTCTTGACATACCTACAGACACACTACCAGTGATACCTAACTAGGAAGATCAACATATAGATGTTCTAAAAGAACATAAAGAAGCTGTTGGATGGGATATTACTGAAAGAAAGGATAATAATTTTGTGAATAATTTTCTATATTTGACAGTACTTTCAAGGGTGGAATCCAAAATTTATCCATAATATTAAAATAATGTATGGAGGCAAATTTAAAATTAATTTATAAAAAGTGCCATACCTTAGATCATGAAGAGTTGATGCTTGGATATATCAGATGCAAAAAAGGGATTATGGTAGATCAGATTGTAATTGAAGAAATTCTTAAACCGCCACACCTAATTTTGGTCCATCAAACATAATTTCTTCCTAATCATCATAAAAATTATAATAAATTTTCTTATAACATGCTTGCTCCAAACACTTTATTGATTAGGGCTAAGTCTAACCATCAAAAAGTATTCCATGAACAATTTTCTGCCATGATGATAAGGCCTCCTGATTGGCCTTATCTTTCTAGAACTATAGAAAATGTACTAAAACTGATTATACCTAAAACTTCTTTATATGGTCTGACTGACGACATTAAACTTAGCATTTACTGGGAGGCAACCCAGGCTTTTGCAATTAATATTTTTTTTTAATTTTTAGTTTATCTTTCTTTCAGGAATAAGTTGGGGGAGAACTATAGACCCATGCTAGATGAAGAACAAATAAAATCTTAGACCGAGACCAAAATTAAATTAAATCAGGTGAACTCTTTTCTTATTACTTTTATCATTTATCGTACTATATTTTCTTTCCTCCATTGAGGATAATGAAAATTAAGTTAGGGGGGAAGGATAAAAAAAATTTTAAGTCCTCATGTATGGTGATAATTTATATTATGTGCCTGAGTTTGTTCCGATTTAAAATTTTTTAGGTATTTTAATCGATGATTGATTAATGGTTTAGAGATTTTTTGAAATACTAAGGACTTAATAATTAAGAAAATCCAATAAATAATCAGGTCTAAAATAGATAAATTTTTTAGTGATTTTAAAGCCTTCTTCTAGCCTATATTCAATAAAGAATCTACTTTATATGGATATGAGTGAAAAAAAAATTGATGAAAAAAATTAAAAAAAAAAAGAAGAATAAAAAGCAAGTTCTTCCACCAAGTAACCAGATCCCATTGCCTAAGTAATGTTATTCACATCAAAAAGTGGATAATGTGAAAAAGCTTGCTATACAATTAGTTTTAACCTATAGCCTATTTGACTCGAGTCAATAAATCCGAGGGTTATTCTATACCTAATGCCCTAAAGCCAATTGGTTTGGAAGTCATTGATCCAAAGCTTGCTACAAGGGTCAGATAGAAAGCTTAAAAGGTTAAAACATTGCACTAGCTATAAAAAAGTAAAAAAAACCTAGTCTATAATAAAGAAAGAGGATTTAAAGAATAAATGTGTAGAATTGATTAAAGAAAAGCTCTAAAATTTTATGTTCTTCACATAACAACTATTTAGGATGGAATTAATAATCCAATGATGTATTTCACAAATCTCTATGCAGGTATCAACTAAGTTTTGGATGACCTGAAAAAACTTTCACATCTTATCAAGTTGGTACATACCTTTAATTTTTCTCTTTTTACTTGAGGACGTGTAAAACTCAAGTTAAAGGGTGTGATAATTATCATAAATTATTAAATAATAGTATTAAATTATATATTAATTAAAATTTATTTTAAAGAAATTGATAATTTTATTAATGTTTTGTAGGAAAGAAGTCAATCAATTGAAGAGCTCGATTTATGGGTTCTAATGGAAAAAATTTTACTCAATTCGGATCTAAAACGAAAAGTTGTGAATCCCAGAAGTTTAAAAAAAAAGAAAAAAAGATCAGTGCATGGTGGACCGACTGGTCGGTTCATGGAATGGGTAGGGATCGTCTAGCTCATAGGCATGGCCAATCGGCACATGCTGCATGGTGGACCTGGACTACTAAGAGGTCTATAGAATAAATATCGTGGCTCATAGAGGTATTTTCGATATTTTAGATGATGCGGTAGCTTTTGATTGGCGGAGGCTTATGGTGTACCTGGTCCATGGCGGTCTATGGCTATAGTGAAGCACGATCTGATGGTCCTCAGCACAGCTAGTGAAGATTCAATGATGGGCAATAATTCTAGTTTTGAATAGGATTACCCAGGCATCCCAAGCACGATCGAATGGCCAAAAATAATCCAAGCTTTGATTCAATGGTCCAGAATCAATCTTGACAATAATGTAAGGGTTTGCGGGTGATTTTTAATGAAATCTAAAGCATTTAATCAAGATCCAATGGCCAAAATTTTAACAGATCTAAATAATTCAAGTTAAACTCCAAATTGAGTCCAACAAAGACTCACAGACTCTTTTTTTTCTCTATTTAAGGGCCTGGTATGCCAAAACCATAACAGAGACCCCCTTTGAAGGAAAATAGAGCCTCCAAGCCTCTCTCTTCAATCTTTTTTCTTCTTTATTCTTTCTTTTTCTTTTCTTTTTATTTATCTGGTGATCTAAAGATGCCAGGAGTCCAAAAATTTCAAATCATATTTGGTTGTTAAAGATCAAATTCTGGGATGTAGATGAAATCTTCAAGCATGGATTGTATTTTTTTTTTATTTTTTATAATTTTTTTATGCAATGAATGACATGTTCTTCTATCCAATCATAACTTTTATTCTTCATGCATAAGATCTAATATTAACATACTTATTATTGACTAATATTTAAATAGGCTATATTTATGTAGATGGATTGTGATCGGAAGATACAGTCCAAGCTCGATTTAATTGTTTATATTAGAGAAAATTAATAAAAAGCCATGTTATCAATTTTTTGAAGGGAAATCATGATTTTTCGAACTAGTTTCGTTTAGATCTGATCGGATCAAAAGATATATTTCAAAAATTTTTCTCTTTGATCCAAATCAGATCTGGGATGTTTCAAATCTGATTCTTATTATTCTAATAATAAAAATAAAATCTAAATTAATTAAATCAAATTTAATTTACTTTGATGTAGGATAATCCTATTACCCATTTGATGATCCTGTAAGCAGCGGAAGGTTCTAGATCTAGCCACGCAAGTGCTTGGCCTCTACCGATATCCACTCGGGCTGGATCTAGAGATCCTCTTCTTCTCTATCACATCTCCAAAAATTAGATCTGAATCTGATTTAGAGGATCTTCAAAATAATTTTTGAAGATCAGCAGTTGTCCTTTGCAGTAGTGCAGCCTTCTAGCTTTCTGTCGCCTTTCTCTCATCTAGATTGCACCAACTTAGATCCCAAAGTACTTTGGACGTGGAAAGGAGAGGGAGAAGATGAACTTGGCATGGAGGAAGAGAGAGACAGCCCTTGGGCGTGGGAATTTTTCTCATGTTATTATTTTTTGAGTTGGATGTAGGGTCTTATTTATAGACTATGCGTGATCCAACTCCTATTTATCCCAACAAGTCACAAACCTTTGTGAAATTAGATCTAAATCTAATTGATGGGAATAAAGGCCCTTGGATTCATCCTTAGATGGCGCCTAAGACTAGTCAAAGTTGGTTCTTAGGAGGAGTCTAATCGGAATCCAATAAAAAGATGGAGTCCTTGTCCAATAGGGATTGCTAGGCGCCTCCTGCTTGGGAGCACTCTACCCTTGGCATGCGCCCTCCTCCTTGCCAGCTTCTAGCACGGGGACAAGCCCCCACCAGCTCTCCAATAGATGCGTGACACGTGGATAGAAGTCAAAGTGTCAATCGTCAACATTTGACCAGTCAAAGGTCAACTTTTAACCAAAGTCAAAGGACGAGAAATGGTAGGTGACCAAAAATGGCAGGTATTGTCTTACAAAATAAGACAAATCCTTTTCTAATCTAGACAAGCTTCCAGTCAAACCAAGTGAAGGCCTCTGATCGAGCACAAACTCCTTTGGCTTAGTTAGGACAACTATTTATGATAGTAAAAGAAAAATGTTAGGTTTAATCGAGTGCTAGCACGATTTCCTTAAACCTAATTGAATCTCATTCAGATCAATTGAACTAAATCAGTTCAATTGATGATCATCAGATTCAAACTCTTGTTTGTGTGACCCAGTTAGGTTCAATTCTGTATGGTAATGGGATATGTCATGATCTCTATCATCGACATCATCGAAACTTCTTTCGATGGATCAGAACTCTTCTGATTCGAACAGCTAGAATGATCGATCATCTAAATCATTCTAATTGCTCCCAAAATCCACCAGTGACACCTAGCAGTATATGGTGGCAACCCATCAGAGCTAAATGCGAACCTCTTGGTGCAGCTACCTGTGTGATTAAGTTCTTCTATCTTGAGCCCCGATCAGATTAGGGTTAAGGTGAACTCATCAAACCCTAGTTTCTATCATATGATGTAATCATTCGATTCAAGTCCAATGTGAAAACCTAAATAGAAACTCTTTCTATTATTTCACTCTGCCATGGCCATGGGCTTCTGGACTTGATTCTCATGATCATCATAGGGCTGCTCCTCTACCACCGAGGTAGATAGATTCCATCTTGATGCAATCCAGTTCCTACAATGAACATGCTATAGCCAACATACACCTCAGGTTTTGAATGGCTAGGAGACCGAGTTATGGTGTAGTCAAACTATAACACCCTCAAGGTGAACTGCCGATGCACCTCAGATCAAAGAACCAGACACACCACTACAGCATCGAGTCAGTCATCGACGAGAAGGTAGACTTCCTAATGACTACTCGAGGTGGTCACGCTCAGTGCCCTCATTCTCTAACGAGTACCTGTACTCTCGCTCTGGTGTCTCCACACCGTAGACTCAAGACTCATCTACTAAAGAGAAGCGATTGTACACCAACCTTCTAGATCAATCACCATCCTCGTGATGATCCTATGGTCGGGAGCATTTTATGAGTTAATAATGATTATTCATGTCTTAAATTTTCAACTCTTGAAAATATGAATTATCATTACCATTAACTCAAAGGATGTATCACAGACACTAAATACACATATGTGATAGAAAATAACCCATTTTATTGATTTTAGTCAAAATTATAATTTTGCCCCTAGAAGTGTATTACAAGTGTCAGCCAATTCTGGCTTCTAGGGCACATATATCTAACAATCTCCCACTTGTCCTAAGTCCCATCTTCTTAAGGTGGGCTTCAGGCTTCTGTTGGCCCAATGGCTTTGTAAGCGGGTCTACCGCATTATCTACGGAGTTGTCTCTCTTGACCTCGACGTAACCCTTCTCGAGGTAATCGTGGATGAGGTGGTATCGCCGCTCAATGTGCTTGGATTTTTGGTGAGACCTTGGCTCCTTAGCAAGGGCTATGGCGCCATTGTTGTTGCAGTAAAGGAGAATGGCATCTGATGGCATTACTCCAATTTCTATAGCAAACTTCTTATACCAGAATGCTTCCTTCGCAGCCTCTGATGCAGCGATATATTCTGCTTCCATGGTGGAATCTGCTATCACGGTTTGCTTGGAACTCTTCCAGCTGACAGCACCACCATTGCACACAAACAGACTCCCAGATGTTGACTTTCGATCATCTACATCGGACATAAAATCCGAGTCTATATATCCCTGGACTTGGAGTTCTCCATTACCAAAGACCAACATCATATCCTTAGTTCTTCTTAAGTACTTAAGGATACATTTCACAGAAGTCTAGTGTTCTTCATCTGGATTTGACTGATATCTGCTTGTGACACTCACAGCATGGGCTATATCAGGTCGTGTACATAGCATGGCATACATGAGGCTCCCTATTGCAGAAGCATAAGGGATCTTGCTCATGCATTCTATTTCCTCAGGTGTGCTAGGGCACATCTTCTTGGAAAGATGAATACCATGTCTGAAGGGTATTAAACCCCTCTTAGAGTTTTCCATACTAAACCTCTTTAGTACTTTCTCTATGTACATCTTCTGTGAAAGTCCTAGCATCCTATTCGGTCTATCCCTATAGACCTTAATTCCTAGAATAAAGGATGCTTCACCTAAGTCTTTCATAGAGAATTCCTTGGACAATCATATTTTGACTGTCGTCAACATGAGAATATCATTCTCAATAAGGAGGATGTCATCCACGTACAATATGAGGAAGACAACAGCGCTCCCACTGACCTTTTTGAAGATACACGGTTCCTCTTCATTTTTGATGAAACCAAACATTTTGATCACATCATTGAAATGAGTGTTCCAGCTCCGAGATGCTTGCTTAAGTCCATATATGGACCTTTGCAGCTTGCAAACCTTGTGATCAGTATCACCGGATGTGAAACCTAGCGGCTGTTCCATATCGATATCTTCCTCAAGATATCCATTCAAGAGCACCGTTTTCATGTCCATTTGCCATATTTCATAATCGAAATAGGCTGCAACGGTAAGCAATGTGCGGATGGATTTTAGCATAGCCACTGGGGAAAAGGTATCCTTATAGTCAATGCCTTCGTGTTGACTATAATCTTTTTCCCCTAGTCTAGCCTTGAATGTCTCCACATTCACATCTGCACCAATCTTTCTCTTGAAAATCCATTTACACCCAATAGGTACTATACCTTCTGGTGGATCTACCAAGGTTCAGACTTAGTTCGAGTGCATCGAGTCAATTTCTAACTGCATTGCCTCTAGTCATTTTACGGAGTCGATATCTGATATCGCCTCGTTGTAGGTTTTGGGATCATCACCATGAGCACCATTACCTATGAGGAACATTTTCTCTTTCTTTGAAATAATACCTAAGTACCTTTCAGGGGGACGGAAAACTCTTGTTAGATATATGTGCCGTAAAAGCCAAAATTGGCTGACACTTGTAATACACTTCTAGGGGCAAAATTATAATTTTGACTATAATCAATAAAATGGGTTATTTTCTATCACATATGTATATTTAGTGTTTGTGATACATCCTTTGAGTTAATGGTAATGATAATTCATATTTTCAAGAGTTGAAAATTTAAGACATGAATAATCATTATTAACTCATAAAATGCTTCCGACCATAGGATCATCACAAGGATGGTGATTGATCTGGAAGGTTGGTGTACAATCGCTTCTCTTTAGTAGATGAGTCTTGAGTCTATGGTATGGAGACACTGGAGCGAGAGTACAGGTACTCATTAGAGAATGAGGGCACTGAGCGTGACCACCTCGAGTAGTCATTAGGAAGTCTATCTTCTCATCAATGACTGACTCGATGCTGCAGTGGTGTGTCTGGTTCTTTGACCTGAGGTGCATCAGTAATTCACCTTGAGGGTGTTATAGTTTGACTACACCATAACTCGGTCTCCTAGCCATACGAAACCCTGAGGTGTATGTTGGCTATAGCATGTTCATTGTAGGAACTGGATTGCATCAAGATGGAATCTATCTACCTCGGTGGTAGAGGAGCAGCCCTATGATGATCATGAGAATCAAGTCCAGAAGCCCATGGCCATGGCAGAGTGAAATAATAGAAAGAGTTTCTATTTAGGTTTTCACGTTGGACTTGAATCGAATGATTACATCATATGATAGAAACTAGGGTTTGACGAGTTCACCTTAACCCTAATCTGATCGGGGCTCAAGATAGAAGAACTTAATCACATAGGTAGCTGCACCAAGAGGTTCGCATTCAGCTCTGATGGGTTGCCACCATATACTGCTAGGTGTCACTGGTGGATTTTGGGAGCAATTAGAATGATTTAGATGATCGATCATTCTAGCTGTTCGAATCAGAAGAGTTCTGATCCATCGAAAGGAAGTTTCGATGATGTCGATGATAGAGATCATGATATATCCCATTACCATACAGAACTGAACCTAACTGGGTCACACAAATAAGGGTTTGAATCTAGGTGATCATCAATTGAACTAATCCAGTTCAATTGATCTGAATGAGATTCAATTAGGTTCAAGGAAATCGTGCTACCACTCGATTGAACCTAACATTCTTCTTTTACTATCATAAATAGTTGTCCTGATTGAGCTAAAGTAGTTTGTGCTCGATCAAAGGCCTTCACCTAGTCTGACTGGAGCCTGTCCAGGTCAGAAAAGGGTTGTCTTATTTTGTAAGATAATACTTGCCATTTTTGGTCACCTGCCATTTCTCGTCCTTTGACTTTGTTCAAAAGTTGACCTTTGACTAGTCAAATGTTGACCATTGACACCTTGACTTCTGTGCACGTGTCACACATCTATTGGAGAGCTGGTGGGGGCTTATCCCCCTGCTAGAAGCTGGTGAGGAGGAGGGCGCACGCCAAGGGTGGCATGCACCCAAGTTTGAGGCGCCTAGGAGTCCTTGTTGGATGGGGACTCGATCTTTTTTTTACATTCCCATTAGACTCCTCCTACGAACCAACTTTGATTGGTCTTAGGCGCCATCTAAGGATAAATCCAAGAGACTCTATTCCCACCAATCAGATTTAGATCTGATTTCATAAAGAGTTGTGATTGGTTGGAAAGAAGAGGAGTTGGATCACGCATAGTCTATAAATAAGACCCTGCACCCAACTCAAAGAGAAAACACAATTCCCACGCCCCAAGGCTGCCTCTCTCTTCCTCCTCCATGCCAAGTCTATCATCCCCTTCTCCTCTCCATGCCCAAAGCAGTTTGGGATCTAGTTGGTGCGATCCAGGCTAGAGGAAGGCGACAGAAAGCTAGAAGGCTGCGCTGCCACAAAGGACAACTGCTGATCTTCGAAAGCTATTTTGAAGATCCTCCAAATTAGATTCAGATCTAATTTTTGGAGATGTGATAGAGAAGAAGAGGTTCTCTAGATCCAACTCGAGTGGATATCGATAGAGGCCAGGCACTTGCGTGGCTAGATCCAGAACCTTCCAGGATGATCAATGGATATAATAGGATTACCCTACATCAAGGTAAATTAAATTAAATTAAATTTATCTAGATTTTATTTTTATTATTATAATAATAAAAAATATATCTAAAACATCATAGATCTAATTTAGATCAAAGAAAAAAAATTTTGAATTATATCTCTTGATCCGATCAGATCTAAACGAACCTGGTCCGAAAAATTAGGATTTTTCTTCAACTGGTATCAAAGCCAAGGATCTAAAGTGTTAGATCTAATTTTAAATTTATTTTATTCAAAAAATAAGTAATTTCATATGTCAAATGAGATATGATCAAATCTGAAATCAGAAAAATTAAAATTAAATAATTTAGATCTAAGATTAGAAAATATGCATGATTAGTTCTAAAATAGAATAGTTCTATAGAATAGTCTTCCATGTTTACAATTTAATTTGATTAAATCATATTTTAGATCTATTTATTTACTATTTTTTGATATTACAATAATAACATCAAAAAATAATAAATAAAAAATTATTTAATTTTAACATCATATGAGATATGATTAATGCATGTTTAGACTAGTTGAAGAATAGTTCTACATAGTTGTCAAGATTAGAGTTTATTTTGATAAGATCAAATTAAATCTAATTTTTTAGATTATTATGAGATAATTTAGATCTGAAAATTTGTATGATTCGATACATGAGATGTATGCAAAATATGCCATGATTAGATCTAATTTGTATATGAGATATATGATATAGATCTAAAACCGTTTTGTAGTATTACATGTTCCTGATTAACGCATTCCTCTTGGCCGTCCGATCATAAGAACGAAGAAGGATTTAAAAGCCCTCTCCTCCCATCCGATGGAGTGTTCTTATGACATGTAGGGGTGCTACACGTTCGTCCTTAATCAGAAACCCAAAACTTACTTTCTGCAAAACCCTCGATCTTGAAACCCTAGGATTTATTGTGCATATTTTGTTTATGAACCCTACTTAATTAAAAATTAAGATTATAGAATATTAATTAGATCAAAAATTAAGAATTTCATATCTAAGACATATTCATAATACTGGGTTCGGGCTTGGGTAGCTCAATTAGGTCTAAGCGGTTGATTAAACCAAATCAAGAGTTGGTTAGATGGGATCAACAATGCTTAAATTGACCAACCTAATAGGATTAAGTCTGGGTCAAGATCGAGTCACGATCAAGCAAGACCTAATTAGGCTCAGAGGTTAGAGTCTGGATTGTAGGCTAACCCAATTGGTTCTGACTCAACAATTTGGTGTCTAAGGTATGTTTGGCAAATACGACCGACTAGTTTTTAATTGGGAGCTACTCAATCTGAATACGTTCTTGTATGAGTTAATGGCATATCCCTTCCACCGATCTCACTTACCTGGCCATATCAGTTGACTCAGTTTTGATTTGAGGTGGTCAATAATCCGAGCTAACCCATGCCACTAGGTTAGTCATAATTGTTATGACTATGACAAGTCTAGTTTAGTGAGACCTGAATCAATTCTCCCTAAGAAAAGATTAAGTCTGAGGTCTTCCACCATTGTAGATGTGCGGACCCTTCCCGGGGTTGATTGTTCTCGGAGGGATACAACGGCTCAGTTGCATCGGAAAGATGCAACCATGTCTATTAGGCATTGGATGCTATGGGCTGGAGGATGAGTTGGGCTCAATATTTCGGATACGGTGAGTGATCAATTAGGAATCCAGTCTGTGCAAATGATGGGTCTAACTTAACTAAAGAGTGGATCAATATTTTGGATACGGTGAGATTCATGAATTAGAGACCAAATTATGGGTGCACCATGATTAGAGAATTCATTGAACAAGAGTTGTTCACTCATTGGCTAACCCATCACTAATAACTGTTAGGTGAGGTGATGAGTCAGTTGGCGAGACTGCACCATCCACTAGAAATCATTAATCATGGAGATTTTCGCATCTTTACAGAGGGAGTGTAGGGATCCAAAAAATAGTGGGAGCTAATTTGTTTAAAAATAAAATTCCTAAACAAATTGGTCAAGTCATAATTACAGTATCTAACTAGAATCTTTGACTCTTTATAGGAAAATGTCTGCATCCAACCCATTGGCACGTATCCTGGACACACATAGACTGACCGGACCCAATTATAAAGATTGGCTTAGAAACTACAAAATCATTTTGGGTTCCAAGAAGTTAACCCATGTATTGGACGAGGACCCTCCCACCTTACCAGCCCATCCATCTACTGAACAGAGAGCGTCTCTGGAAAAATGGATAGACAAAGATAATAAGGCTAGATATTACATGTTGGACTCGATGTCTGATGAGCTCCAGCGCCAACATGAAGAT